>OX465101.1:13746039-14271039 GCA_949987565.1 Luidia sarsii | reverse complement strand
CTCTAAACTAAAGAAATTGATATTTCAATTAAGTAAGTTGCCAAAAGGGTGAAAACTAAGAGATCTGAATGAACGCGATAGAAGCACATGCGAGGTTGTAATGATGATTAACATATAGGCCGACGCGTGTATTATTTCATACTGCCACCATATGGAGTCGCAAATCACCTACCAACGATGGAAATCTCAGACTTGTTGCCTTTGTATATTCTCATTGAACAGTGGGATGACTTTAACAGATGTAGATCCGTTCTTGGCTGATTCCCGGCGTTTGAAAGATGGGGTTTCACCCAAAGAAAAGAGCCTCTATGGTGCTGCGTGCGTGCCGACACCGGCATAGGAAAACAGTCACCGTGCCATGCCTTCTAGTACGTCCGAGGCCGCATCGTGACGTATAGCGGCTTCCCCGACCCACAGAAATAGAGTCTCGTCTTCATATTCAGGGCACACGGTCCCGTTAAGTACCAGGCTTTCCGCCATCAAACACGAGCGGGTAGAAGTCGCAGGGAACGCCGGGGTAGGGCGAGGGAGAGAGGCGGAGTTCACACCGACGCTTTGCTGCCCCATTGACATCGGTAACTGGTATAATAACGCCTGGCCTACTCTCACGCTGCGAAGAGTTTCGCCCGATCTAACAAAAAGGGGGCTTGCTAAAATGCCGTGTTGAGAGCATGAAGAAATGGAAACGGGGACAGGGGGACAAATTGAAATCATACCCACGACTGGGTCCTTTGGGCAACATTTTCACCGTGAGAGGAAGACTTTAAACACCAATGGCTTTTCGTTCATTTGGGTAAGGCCTTCAAAGTGCATGCACATTCTTGGTGCATTCTCGTATCTTGAACGCCCACCCATTAAAAACAGAAAGCAGTGCTGACGCTGTCAGTTGCCAAGATGGCAACGTGATAGGTATTTCCTAGGTAGTTCCTATAACGAATCCTTCCCCTTACTGGCAAATTCATGATTCGTTCGGGTATACAGTACTGCAATGTAAAAACGTTGGGTAAAACGGTGTTGGGCCAAACCACTTCCTCAACACGTTTGATCGGAAATATGAGTGACCTTGGCCAATACAATCCATCAGCTAGGTATTCCATTGGCCAATAATGTTACCCTATTCATAAATTTAGAGACCTGACGTTTCGATCCAAACACGATTTCAAAGGCAATAATGATACACATTGATGTTTTGACCACGGCTGGTCAAAATGTTGATTAAATTTTGCCATGCCTTTTTTCCCCCTGAGCACAGATATAGGCCTACCGCCTACTTTAAACCAACTAGGCTATCTAATGCCGGTTTCTGCCCAGACTCGAACTGACCTGGTTGGAGTACGACTCCTCACGCACTATTGGTTCGAGCTAGCTCATCGCCACTGACCTCATGCACTGTAAGTACCCGGCGCTTCCGGCTCTTTAATATTCGTTGGAATGCGAGTCCCCCCTCCACTAACCGTAACAGGCAGCGCACGTGGGCACATTAATCTCTGTAATTCACTTCCGGTGCCGAGCCGAACTTTGGGAGGGTGGCAGCTTGACTAGCCCGACATTCTCTTGATGATTTATAATCTCATTAGTGTCAGAAATGCATGCATACCTACCATAAGACAAGATCACATTATGGGGAAATGGAGAGCGCGCTTTAAGGTACAACACCTTAAAGCCCCTACACAACATTGGTCGAGGTCAAAGAATAGTATCCATACGTTGTCTGATCCAACATATGCATGAAATAGCACACCTGTGAAAAATTCAGCTCAATCCGCCAACCGAGTCTCCAGAAAATCGACGTACTGTTCCGAATAGTTTAGATCTCGGTGAGACGTAAACTATTTCTTTTACTCTTTTCTCTCCAAATACAACATTTTAGGCAGAAATATTTCCATCTTCAAAGTGTATAAATTTCATGTAAATCTGTTTTCATGTTCATGTCATGTCAAATCATGTTTCATGTCAAGGCCCAGAATGTACCGTAAATTTGTAAAGCACTGACGCTCGTAACTGCCACATTTGCATTGACATGACCCGTCCGTGATAACCCGAAATTAGATAGTCACAAATCTCAAAACAAATGTTGAAATCCTAGCAGGCACTTATTCCAAGGCATTCTCAAAGGGGTCGAAACGTCGAAACGTCGAAACGTCTGGCCCTGTACGCTTTTAAGAATTGGGTCTTGGTCATTTCAGCCAGTAAGCCGTTTGCACCGTTTTGGTACCGATATCACTCGGTACGGTTACAAAGTTACACAGGCAACGCCTGAAGAGGTGCCTCTTCTTATGGTTTCTATAGAAATAAAGACCCAAATTACTCACCAACTCGGCCGCTGTTCGACTCCAACTCCTGCGGAGAAGCGGAGGAGGCGAGGCGTCAGGCAGTCCGGCAAGTCTGCAGTGTTTCCCCCCCACGCGGTGACTGGGCAGGACCTGACTGCGCAGATCGCACCCTTCATTGGCCCACGACGCCCGCGATGGCTTCACGTTCCCGACCCTCCTCGCCTGCGCACAAGACCCCGGATGTATCCCTCTCCCACACTGGCCTTGCTCCCGGCAACGCGGGGATCATTCAACTGACCTGGATGAGGGAGAAGAAAAACACATACGTTATTCAATGACCCGCGGGAAGTCGCTGGATGCCAATGCCGACGCCTCTTTGCACGATGTCATAGGTTATAATAGTATTTGCCTTTTTTTTTTTAAAGTCATCGGCTTTCTTTCTTGTACCTGTTTCTCTCTCTCTCTCTCCCTCTCCCCCATATCGCTGCCTGTGCCCGTCTCTTCTTCTTGGCTCTATATCCGACCGTGTCCGTCTATCAATTCCTCCTTTCATTCTCACACTTCTCTCCGTCTTCATTTTCTCCCTCTTCCCATATCTCCCACTCCCTCCTCTGTCTCTTTCTCCCCCTGTCTCCCTTTCTCCCCCTCTTTCTCTCCCTGTGTCTCTTCCTGTCCCTCTTGCTCTCGGTATCTCCCTCCGTCTCACTTTCTCTCTCTCTCTCTCGCTCTTTCCCTCCCTGTTTCTCTGTCTGTATGTCGCTCTACCCCTCCCTCACGCTCTCTCTCATTTTCTTTTTCTTTCCCCCTTTCTGTCCCTGTCTCCGTGTCTCTACTCGCTCACTCAACTCTTGACCATGGAGACATCATCATAGTCTATACGTGGAGCATCTACGAGGAGTAAACATACCAATGTGACCAGTGCCCCGTCGGTGCGTCCGTGTGTAAGTTATCCAGTGCGTTCAAGTGGGGCAAGAACCCCGGGGATGTCCCTCCGTTGATGACCCTGTAATCAATACGCACGCTACCTGTTTGCGCCCCTCAACAAGGGCGCTCGCTCTTAGCGCGTCATCGACCCCCTCCCTTAGTGCGCCCTCTAGTGTCCACTGCAAGCCCGCTCCATCGTTATTGGGGCGCTAGTTAATGTTGTCTTCTCCTCAACGGCATTATGGAGGCTTATGGCGGTCTTCAGAGTAATCTAGCGATGCTTGGACCACTCCCATTTTGGGGGGCCTGTAGGGCAATATCGCAGGCCATCATTCACGGGCCATCGGCGCCAGTCAATCTCCAGCAAGACATCATCCGCAATTCAATATTCCCATAACGTTGAGTGGATTAACGTATAAGTGCCCCGCTACCTCGGCTTTCAAGCCCTATCGTGCAGTCCTTAAAATGTGGCCAACTTTTTCGTGGGGGTGGGGACGTTCATAATCCTTTGAATTAGTTTTCAAATATCAGTTGATATCAAAAAGTGAACGGACTCTTACCCAGGGCCTCCTGTGTTCGATGTCTCCTGGTTGCTGTAAAATCAAATAAAAATAATTGATTTTTTTAAAGCAATATCTAGAAAAAAAATAGATTTTTGCAATTTCGTTTCCTGGATTTTTGCAGTTCATTGCAATCTATTCCTTTTCATTGCAATAAATTTCATTCCATTCCATTCGATCCCACCCCATTCCATTCAGTTTCACCTTAATCTATTCCATCCCACCCCATTCCATTCAGTTCCACATTAATCTATTGCATCCCATCCAATCCCACTTCTTTCCATTTCATTCCGTCCCAATCCATTCCTTTCCATCGCATCCCATCCCATCCCACCCAATCCCATCCCATTCCATCCCATCCGATTCCATTCCATCCAATCTAATCCATATCATCCCATTCCACTGTACTCTATCCCATCCCATTCCATTTCATCCCATCCAATCCCATTCCATTCCGTTCCATCCAATCCAATCCCATTCCATCCAATCTTACCCAATCAATTCCACTCCATTCCATCCAATTCCATCCCATCCCACCTCATGCCATATCATTCCATCCCATCCCATTCCACCTCATTCCATATCATTTCATCCCATTCCACTCCGCTCCATACAATTCTATCCAATCCCACTCCATATACAAATCCACCTCATTCCATTCCACCCCATACAATTCCATCCCATTCCATTTCATTCCATCCCATCCCACTCCATCCAATTCCATCCCATTCCATTCCATTCCATTCCATTCCATTCCATTCCATTCCATTCCATTCCATTCCATTCCATTCCATTCCATTCCATTCCATTCCATTCCATTCCATTCCATTCCATTCCATCCCATTCTACTCCATACAATTACTTCCCATTCCACTCCATACAATTCCATTCCATACCATAACATCCCGTCCCATACCATCCATATGCATGCATAGTAAAACAGACGCAAACTATCAATGGCACACGGGAAGGGCAAATTCTTCAACCGAATTTCCAAGGCCCTCTCTCCGTGTGCATGCAGGCTGCAGGGGGTATATTACACTTAAACTAGGCCAAGTAGTGCGAGGAAAAAGTTGACCACTAGAGAGTAAAAAAAGAAAATATGAGATCGAGTGAGGGACTGGTCACCCGATCCCATGTTTGCCCCAAGTGGGATTAGAACTGGGACCTCAGCAAGGGGGGAAAAGGCGCATAGACCTGACGGATAAACACGGCTTCTTATTATAAGCATAATTATCGTCCCTCGAATGGCTGGCTGCATGCCTTTAGTCGCCCGGCAAAGAGTGACATTAATATTCAGTTCGCATCCATTTTCCCACGGAAAAACACGAGTGACTTTGGAGTTCGGGCCCGGCCAGAGTTCGCATAACCCACGAGACTAACCGCGAATGCATTCTAATGGAAATTGCCTGTCCGCGGAGCGAAGACGAAAGAGTGAAATGTCACATTGGGGAGTTATAGTATACATTGGACTCAGACTGATTCTCATATTTCTTACAACTACAATGGGAAATGTAAGCGTAGATCAGGCAGAAATCACCCCACACCATTTTCAAACAATATTTGAGTTCGTGCGATCCTCTCCCCAAAAATCATCTTCCTCTTTCAGAACTGCCTCTCCCTTCCTTCCGACCCCTCTCCCCATCCCATCCCCTCTCCCCCGCCTTCCCCTCCCCAACCCACTCCTGTCCCTCTCCTGTCTGTCCCTCTCCTTCCCTCTCGTGGCCCCTCGTGATGATCTGATGAGGTCCCGCTGTACTTTGACGCTGTGCATACCTGTATATACCTGTCCTTGTATTTCACACGAGCAATGCAATTTATGGCTTGTCTTTTGATATGCATGGCTTTTTGCCTCGGATGCACTGCGGTGTATGGTGACGGGGATTGGTGGGCCCAGCTAGGGGTATTCTTCAACGTCCATTGTTGAGTGGTGTAGTTTGTATAATTATTAGCACTGTCAGCCAGTCTCTGCGTCTGTCTGTCAGTGAGACTGTCTGTCAGTCATTCATTCTTTCTTGTCTCTCAGTCTCTGTATGTTTGCCTGTCAGTCGGTCTCTATGTCTGTATATCAGTCAGACTCAGTGTTTGTCTATCTGTCTTCGAGTCCACCCATCTGTGTGCCTATTTTTCTGTCTGTGTGCCTATATCTTTCTGTCTGTGACTATCTTTCTGTCTGTGTGCCAATATTTCATTATGTGTGCCTATATTTATGTCTATGTGACTATCTTTCTGCCTGTTCTGTTAATTTTTTGGGGTGTCTGTGTATCTGCCCTGACCTTTTTTTGCTGTCTGTCCAACAGTTTGTCGGTTTCCGTTTGTCAGTCAAAAGGTCTTTGCCTGGCTGTATGTTTGTCTGCTGAATGGTGGGGCAATCCGCCTGTCGGTCGGTCTGGCTGTCAGGCTATCTTTCTATCGCTGTCTTTGGGTTATTTCCTGTTTCTTCCTAGATCCTTTCTATGCCATTCAGTCTTTCTTCATCACCACGCCCATCTCGAATCTTATCCCCCCCCCCTCCGTCTCAACTTCCAATTAGTCTCCGACCCTTGTATCCGCTGTCAGCTGCGCCTCATCATTGGCCATTATACAATCGATTTCGTCTTACGAGCTGTGCAATGGCCTACATCTTGTTGTTTTTAAACACGTCCTTTTTTTGCGCCGGGACCCTTCCAGCGAGTATGGGGAGGACACAAGCACAACATACACGGACGATCGGAAGTGGCGTTTCCGCTGAGATGGAGGGAGGCTCTAGTCCCCTGCTGCCTCCCGAGCATGGAGCAGCGTGTAAATCTCGCAGGCAGGCCTTAATGAGCCACTTTGCCCGGTCTAGCGTGCGGTAGGAACGGCACACGCCCTGTATAGTAATGACCACGGAAGTGCTATATCAACACAGAATGATGTGGGGAAGGATTGGGATGGGATGGGTGCGTGGACGAAGCACCCGTGAGCACTTGCAAGGAGGAGGCCGCGTGGTTCCGGAAGTACAAGCGTAGACTATCACTTATTGTAATACTACTTTCTTTGGTAGACTTGTGTGTCCTTGGTAGGCCTACTTTGGGTTTCATTTCTTCAACTTCAAATCCTATATTTTCAGGTTTTGCGCGAAGGGGACGAAGCCTGAGCCCGGGTCTGATCCTGGGATTCGCAAAGGGCCTTAGCATGGTTTAGTCTGAACAGAACCTGCGAAGACCCCAGCATGTATAGGCCTAATGAAAATAATGGACATGTTGTCAGTGCTTAAAATAACAGTGCTTATAATATCAAATGAAATACTGTGGTATAAGAGATCTGTTACAGTGCTGGAAAGTGGGAAAACGTGTCATTCACGGGGTGATGCTTTTGGTTCAATTAATAAATGATAAAAAAAAGTCAAAGACCAAAATCAGTCATTTGGTCGTCGAGACGTGTGTCCCTTGATTCCGTACTCGGACAACCATGAAGGCATCCAATCGGATGAGGGTTTCTCCTACCCGACGTATAAGTAGCACTGTATGGGGGCCATAGGCTATTTATAGGACCTATACATTGTACGGACAGCAATACACGTCAGGCGTATAATCCAATCACTATAATTTGCATGTGGTTTTTTTTACACAGTTGCTTAATCTAAACGTTGATGACTTTACTTATCGCCCTAGGGTAAAGACTAATCAAGAAATGGACACAAAACCGAGTCCCAACGTTCCCATCTCATCGCATCTGGTACAAAAAAACCTTGCAGGCAGAGAGATCAAGAATAACTCAGGGATTTATTAATGCAGAAGAGGAGAGAGGGGATAGAAGAAAAAAAACCCGTGAGACCTCCGACGGACCTCCTTCTCGTGAAGGCTGTCAAAAAAATAGATTTGCCCGGTGCGAGGCGATGTAATAGTCGTCTTTGGGTCGGGGTGGTTGAGCGCTAGCTGCGGGGGACAATACACTTGACCCAGCCCCCCCGCGCGCTCCTCGTGCGTAAACTACGTGAGATCACACGGGAGGTGACCGCACTCACCATGCACTGGCAGGCCAGGCCTGGCGCGGGTGCTGTCCAACGGCCCACAGATCACGCCGAGCGTGGACCGGACACTCGGGGTGTTGCTGAGAAAGAAGACGGGAAAGAAGAAGAGGAAGGGGGGGGGGTTGATGGAGACCTGTTTGACGGTACATTAAAGAGATCAACATCTCTTGACCCCCGACTCTTATCTCTGATTTCATTGACGAGGCTACGGGAGAGATCTGAGAGTGAATGGTTGGAAGTAGTCCACATGGATCGAGGGACGATGCCGGATCGAATTCGTCACATTTTGTGAGCCACCTTTTGGCTACTGCTTATTTTGTGTCGGTCATTCTTGAATCAATTCTGAAAACATGCAACGGACGATAAACGTCACATCTCCAATGAACACCAATTTAAAGTGCCTCCTGAAACCGCTGAAAGTCTTGGGAATTAACAAACAAACAAACAAACAAACAAACACCCCAACACCCCAACGAACACACAACTATCATCAATAAGGTTGGCTCATAGCGGCTCTTGAACTACTTCGACAAACGTTTGGGTATCACTATTTTAGTCAAAATAGATAGGATCTGAAGGTGCGGTACTGAACGCAGCAAAAACTCACGCAACTGGTCACAATACAGTCACCAAATGGCAGAATCCCAACTTGTCACAATACACACCACAATAATGTGTAATGTGTACGGTCAATTACATTCATGTAATAGCCAACTTTGATTAAAGGCCGAGTTAGAGGAAGCCGGCAGGAAATACACTGCCAAGTAGAGCATTCCCTATTCGACTTGGAATGCAAGAATAAAGATGAAGATTTGTGTTTGATTGAGGTAGGTCTACCTATACCTCTACCTAGACCAGTGCCGAGTATCTGCTTTCACATGTTGCTATGGGTTCTCAATAGTTATCTAAGTTCTCAATAAATGGCTGCAGAAGAATACGGCGGTATAATGTGCACAGTGAAGCAACCTCTGCCGACAACAGAAGTGTTTTCGAAACAAGGACTTCCCTTACAACAGTTTCTCCCTCTCTCTCTCTGACTCAATTTGAGTAAAACTTCTTCACGGTCTGTCACATTGTGTATCTCAGGATTTGTGGTTACTTGCAACTATAAAAAGACCAATTCTTTATTACACTATATCATAGAGAGACTAATATACCACGCCATGTAATCATGTATAAATGTATGAAATTTAGAGGGCTCGATGTTACGATTCTGGTAGAACCTTTAATTCATTCTGCCTTTGAGAAAGATCCTGCCATGATGTAAACGTCAGGCTCTCTACAGTTTCATGATTTGCACTCGGGTCATTTAAGCCAGTAAGCAGTTTGTTTGTATCGGCCATCATTCTTCTTTTCCATAAAACTGCCAAACTGCCGCGGTCATCGGGTGAGGTTTGAGCCCTGATCAAGTCGTTGGCCGACGATTTAGAACATCTACATTCGGCCTTCAGAAAGACTTAATGGTGCTTTGCGCAATACCGTAACGGGTGATATCCGATGCAGCTTGGATCCGGCGTGGTAATGGCGTCGCGCCGTGGCTTGCATGCGCTCAATTGGCCCGGATCTTAGCCCGGCTGGGAGCAGCACGGGAGAGACCGCCTCGGACAAGGCTATAGACTAGTGAGGTTTGCGCCCTCACCTCTGACATCCGGTCAGTAGTGACCAGATCACGGCATCCGAAGTCAAAGGTTAAAGACATGAGGTCGGAGGATTGAGTGGGAAAAATGGGGTGGCTGCAGGAAACGTGAGGCTGAACTAATTCCCCGAGTTTCTGACGGCTTTCAAGAGGAACGTCGGTCCAAGTTTAGTCATCAGGTAAATAGCACTGAGGACGAAGTATCTTAGTAGGCCTATACAGGGTATCTTTATATGCTTTAAAAAAAAAAGGAAAGAAGACTGGAGAGTGATTTCGTCTTGAATCGGTAAATAAAACAACAGTAAACGAAAACCATACATTTTAGTAAACGAAATAATAATTACATTAACCCCCCAAACCCCGAAAACAATCTGACATAGCTAAACTTAAAAATAACAAGAAAAAGCCAAATGCAAGAACTCAAAACAAATATCGTGTTGTGTCACTAAGAATTTTACAATGCTGGGAAATATCAAACAGACATAATTATGGACCGACGTTGGTCAAAATAGCAACTGGTCACAACATTGGTCGACGCAAGCCCAACTCTTGGAATTGTGTCGATCAATCCGAAACTCTCAGCATAATGTCTTATAAAACAAGACAATGTGTTGGGAAAACGAGTTTGCTTAGCGTCCCAACCTTGTTACAATGATGAATGGGCATGCCGTGGACCCCCCTCCTGGTAAAACCTGTAGCCCCCACTCGTTCCCCACATCATCGACCAGGCAGATTCGTTTGTGCAAACCCGCTGCAGGGACTTGTTGTATAGTGTCCCTGTAACATCGAGCAATACTCGGCCACTTGTGCACGAATCTCCCGCTTACCCCCGTATGCTTGGAATCCTTGCTCGAATGGGTCCCATCAGACTGACAGATTCAGGAATCGTGTCTTGCTCTGTTTAAATAGGTACTCCATAAGCCTCGGGTACTGCTAAATATTGGGCCAAGGTATCAGTTCAAAATAAAAAATCTCAATCCTTGATTTGTGATACACAGGAGGAATTACTTCCTTTACGGCACATGCCAAAAAATAACTCAAAATGTTCTGTCTTGAAACGGCTCAAAACGCCATTTTACGTGTAAACTCCGACTCGTTCCAGATATTTCCAGAAAACTAACGTAAACATTGTGGGCAACTGTATCACAGCGTATAGTGAAAGATTTCGGGCTTTTCATACCATGAATGCATGGCGTCAGTTTGGGACTTCACAAATCCTGAAGGCACATACAGTATGCGACATTGACGAACGACCACATAGTCTTGGGTTTTTAATCTGAAAGCTGATAGGTTATAACGGTGACATGACTATATCAGTGTCACTGTAGAATATTTCCGCTTCAAAGTGTTGCCATTATGAAGAGGTAAAATCCCCACCCAAAGACCTCCAAATCCCCTACTTAAGTTTCCTTCGAAGGTGAATGGAAAAACCAGCCCTAAATATGCATTAACTCAACAAAATAAAAGAGAATGATAATGTATGTCTTGATAAAGTCATTTCAACCAATGATAACGTCATTTCAACCAATGATAACGTCATTTCAACCAATGATAACGTCATTTCAACCAATGATAACGTCATTTCAACCAATGATAACGTCATTTCAACCAATGATAACGTCATTTCAACCAATGATAACGTCATTTCAACCAATGATAACGTCATTTCAACCAATGATAACGGCATTTCAACCAATGATAACGTCATTTCAACCAATGTTAACGGCATTTCAACCAATGATAACGTCATTATAACCAATGATAACGTCATTTCGTCAAATGACGAAAGGAGCGACGCGGTGTGCTTGTAATTCACGCCAGGAACAGACCCACAAAGTCCCGTTTTGGGGCGAGGGCCAGGGATGATGACGTCATGCACACAGACAGAGCGGGATGAGAGAAAGGAAGGGAGAGTTGGAGAGAGAGGGGAGAGAAAGGGGGATATGGAGGCAAGGGAAAGAAAGATGGAGAGAGAGAGGAGTGGGAGTGTGGGAGGAAGAGAAGGGAGAGGGGAAGAGTGAGTGAGTGAGGGGAGGGAGAGAGAGAGAGGAGAGAGAGAGAAGTTGACTGCCCTTTAACTATGGTGGCATGCTGAGCTGAGGAGCTGACCAACTACCCGGCGTGCATGACTTGGTAGGACAGCAATTATAATCCTTAGTGCCAGGCGAGACCGTGTGATCAATTTGTTTTCAAAAAAAATGCAGAGCGGACGACCCAAATCGGTGCCCTTGGCGAGTTGTCACCTTTCCGCCACGCGCCAAGCCCCCTGGGGTGGACTGCAGACAGCAAGATACATGGGTACACTTGGTACACCATCCGTCATCTCTCCGGTGTGGTTATTACCGACTGTCATTCATCACCCACTGATCTGTGACCTGCAATGACGCGACGGGGATCGGATGTCGCGCATCTTCTAAAGGACCAATGGGCTAGAAAGTTGTGATCGGCCGTTCACGGCCTCATTACCGCGTCAGGAAAGATTTCTTGGCCGTGAAATATTAATCTTTGATTTAGGGCTGGGGGAGGGGGGGGGGGGTTATTAAGCGCCCGTCCGTCACTTCGAAAGACCCAGCAAACATGTAAACAACCTGCCTCGGCTGCCTGAGATAGTATGGTCAGCCAACCAACCAAGGACCCCCACCCACCCCCCCCCCCCAAAAAAAAGGAAGAAAAACAACAAGAAACAGCCAACCAGCCCGTCAACCAGGAAGCCGGGCAGGCAGCCAGTCAACCAGTCAATCAACCAGCCAACCAGCCAACAATCCAGTCAACAATCCAGTCAGTAAACAAGGAAGCCGGGGAGGCAGCCAGTCATCCAGCCAGTCATCCAGCCAGTAAACCACCCAGTAAGCCAACCAGCCAGCCGGTAAAACACTTAGCTTAGCCAGTCAACCAGCCAGCAAGCCCACTTGCACAGTATAGGAATTAGAAAATGTCCAGTAAACCGCTGAGGTAAAATTATTTGATCAACCATTATCATTCTTAGCGTGCACAATGACGTATTTTGGGGGGGGGGGGGGCATCGAGTCAAAAGTCACGGAAGTCGAGTCCAAGTCTAAGTTCGAGTAAGTTGTCGAGTCCGAGTCATCTATTATCGTGACTCGGGTCAGAGTCCAAGTCATGGATAATGAGACTGAGGTAAAGGGCTGTGCCTGACTCATTCGAACATTCGGATATAGAATAGCAAATCATTCGAAATGACTCCGTCCTAGACTGGGGTCGGTCTCGAAACCGAGTCATGCACGAGTCATGTAGCCCATGTAGAACGAAATGATGTATTATCGTGGTGAAGAATGTACCTATACGGAAAAACTTGGATGCTCTGTAAAGGGAAATTTCGACCGACGTTGATTAAAATTCCAATTACATGGTAAAGACCACGTCACACTTACTGCGACTCTGCAGGAATCAAACAGCAGAATCATCCGGAATGAGGATTATTGTGTGGCGTTCGAAGCATTTCACAGAGAGGTGACCATAAATCGATCTAAATCTGATCTACTCTTACCCGATTTAATTATTCTTGCCCATTTCTGATTCTTGCCCATTTCAATATTAGCTCCTGAAAGGATCATAATAGGGGTAATTAGAATGTTATCACAGCGCAACCGGCATATCCTGACAGTAAATGTACTACGATTGACCAGGAAGGGGCCTAAGCAGAGCATTTTCATTCCGACGTCATCGCGGCTCACTCCGCCTCTATAGTGTGACTAGGGTTTTACCAAATTGGTCGATGGAAGCACAACTGTTGGATTGTATTCGTCAAACAATTCAGATAAGACCGACTGAAAGCCAAACAAAATACCGATAAACACAAGCGAACAAACAAACTGATGGACAGACATCCAAAGACCCAAACACATGCACACCAACGAGCATTACCCTCCAAGTGCGTATAATAAAGAGGCCGTCGTGATCCAACTCGGGAAGTCTCATCACGTAGCAAAGATAATCATACACGAAGTTTAATGGGCTATATTGATGGACACTCGTGCACTCGTAATGACATTGACATCGGCTTTGTGTTCACCAAATATATAGGCATTAGTCATGAGCAATGTATCGTAAATACATTTTAGGGGAATTCATAAGTATAGGCCTAGACATACTGAGGATCTTTATGTAAGTATGAGGGATTCCGGGCAAGAACATAAATAAATGTTAATTCTAGTGAAATATCTTGAGGCATGACTTTCCATGGGTCAGTGCCATTATGTCAGCGAAAAGATCCCCAGTACTGACAACGTTAACAATGTTGTAAACATTTCTCAACAATTGTCTACTATAACAGTTGTCTCAACAAAGTTGTCTACTATTATTTTAATAGTCTGAAATGGACTATACTGTAGTTGACTCTTGACAAAGACTAGTTGGCTAGTTGGCTAGTTGGGAAGGCCGAGATAAGGGCTGGATAGCTCAGATATGAAGAGCGCTGGTACGGAAAACCAGAGGTGTCGGATTCATGTCCCGGTACAGTCAAAGTTTTCGTTGGAAATTTAAAAACAAAATCAAAATTTCCCTGTCAGTTTTTCCATTTATTTGATTGACTTAAATTGAAAAAGCTGCATTCACGTTGTGTCATCATCGAGTTGCTGTAGCCAGGTTTGGTCAAGAGCTGTTTTCACACTGTGTTACCCTACGCACATTATGGATACAATCTGATTTATAGTGTGGATTAATAGACGTTTCTTTATGAGAGAAACTGATTCCCGTGTTCTAACAAATAAGGGCTTCGAAATTCATGGGGAAATCGGCAGGGGCATTCAGGTCAGTGTTTTTGCAATAACTTGTTGTATTGTTGTCGTTGGATGTTTCAGTGTCGTGGCAATCACAAACGCCCGACCGGTCTTTGGATAGGACGCCCTCTGCATGTCGGCAATGCAGTAGTTCACTGGCGATTATCAGAGGCTCGACAGTGGAACAGCTATTAATAATAATAATGAATTTCCAAATACATGTATGAGGGCAGAGTTGATTTGCCGTCGCTGTTTGTTGCTGTTGTTGTACGTATTGTTGTTATACTATAACCGGTACCGGTAACCCAAAATTATATTCTTATACATGTACCGTGTACATGTAGGGCTATGATGTACATGTACATGTACATGTACATGTCTAAAAAGAGCCTGGCGATTCGATCTATTGAAGCAAGCAGGCTTTTGAATGCAGTTAGAGTTTGTTTCAAAACTCTATTACTAACGATTTAACAGAATAAGAAGTATATGATTTCTTTAAAAAAAAAAAAAAAACCGGCAAAGAAATTTTTACTGGGCCGGGACTCGAGGGTGAGACCTCCGGCTAAACTAACCACTAAACCAGCGATTGTTTTCCAAAGGAATCATTGGAATCACAGCCATTAATTTTGAGCTGCCTCTATCGGTCTTTGCGATGTGTCGGGGTTTGCAGAATTTACACGGTGGTCATAGTTTACACTCAGATCACTGATTGTGGTCACTGCCGGGTTTTTTTTTCAGTCTCAGCACCAACGTGCCACCTCACAAGTCTCATCACAAATCAAAACCTATGCCCCCAAGTAGTCCCCACCCCACCACCACTTTGTGTCACACGTTGACAAAAGTCTGTCTTTATTTTGGGATAAGTCTCAAACTCCCAGTATATGATTGCTATCATTTTGTTTAAATGACGCCCATGGCAGAGAACAAAATGAAAACACGATGGTCGGTTCCATTGAACCTTTTTCTTTGAAACTTTCGAAACGATTTTTATGACAAAATCTCGTGGATAAGAAAAAAAATCTAAAATAATAATAATTATTGCGGCCTGAAGGCTTGTGACGATTTTCGCCACGAGGGGGCGCTATTACAGTTACCGTGAGCAGAACCTTCAGTTAAAGTGTGGCCTTGTACTGACACTGTGTTGTTATGCTGTGCGGTGGAAAATACGGATCGAACAACAACCGCTCCATACACAGGCAACCTTGCACTGGTTCATACACACATGCACATGTATCTCAGGCCTGGTCCTATGCGATCCCCCTCAGCCGGTCGGCCCATGTTAGCTCATCGGTTAATTTAAGGTAAGCAGATGCGTCTTGGTTGTTGAAGTTCATTCCTTCCTCGTTTGGGGGTACCAGAAGCAGAGTGGCTAAAACTAGAAAGTAGAAGTTGTATCGTGGGAACCCCCGTTTTCGACGCTACACGTTTTCGACGCTTAGCCTTCTAACTCACATCGCACTATGAAAACAACTCCGTATAACGATCTCAGACTTCGTATCTAACAGTTGGTTTCCTGCTCTTGTCCGTCACCGAAAATGTGGAAATTTAAGGCTTTTCCAGTAGGCCAAAGTCGTGTGATTCAAAAAGTTGCTCTTTTGGGGTCAATTTTCCTAGGTACAAAATTGGCAGTTGCTTCGAAGCTCCAGTTTTCTTTACTGTTGGTCTTAAAAAAAATCTGAGTGTACCATAACAAACCCCAACATCCGTAGAAAAAAAATATATCACGCAACTTGAGGCAGTCCGTTCTGGGTAAAAACAATGGAGCCTCCTATAGGGCGTCTCGCTTATATATTTGTTGAAATTTATTTTTTATTATTAATTAAAGACAAAAAGTAACATGGCCCAATTGGCTTTTTTTTTTAAATGAAAAAAATAAAAGGGCAGCTAGAGAAAGTACCAAGAAGGAGGAAATGTGTCTCTGGAGTGATATTGGGAAAGGTCATAACTGAAGAAGCAGTGAGAAAGAGGATTATGGAGTTTTTTTTAAACGTCACAAAAGAAGACATCGACCAGACCAATACGTTTTAAGCATAAATTATGAATGATTTGAGGAAAGTGTTAGAAGCAGTGTGGAAAAACAAAAACAAAGATGAACACAAAAAAACATACAGGGAAGAATTTTACAGTGCCACACAGCATTTTGAGTTATTTTAAGAATTTATTTTGCGTTTAGCTGCACTGGGACACCTTACTAAACACCACTGACGAAAATAGGTGACGATGCTTACTGCGCGGAGCGCCGCGGACGTCAACAAAACCGGGTAATCTTACGGATGTGACAGGCTTGATCAACCTTCTCTAGATTATTCTAATAGTCTGTGGTGTGGAGAAAGTGACTGGGACCTCTTTTAGTGTGAAACTTTCGTCCACATTGTTCAGTTTGAAGAAAGGTCCTTACATATGTATATCGTCGAAAACCGGTTATTGGAGGATACACAAGTTCGTGTGGGGGAGATTTCAGGGACGTGGATGAAATAAACTTGGAACACCGGAACCAGTGTGTAAATCACGTCACACACGTTCGTGTACAGTTGTACATAATACTGTACGAGTGTACGTGTATATACCGTTCTTGTTGTACACGCGTACAGTACAGTACATGTACAGTGTGTACATGTACAGTACATGTACAGTGTGTACATGTACTGTAGTAACTGTACTACGTGTACATGTACATGTTCAGTACATGTGTACATGTACTTGTACATTACATAATTTACGTGCATTGTCTTCGTCATGTCCAGTGTTATTTGTGTGGGGTGTCAAAACTGTCTCACGATGTAGTGTAACTCAACTGTAGTTCACCCATGAATCGTTTCCGATTTCCTAACACGTGAATGTGTCAGTCTGTAACATATTGTGTTCAGGCCAGGCCATTATTACTAGCCGGCATTATGGCTATGCCTAAGTAATCGGTATCATGGCATGGACCTGTGCCCCGCCCTTCGTCAGTACGTGTACCTGCGAGAGGTCAAATTCTTTGAGTGCTGGACATTTCGGGAATGTATCTGGGCATGACCGAAGAGAAGAATGCACCTCACCTGTGGACTCACACACCTGTCTTCAAATGGCAACGTGTTTACACTTGGCTGTGGACTATTATTAATATAACAGTCCACCTGAAATCCTGAATGCATCTTTTGTGGTTCAGATCCGGGTTTAGTGTAAGGTGGCCCACCAATGCTTTGATGGGCCACCTCATGTATGAGTTTCCAAAAGGGGCAAAATCAGACAAAATTGTACAAAATGTTAAGAAATACATTTAGCACTCTGTGACCTTAGCATTGGCATACATGTATGTGCAAAGGGCTGTTGAGGTTGTTTGTACACCGTACACGAACATGCATGTATTACAGTGCTTTAGACTCATTCCCCATACAATTTGTTGCCCATGGAATACCAAAACTTTGTAACTTTGTAACTGTTCATGAGGGTATGGGAAAAAACTATGACATGCCTTACAGGTAGTACAAAAGCAAAGTAACTTCCTTTTGGGGGGAGGGTCACAGGTCTGGATTTTAGAAATAATAATATTATTTTAGAAAAATGGAATAAAAAAAAACCCAAAAAAGTCCACAAATTTGTATCGGCTAATTAAGCAATAAGCTTTTTTTTTTTAAATCAACAAGTTTATTATGAGGGATAAGGGATGCATTTGGATGTAACGAGAAATCATCCAGGTCTACTAAAAGGGATTTCACACTACACTAAATCCCTCCAGGGGGATTTCTCATAAATTCCCTGTAGATTTTGGTCGGTCTGTTCACACAAAAGAAATTTCCGGCGAAAGGCTTTTTCCCGGTTTTTTACTTACCCCACCTTTTTGCTTCCATTTAGGAACTTCAGAAAGTGCACCCTCCATTTACACACTTATTCCCCAGGGATTGATTGCCAGTTTGAAACGACCAGTGCATATTCCCAGGAAACAGCGTCCCCGGGAGTTACCAAATGGGTCCAATGTGAATGGTTGCGGGGGTGTTGGTGAGGTAAAAAATCCCCGAGATTTTCCCCGGGATTTATTCCCCGGGGAATGGCTCTGTTGTGTGAAAAGGGCTATACATATAGTCACATACCGGTACATACATTCATCAGATCGCCTGGGGGAAAAAGGCCCTAATGTACTAGGAGCAAAATGGCAGACACACTAAGTTTTAGAGATTTCACCGATTTGTAAGGTAATCCCAGTCGGAGATTGACTGGAGACGAAGATAATGGTTCGCAATTTGATATGGTTCACAGTTTGTGATGCTAAATTTAACCATCAAATAGCCCTTGGATTTCTCCAAACACAGGAAGCAGAATATCCCAGTGTGGAAAACATTTCTATTCATACATTATGAGGAAAACAGAACAAACTTACCTCTTTCAGGGTGCTGCTTGTGTACGATCACTAGCAGCATATGGCGGAGATTGACTGCAGAGAAAGATATGATAATTTGCAAGTTAATATCCCCTTCAATAAAAAGTTCTTGATGCTAAAAGTTTGGCCTGCAAATAACCCGTGCACTCTTTATTGACAAACGGTTTATTCCAAGAGCAAGTTGTTCATGAGACCATCTTTTGTGAGAGGGCACTGTTGACGTGTGACAGTGCTCTGCATCTGTAGTACGTTCACTACCATAACTATTTGCTGTCACTCAAGTACAGAAGAAATTTGTAACATTTTTGTCTCAATTTGGGAATTTTGTGGTAAAGAATAACTAATCTAAATATAAAGTAGAAGGTTTGCTGTACACCGTGAACAATTGAATATCATCTCTTAAGAGTAGTATGACTCTGGAGGTAAATCAACATTTCAGGTCATACACATGTACTCTGCCCGTCATCAAGAGACTCTCTTCTGGCAATGGGCAGAGTACACATTAATCAAAACGTTTCAGAGCCATCCTTCTCTTCGTAAATGATCTACATTGTGTCATTGCAAACCTCCAACTTGGTATTTCCAGCATGCTTTTATATTTTATAAGCAGTTGAAAGACTTAACTGGTATACATGCAAAACTAGATGTCTCGGATTTAAGTTGTATTACATTTTACAATCAAAATTGTCTTTGCCATTTTTTCAAAGTTCCAAATATCCCAGTCAGTTTATTCTTTTTTATGTTTGACTAAAAAGATTCAACTCGTGGAAATTGAATATAAAAAATCCTTTCAAAAGGGATATAAAGGCTAATAAACATTAAAACAAGCAGACAAATTAAAGCACATGTATATTCTTTCCCCTATACTCAGCCATATTCTAACAAACTATGCACATGTTCAATGTCTAGAATATTTGAAATGAAATTTCAACATTGCAAACAGAACAGTCTTGCATTTTTAACTGTAAGAATGAATTTTGCGCAAAACAACTTTAATGTCTGTCAAATGACTCCATACACTCAGCATTCGTAACAAATCCATGCAATATTCAAGGAGGAGTACTGTAGTTACCTAATGTTTGGACTGTGTAGCAATTTAAACAGAGGAAATGTATTTATGTAAATGTAAGTCAGGGGGAGCGAGCAATGGGACAGTCACAAGAGACCTCTAGTCAAATCACCAGCCAGCACCAATGAAATTGCAAAGCATTCTGAGTAGTCCATGTTGCAAATAATACAAACTGACAAATCTTCAGATGAGCTCTCCCTCCCTCCTTCCCTCCCTCCCTTCCTCTCCCCCTCCCCCTCCCCCTCCCCCTCCCCCTCCCCCCCAAGTAATGACTGACACCTAGCTAAACACACACAGCTTGGGGCAGACTGCCCTTGATATCTTGTGTCAATTAATTTACAATACACTTTGACAGTCATCGCCTAGGCACGCTTTTAAGTGACTATTAAAGGTATTTATACAATGAACAATTTCCTGTTTTCAAGAGCTATGTACTGCAGAAGTGGTGTCTAATGAGAGGAAATTGTCCCCTATAAATGACACTTGTGTTTACATTGCAGATGATATTGGAAATTAGCAGGGGTAATTAGCATTTAATTGTCCAACTTGATTGAATTAGGAGAATTCAGGATTAATATACTGTACATGTACCAGCATAACCGGCATATAATACTTGTGTCAAGCATAAATTACTTGGTTGGCCGAACCAGGATTTAGATTCCAAAGGGTGACCCATGCATCTTTTGTAAATAGTGTCATTGTACAGATGAATTTTCAATTCTTTGTTTGCCCTTTTCTACTTTTTTATATTACCGGTATTGTTCCAGCTAAAAGCAACTCTGTTGTTTTTTGGGGAATATTCACCTGTAATGGTTTAACATACAAACTGACGTACAGTACCTGTATGTATGTAATCTTTCGACCTTTACCAATGTTGTACATGTATTGGGCCTTTAAATTAAAATCTTTAATTTGCTCTTGTCGGACAGTACTCAGAAATGCCTGACGTTGTTCTCATACCCATGGTGAGTAGGGATCTTAATTAAGCAAGATGCAGATGGAACACCATGCATGCATATTTTGCCACACATGTACATGTTCAATAAAAAAGAGTCAACATTGCCAGGTATGAGTGAGCCAAGCCCTTTGAACCAAACATATGCCCCACCCTTATTCTGCATGGAGTAGAGACTGTACACCACTGCCTGCACCAAGTAGATAGGATAGCTGTAATATTTTGACAATCATGTTCACAAGAGATATGACAACATCTCTAACTATAATTTTTCTCTTACAAATTTCTCCCACATGTGGTCTTCTGAAAACACAAGACCATTACCCAAATTTACGCTAGTTTGGGGCCACTCAAAATGTTCAATGTTTTTAAGTTTCGATTTGTGTCCCCCAATATTTTTGGAACCCACCAACCCAGCCCTAATTTCAATTAATTTTTTTGTCTCTACCAAATAGACCACATTTGATACAAATTCAAATACCGGTATACACATGTACATGTACATCTACATGTACCGGTACAAATTTATTAAAATGCAACACAGTATGACAAGATGATGGCTGAGTATTGATTTTCGGAAAGCTGGCGCCGCACCCAAGATACAGTATGTAAAAAGGCAAACCAGAAACAAAATTTTTGTCCTGATTATAATATGAAAACTGAATTTTGATTTTTAGATACACAGTATTTCCTTGACCCACCCACCCACTATTTAAAAAAAAATTTGAAATTTAAAAACATTGAACATTTTGAGTGGCCCCTAAGTACCGGTATATATTCCAATATTGTACCATACTACTGTGTGTATCTTGTAGTTGTACAATGTACATGTATTTGTATTTTCTTTCACTACTCTTCGAAAAACACTTTGAAGTCTCCTGATGGAAGGTTACTTAGTAAAAGCAACTGCTCAATAAGTATACTGCCCATACACCTGTACAATGTACCGGTAACTTTGCATACCAGGCGGTAACACCTCCTTGACTAGTAAATGTATCATACATGTAGATGCATGTACATGTAGGCCTACAGTATGTTAACAAGCAAAGTGTGTACTACATGTACATGTATGTACCAATGTGTGTACAATCAAATTGAAAAACAAATACCGTAATTCCGTTAATTCAGGTAATTCCATTAATTCCGTAATTCTATTAACCTGAAATATTATTTGGATAATGAGTCATTTGAATGGGCGTTGATGCTTACTGAGCATGCTGAGTAATCATCGTCTCGGTTACTTTGACCAAAATCAGTCCAGTGGAAACATGGATTAGGTGTGCCTTTGCAAGTTGGCAAACAGTAGATATGCTGTGCAAAGTACTGTACATGTACACAGCTGTCTGTCCACTCCACTAAGCCTGTAGCAGTTTTTAGATGGCACCGCATTATACATGTACATGTACAGGTCAACTAGATACCGGTACCAGTACCTGCTGTGGCATACACTGTATGCAATATAAACATTTGGCCAAATCATTTGCCTAACACTTTCATTGGGTATTGTTGGAAATGTTTGGAGCTTGGACTTATTGACATTAAAATGAAAAGAGTGGATGTTTTAACTGTTGTATACCTGTAGTCATAATGTTGGTTACCGGTAAATACATCTACATGTATTGTCAAACATTTTTTTCAGGACACTTGTATGCTGTACGTGTACAAATATGTTATTCACTGATAACACAGTGAGAACAAACTGCGTATGTGTCTCCATATATATTCGGATAACTTGGAAAGGCAAGCTGAAGGAAAGGGATCAAAGGAGGAAAGCTGGTAGACGGACAGACATCCTGTGATTACTTTGATATCATATCATTTAGTGGAATGGGCATTAATTGATTTACACTGAATACCACTTGGCTCAAGTCAAATTTTTGGAAGGGATCAAAGGAGGAAAGCAGGTAGACAGATTAGGGTGAGATCAAAGACAAAGCAAAAGGAGAAGACAAGCAAAAGGGAAGGGAACGAATAAGGGAAGATCAAAGGGACAAGTGAGGGAATTGAACTCATAATGAAAAAAAGAAAAGAAAAAGAAGTAAACACATGAAATGTGGACCTTCAATACCCCAAAGATGCTTCATCCACAGGTTTTCCCCACTGAGATGGAGAGCATCGTTCCAGTGCTCAGTTGCAATGTCCACTCAATTGAAAGATGAAATTACATGTTCATGCCCTTAGAAATATATTCTCAATTGGAATTACATCCCCTTGGTCAATTCTTAATGTCATGCCAGTCAGCATCGCAGGTCTTCTAATTCTAATTTCTATTTCTAATTATACACCCAGAATTTGTGCTGTAGGCCTACCGGTATGTGCCTGCAAAAAATTTCATATGATCCAGCCGACTACAAACATTGCCATAAAATGATGTGTCTGTACCGGCATTTAATTTCACAAGCAATGTATGTAGTAGTACAGTACATGTAGCTCAAATTGAATTTAACACAAGAGACACTTATGAAAATTTGAATATGAAAGTGGTTTCATTTTTGTTTTATGTTAAAGCAAAACTAAAACCAGAAACATGTGTACAGGCTCTATGCCCATTCGTCAATAAATGTGGATTGTATACAATTCCTTTGATATTTTTCGATCCAAAAAGCAAGTTTATTTTGTTCACTCTGTCATTACTATCAACCAACCTTGGGTCTGTTACTTAAAATGGGGATAATTGTATAGGCAAGCCACTTACCCAGTTGAATTAAACAAATTTTAACATAAGCCCTGTCTCATAATGTACTCAGCACTTATGTAGATGCTGTAATTTTGATGAAGGAATAAATACAGCAAGTCTATTCAATTCATGCTCACAGTTGAGTTAGATAGTTTATGATGCACATGCACTTAAAGAAAATATTCAGAAATAAGGTATCCTTGTCCTCTCAGATGGCTGTTATAAAAGTTCTCTCTCTCTCTCTTTCTTTTGTCATGAATATTCATCTAGGTTGACCGTGAATGCCCCCAGCTGCAGGCCAAGTCAATAGTCCAGACCTCAGCAATCATTTCAACCGGCGTGTGCATTGTACAGATAAATACAGCACATGCTCCCTACTGACGTGACTGAGGCGGGTATTGTTGACTACTGCAGAGCTCAGAGCCACGCTAGCAATTATCCTGCACAGACCTGGTTTTTGCAGCATTGAAGTAGCTTTGATATCACGGACTTGAGCTGTGATGTTTGAGACAGTGTGCCCATCTATCTAGCTGCAACTGATAAAAGAGTCCTAAGGCTCACTACCCCGCTCCTTATTTCTGGCAGTCATTTTTCACGCCTAATCAGACTGAAACCCGGGGCTGAAAAAGGTGCCCAGAGCTGTTGCATCACTGGCTTTGCATGGTACGGACAGGCTCTGATTGCTCTGAGGCACTCACGACTTCAGCCTGACAATGGATTGGCAAAGGTTGCTCATCCTAATCGCTGCCTTTGTCATGTATCTAGTCATCGGCGGCCTGGTCTTCTCGGCCTTGGAGACCACCAACGAGGAGACAACTAGAGTGGATCTGCGGAAGTACAAGGAGAGAATACTGGAGAACCTGACCTGCCTATCTGAGGATCAGCTTGAGGAGCTGATCATGAAGATTGTGACGGCCGTGGACAACGGTCTCAGTCCCTTCTCCAATGTGACCAGCAGCACCAACTGGGATTTCAGCAGCTCCTTCTTCTTCTCGGGCACAGTGGTCACCACAATCGGTGAGTTATTGCTCGCCCCATAATTTTCTTTCAGTTAAATCCACAAAGCAAGCTTCTTCTTTTCTAATCTTAAGACAAAATATTCCAGATTAATGTCAATGTAATTTCACTGCTTCAAGCCAAGCTTGAATAGCTTAACAAAATAGCAGGACCCTAGGGAAAATGCCAAACCAAATATTCTAATATTATTGTTCAGATTAAATTTGACTACAAGTAAATTTTCTCTTCATTCTTCATTTGAAAGAGGTTCTGCTAGGAGCAAAATGCCAGGCCTTCTTAATCAAATAACGGTTGAATTTAAGTCTATCAAAAAATTAGAAAACATATATTTACGAATCTTTGTTAAGTTCATTCAAGTGTTGGGAAAAGATCTTTAAATTTGATTTGGAATTGTGATGCTAATGGGTGAGAGTCTGCTACATGTACAGTATGTTAAGTACAATTCATGTATATTTATATCTACAGTACATTACAATTATTTAGTTGTTGATCACAAAGCCATGTGTACTCTGGGCATTGCCCCTTACATGTACACTGTACAGTACAAGTACCGGTACTTGTAGTTCAGCAGATTTAATAGTTGTTGCCTGATCATGTAGAATTTACACCGTGCCTCATCTGTCAGGATCAGTCATGGATTATTAAGAATCTTGCCACTGAGATACCCTGAACTTTGGGAAAGGGTTAAGGCTGTACAGTACATTCACTGTACACTTGTTATACTCAGCATCTACTGTTCTGAACTGTGTGGTACAGTACAGTACTTGCTTTCTTCTCTTGAGCAGGAATCTACTGTGTGTACATTATATGAACTCTTTTCTTCAAAGACATTATATAATACAGAATTTATTAACTACATGTACATGTACGTGAACATGCCATTTCAAGATGTGGTTTTAAAGCAGTTCAGCATACCATTCCTCCTTGTCATAACCAGCTACATGTAGGCTGTAGCAGCTGTGTAGGAAATCAGTGTCACACTTCTATCTATCACTTTTCAGGAAGTCTGTGATACACTGTACATAGTGATTTGACAAAGTGTTTTGATGTTTGACGGGTGTCTACATGTTCGTTGATGTTTGTGACTAATTACTAATTAGGGCAGCTGCTTCTTTGGGACACATGGATGGTGCAAAGAATGCAGTTGTTGTGTGATTGATAGGCATCTGTGGTAGATTGGAGATGAAGGGGTAATTGCAGAATGCAGATTCCTACCAAATGCAGAAAGCTGGCAGAAAGATGTACACATACCGTAGGCTGTGGGCTGGTGCTGATCAATTTTCAGCAAGTACTGTATGAAAGAGTGGGGCATAGCCAGGTCCTCCTTACATTACATATCCACTCACTGAACTTCACTGATACATGTATGATCTTCAACTGGTGACCACTGACCAACATTACTTCATCAACTGCCACTTCTGAATGTAGTGCAGTGCAATTTGCAATGTACATGTATGTACACTGTATTCCATAAAAAATAAATGGTCAGATTATTTTCAGATGTACATGTACACATGTATCTGCAGTGTACCGGTACACGAAAATGTATCATGGTTGAAGTCCATACTTCATGTCTTTTGATTTCATACTTTAGTTCGCCTCATATGACCAGTGCTTTGCGCATTTGACACTGACAGAGCTGTATACAATACATGTATAAATCCACTGCATGCCATATTGGGTGGGATTCAAACCTTCAAGGGATGCAGTTACGACAATCATACACATCATGTATGCGTGTACAACCATACTCACATGTACTGTACATACACGTACATGTACATATACATTTGTACATGTACATGTAAACTATGTACACTATGTACATGTACAACCCAAAATGTCATTTATGGGATAAAGCAGCAACATGTACATATTATTATGTAATAGAGACATCATGTGTGGCAATAATGTAGAAATCCATCTACAATGTACAGTAGGTCAAACATGGAACAATCACGTACACATGTACATGTACATGTATACTGTACATGCCATGTTGATGTACGGTACTGTACATGTACATTGTGTACAGTTTTACACTTACATGCCGTTCAGAAAAAAATAATACTCTTTGAATTTTGAATACCGTCGATTTGCATGTACATACAGTACATTTACACGTGTAAAACTGTGAGGTTGTGCACAGCAGTGTCATGACTGTAATAGCCATTAGAAGCCTCAGGTCCTCAGTCTGTGTTCTTTCCCTTTATGCACAGTTGCTTGGCACCCTCCCAGTTGGAACTGTTCTCTGGGTCACTCCATTTGCTTCTCATTTCCTGTAGCCAAGGAAACACTTTTGTGTGATGTGCAGTCACCGCAGTGTAGCTTTGTGTCTGTTCAACTTCATTAATAATTCATGTAATTTGTTGTATATCTATGTAAATCATCTACACACTGTACATCTGCATGTATGTACGGTATTCCAGAAGGTGACGTTTTGGGGGCAAACAAAAGATGATTGTGGCTGCTGTGCACAATAGGCCTACATCATGTACTGTATACTGAAAATTGTATACAGATTATTTGTTCTTACAATTAAACAACCTCATAATTACACAACCTTACAATTAAAATGTAGCTGATTGGATTTTCCGCTAATTACCCCCAGAAAAAACACCCCCAAATGTGTAGCCGTCGGTCAAAATTTCTGCAAGGATTTTGGGAAGCAACGCTCCACTTCTACAGCCAAATAGGGCCACATTTAAAGCCTTAGATGAGATTACACATAAAATTGAACATTTAATCCCCAGGTTGTCTTAGGCTACACCTTTTCTACAATATATACATGTAAGTTAATTTGCCTCCAAAGACCCCAAGTAGGCCTATTGAAAACAAGTTGTGAGTCCACATTCTATGATTATCAGCTTGGTGTACGTGTAAGTCTGCAGTGCTTGCTTGGTTTGCTCTTACAATGTACAGCCATGTAGTTATTGTAGGGATAAACAGCTGGTTGTGGTGACGGCAGATTTTGTTTGTGTGGGCTACGAATTGTCGGATGTAATTTATAAATTTATCAACCTGGCAAATACTCGGGCATTTCTAATAAATTGCAAAAAGAACTGCGATTTGGATCGGGATTCGAGGAGCGAATGTGGTATTTTTTAAAAAGTGGATCATGATGTTTCTTGCTAGTAGGAATGTACCTAATAATGCACTCCTACTGATCGAAAGAGCCCATTGCCCAGAGCAATGTTTTGATCCCAGCATTACACATCAAAGAGAAAATGGCACCCATAGAGAGAATTGCAACATGTAGAAACAACAGCACACCCCTTACTGATGAACATTTCCAAAGAAATGTTTTGACCCAGCATACATGTAATTATTCTAAAGTAATGTGACGAGGACAGAGGTGCAGCGAATGTGTATTAGACTGAGAGAGCATAAACAGAGGAGAGTCATTCAAGATGCAGACAGGGTGATTGGAGGGTGCAGAGAAGGCCAAGGAGTAGGGAGGAGACCGAAGAAGGAACTTTGAAAGGAGAAGGATCAACTTGTCACACTAATGGAAAATTGCAATCTTCTTCTAGCATCACCCCTACCCTACCCTACCCTACCATCGTTTATTTGCGTTGCCTTTTCAAAGGAGAAAGTCGTGGCCTTTCATTTGTTTTCAAAGATGACTCTGTCCTGGGAGAGGTTATATCCATTTGTCATCAGAGCATTCCCTTTTGGAATTCCTTTCCTCAACTAAACCCTGCCCTTGTTGATCAATAAACTTGTGAAGTTTGGAATCTGTGAGGTAAAGCCTTGTGGAGTGGACACTTCTTCTGTATGGTTGATTTCCAACGTTCTGTTCTACCAAGTACCCTGTACATGTACCATAAACCTACAATGTACATTTTTACCATGAACCTACATTTTGTGCAAACAACATGTAAAACTGTACATGTATACATGTATATTTGAAAATGCAACTAGAACACTGTCTGTTTGGATTCTTTCTGTCTTGGAAGCTGGGATGAGTTTTTCTTTTGTCACTTCATCTTTCTTATTTACTTTTTTTTTTATACTGATACATATCTTCTTTTTTTCTCTCTCTCTCTCCCTTCATTTCCCTCTCCCTACTCCATGCTGGTTTCCGGCCAAGGCTATGGCAGAAGGGCACCCAGCACCCAGGCCGGGCAGAGCTTCTGTATCGTGTATGCCTGTTTTGGCATTCCTTTTCTGGGCTGGCTCCTAACCATCGTGAGCGACTTCTATCGGGACTCCTTCTGGAATCTGATCAGTCGCATTGATCGCCTCTTCATAGAGCGCTTCCACTTGGTGAGACGGAGGAAGCAGAGACGGTTCCTTGTCTGGACCATGGTGGTGGTTTTGACCTACGGTGTCCTGGTGCTAGCTCCCGCAGCCATCTTTACAGTCCTTGAAGACTGGGATTACCGGATTGCTCACTACTACTGTTTCATCACGCTCACCACTATAGGATTTGGGGATTATGTTGCGACTGTGCACTCGCATGGGATAAAGTCAGAGGCTTTGGAGATTGTCTACGACCTACTTGTCGTGGTTTGGTATGTCTTTGGCCTTTCTTTCATCGCTATCATCCTCAGTGCGATAGGAACTAGACAACGCAAGACTGCTAAGACATTTGTGGCTTCCGTTAAGTCCCCTCACCCTAGGAAGTCGAGTGACAATTCTTCCTATTCATTGGAGGAGGGTGCTGTTCAGATGGTGATTCAGGATGGGATTTTGGTTGGTCCCGTATCCTATAGGACGAGTGGCGATTCTGAGCAAGCCCCGGACGGACAGAAAACCGATCACCAGAATGAAACCCCGACAATAGAGAAAAGTCAGGATGCCGATTCCCAGTATTCCTTCAACGATAACAACGGCAACACCTACCAAAGCCATTCGGAACATTTAGCAGCCGGGGAGATGGAAACAAGTCAGGAGAGCAGGAATCCGGAGCCTGACACTCCCAGCAGTCCTCAGCCAACCGAGGCCGGACCGTCAAAAGAGATCGGACCGCCAAATGACATTGCTGTCCCGGCTGTCACGCATGCGCCCCTCAGGAAAAAGGTCTCCTTCGACAGCAGTTGCAACCCCAATGATGGAACCGGAAAGATCCGGCGCAAGGCCACTGGCAGGAAGAAGGACTCGTCCAAAAAGGCCAGCAAAATGGCAGTAATGGATGAAGAGAGTGCGGACAACGGCAATGTGCCCTCCAGCAAAACCTGTTGCCAATGCCATTGTCACACTAGCGATAATGAGGCCTGAGAGTGAACTGATGTTGATTTGACAACGGTTGTAATGAAATGAACCCTAATGGGTGTACGGGCAATTCAGATGCAATCAACTCAAAGAAGAGGCTGCTGGATGTTGATGAATATAGACGCTAGACATTGCAATTGTCTTTTATTTCATTAAAACCTCATATAAAACAGAGATTTATGAGCCCCAGCCTAATAAAATATATGTGTATGACAACATACATGTAAGCTCAGTCTCTGTCCACATACATTGTACATGTACATGTACATGTACATCAATATCGTTTGACAACAATCCACCAATGTACAAGTACGTAAATGTACAGTTGTACTAGTACATAGAACTTTCACAGTGTACATGTACATGTATATGTACATACATGTACCCTGTACATTAGGCAGGACTTTACCTTTCTGTTCATAATAATGTACAGTATGTACATGTATAGATGTCAAACCATGGTCAAATGCATACAGGTACTGCACAGTGTATACTAAATGTATGTGTACATGTACGTATTTGGACATTTGCATACACATACTACACTGTAATTGTATGTACAGTTAAGTAAAGAAATATACATGTATGTACATGTACATCGTGTACATGTACATGTATAGAACTCATTTACTTTGTGTACATGGTACCGGTACGTGTACATGTACATGTACATGTATGTATAATCATAATACACTGTCCATACAAGTACATGTACATGAATGCTTTTCAGTTTTGATGGAAAAGTTCACATACATGTACATGTATGTATAATACATGTAATGTATGCACTGTACATGTACATGTACTTGTGCTTGCAGATGACGTGTGTACATTTACGGTAATTATAATAAATATCTCTATTTTCTCAAATGTAATATGCACAGGTACATGTGAAGGTCATATCATGTACAATGCACTGGAGGTTTCATGCACCATGGTCCCCATCCATTACTTGCCAGCAGGTTTTTTTATTAACACTCCCAAGAGAAGAAATGTGTATGATATGAGTGCACATACACTAGTGCATCACATTACATTGTAAGTTACAAAAGACTGACATTAATTAGTATTCAGTAGCAAGTGGACTATTGTTAGCACTTGGAAATCACTGTTGAATTGTATCCACTGAATCACTATGATAAGAATTGTCTTTGATAGATTCAAAACCATCGTATGGCTTTGCCCAACTCATGGCTCAACAAGTGGTTAGGAAGAAGTTGGAATCATTCAATCAGATCCTGCACAAGCTGCCTTCGTACATGTTCATGTATATGTTTTTGGTGTTTTTTTTTTTTAAACAGTCAGCCGGCTATGCACCAGGCATGCTGCGCCTGCTACACTCTAAGTTGGGCAAACCCTTCATATAATATTCATGGTCATACAATGTACATACTATGTACACAGCCTCACCGACACGAAATCATATTTCAAGTTGTGTGCACATTTGTCACATGCTTTTAAAATCCAGGTCGTCACAGTGTACCGGTATACATTGTAAATGTTGTACAATTCATGCATCTACAACCCTGTAGGGAGTGTATTAGGATTAAATGTACGTGTTCATTTAACTGCAAAATTCAGGACTAGGGCCCTTTACGAATTGGATCTGGCTCCTGCTCTGACCTAGCCCCAATCTCACAAAACCTTAAAATAAGGAAGGAGAAAGGTGATCAAAGTGACGTTTTGGTTGCTGGAACTGTGCTATCGAAACGGCGCTACCTACAACGATACATCACGTGATTTTGATCACCTTTCTCCTTACCTTATATGCATACCACCGCGATGAAGAACCCCTTCATTTCTGAACCTTAAAATACATGTACATGTACATGCCATTGATTTGCCCCTGAAGTTGGAGGTCTGTTATCCAATTCAATGCAAAGAATATTTAGGTACCTGAAAGCTGCAGTCTAAACTCTAAAGCCTGACTATACAGTGTTAAAGAGATAAAAGTGTAGCCCATGCCTGAGACTAAGCCTTCACTGTAAAGACTAGAATCCTTTGAGAGTCCTGCAGGAAATAAGGATCAACGATTCTAGCCAAAACCTTTGCATTTCCTCCAGTAAGACATCAGAATCAGAAACCACATTGCTGAGTGGAATGCATGCATCTGTCAGCATACATTGCATTCAAGCTACATTGTACATGTTCATGTAATTACATGTACATGTACAGTGTGCCTTGGGAGAAGGAGGATTCCTAGTAGTAGTACTGCTTGTACTTCAACTCAAGTGATTGGAGAGATATTTGTTTAATTGGGTATTGAATTAAGTTAAGCGGGCAGATTTTCTTCAAATTTTGGGGTGGCTGAGTGGATGTTTCTGCCCATGATTAATGCCGAGCCTCTAATGCGCATATCCTGTTGATGTGCCATGCTGTATCCTAACCATTCCCTTCTTATCAAGGCCGAGTTGAAGACCAGAGTTGTGCATCAATTTTGTCTATTCTCCCATTAGATCACTGTCAGTTACCATGTCAATTTCCCTTGGGTCTGCACAGTGCACACACTGCCTAATGTTCCATTAAAACTCCTGGACTAGCTGTGATGGGTTGGCATGGTAACCAAGAGCAAGATGGATGTCTCTGTTGGTAAATGTCCTCCCTCTCCATTTTGCTCACTGTACTTGTGAGTGTAGAGTGATCTACACATATGTATCTTAAGTGTTATCACTGAAATGAAATCACTGTTAACCCTAACCCAGCGAAATTTTGTGTACTGCATGGAACAGTATACTAAATTTTACTACTTAGTACATGTATGTATTTTGTAGTGCTGTGAGTGTCTGCACTTGATAAAAGTACATGTTGCACTACTGCAAAGTGCCGTATACTGTGTTAAATACATGTACATGTACATGTACATACTGTACAAAATGTACATGTGTGCACATACAGTATAATTTGGCCAGCTAGGAGACAACTTCAATATTCCTTGGCACAAAAGTGCAGACTGCTGTTCCACCATTCTCCATCAGAGCAGGGTCCCAATATTTGTCATGTCATGTCAGCATGAATATGATGGAGTGGGTCTGGGGAGTTAAAAAGATTTGTGGTCAATTTCACCAAACCCATCGATTCTTACGACAAATTGCATGAATATAGCCCTTTTCACACTACAGGGTGAATCCCTGGGGAATTCCCAGGGATTTTCTACCCCACCAACACCCCCGTAACCATTCACACTGGACCCATTTGGAAACTCCAGGGGACCCTGGAAATCGTAAAAACCCCAGGGTTTTCTCCTTCTACCCCATCCCCAAGCATGCAGTGGTAAAAATTCACCAGGGAAAAGCTTATCCCCTGGGTTTTCTAAATTTCTTTTGTAGTGTGAATAGACAGACCAAAATCCCGGGAAATTTTCAAGAAAATCCAGCCTGGGAATCTTCGAGAAATCCCTGGGGATTTTGTCTAGTTTGAAAACCCCTCAATGAGCAATGCACAATGGCCCATGACAACTTATGATGGGTTTAACCATAGAATTAAGTGGTGATGGGATGCGATGCAATGTACATATACCGGTACATGTAAATTTGGCTTTGTGAAATCCACCTTGGAATCAATACTGTACTCTTACATTGTAAGTGTAAGATTTGATTGGACTAGGAAATGGAAGTGCAGTCCTACATGTTCAGTATGATTACTTAAATGAAATACACATCACCAACACCTGCATTGTCAGGTTTAATAATGTACATTGCACTTTCACGAGCAACAGATTTGATACCACTGTTTGTAATGCCTCACACTCAATGAAAAATGCAGTTTGTACATGTACATAAAGCCAAATGGGTAACCATCCTGAAATCTTGTTACCAAGAAATCTTGTTACCAAGAAATCTTGTTACCAAGAAATCTTGTTACCAAGAAATCTTGTTACCAAGAAATCTTGTTACCAAGAAATCTTGTTACCAAGAAATCTTGTTACCAAGAAATCTTGTTACCAAACAACTCTTTCCACATACACACACATGTACATACATGTACATGTACACTGTAAAGAATGTTTTTGTTTTAATCCTGATGCACTTTTCTTGCTATAATGGTCTTTACTCCTGTCTGTAGAAGCCCTACCTACCATTGATTCTAATTCCAAAAGTGCAGTTTCTTTAGTTAAAGAAATAGCTCAATACAAACCTAACTTCTTAGCAACCCTTGAAATAACTACTATTTAGCTGACCATTAAGCAGAGAAAATTTAATGACAATTTTGTTTTGGCTTTTCCACCGCGAAGCGGAAAAGCTGTTGTTTTTGTTCTGATTTGTTTTTTTGCCGCCTTCTTCTTGTCGAAAAAATGCCATAGACAAAGCACAGGGGTTTTGTAAGAGCCATTTTTGCCATTGCACACCTGGATTTTCATCAAATTTGGCAAACGCATAGAGCCAATGCTCAAATTATGCATTGTACCCTTGAAATCATTATGATGTCATCACGTGCCATGTGACAGTGCTTTAAAGGGGCAAATGATTAAACTCCATTAAAAGCAAAAGTACAAGTTCCTATCTACATGTAAGTTGGGAAAAGATGTATTCAAAAATTGCCATCATTTGATCTTGACCTTATCTTATGAATTTTAATGAGATTATAAACTTTACAGATTGTAATTCAATTGAGCATGTGTATTTGGCCTATGGAACAAGATTTTTATATTTTTTTTATTGTATATATCTATTAGGTATCTGGTTTAGAAACACCTTCCGTGGCCAAAATGACATGACGCAACTGTGACATAATCAAAATGTGTGATTTTAATGCACGTATTAGCCATTGGTCAATCTTCTCGAAATTTGGTGGGCAGTTACCGGTAGCTATTGTGATAGACATTCAAAATTCTGGGTTTGGAACCGATTGACTATTGTTCAGAATTATTATGTTTTTTATGTTATTATAATGAAGTCCCATATACTTTGTGCACAAAATATGTTCATGCTTTTTTTTGAGACCACCAGATATGGAAAAGTGTTACGTTCTGTTTGCCAACAAACATAAATCTCTAGTTTTTTACTGTAATTGTAACCATGAAAAAAGGTCTTATAATATCGGTTATTTCTGTAAAACAGACAAAGTTTCTGGAATTTATTGAGGGTTGCCTTTCCTGACATGTCTTTAGCAACAAATGCTGGGTGTTTGCCTCAATCGCCTGCCTGGAAAAAAGCTGTACCCTAACAGACAGTTTGGGTTGGTTTGACCACTGACCACTGACTAGCTCCCAAGGTGTGCTGTGGATGCTGCATTTGTACAGCATCAGATACCACAGTCCATCATACTGTCCAAGCAGCCAATATATTATGATTTGTAGATGAGAATGTAATTCAGTATTGGTTTGCCCTCTCAGATGTGTTATTTCAAGCAGATAATTGCGCAAAATACTGGTCCTGAGCAACCAGTGCATATTACACTTGACAGAGGACAGGGGTCAGTGATACAGTACGGTACTTGCCGTGTGGATGGAATATTTTATGTGTGTGTTATAGCCAGTAAACTCATGTGCCCTTTTTTCATAATGTAAGCTGGCATAAAATACGGGTCCACACCAGTTTTGCACCTTACTATCAGCCTGAAATATATATTTTGAAGATGTTTTTTGTAGTCTTTCCATTTCACAAGAAAATTACAGGGTCTGATGTTTTATGGCAAACCACATATGTCTTATACACTGTGTATCTCTGGCAGTTTTGACTCAACAGTAAGTACATGTACATTACACCAGGTGAATGGTCTGAAATGCTTTACTTGAGTCTCATAGTCTTAATACAAACAATTTAAGTGCAATAATTGAGTGGGAGGAGTCGGTAATCCTGGGAGTTGAAACTTAATCCTGTACTTCTCAGAGGTGCATGTGTAGATGATACAGTAGATTGTGCAGACATGTACATGTAAATTATGCATAACACAAGAGCGCTCAAGTGCTGTACACTATGTAATATTAATGTATAAAACGTGCACATACACAGTGTATCATTGACCATGTGTATCACTATGACTATGTCAGTGACTGTGAGAAATGTGTCACAGTATATACACATTACAAACTGAATGGTTTGCATCACATACTACTGTACGGTATGCGTAAAATTATATTTTTTTAAAAATGGGTTCAAAAGTGTATCCATAAACCGACATAAGCCTGCATACAGTAGTGTATTTCCATTTTTCATTCAGACTATGCAGTCATAGGGTTATAAACCACCAAGTGGTCTACCGGTACACATCATGCAGGATAGAAGCAACCAATTGGAGCCATCACTTGTATAATTCACATAAATTGTGCCGGTGGCCAAAAAAGCTTTCAACTGATCAACTCATATTTTTGTTTTTAAATGGAGAGACCCAAGCCACCATCTTGTCTGTATATGTATAAACACCAAAATATTCTACTGTACATGTACATGTCTATGTGTAATGCTTTAATTGCTTGTTTTGTTATCAATGTCTTTCATTTGAATTGGAAAGAAAATTGTATTAAATTTGTGAATTGTATGAAAATTTAAACACTGAAATGTGACTTTGAATGCTGAAAACATTCAGATAAAATCAATTTTTTTCACTTAATTCAAAAATTATAAATTGAAACACTGAAATGTGACTTTGAATGCTGAAAACATTCAGATAAAATCAATTTTTTTCACTTAATTCAAAAATTATAAATTGAACGTTTATGTATACTATTTACCCATTTATGTGTAAAAACAACTCTAGTTTTCATTTGTCTGGATAAATATGCTTCTACTATGAAATCATAACTTTATGTATTTGTTTTGAAATTATTTTGTGAAGCTGTGGGTATGAGGGCAGAAAGTCCCCCATGTTGTATGAATGTATATGACCAAACCAATTCCACTGTTGACACTCATGGAGATGTTCACATTTATGGCTTGATTTTCTAAGCCTCAAGGGTTAATTTTTGACAAGCTCCTCTGCTTAAGTCGCTGAAAATGGATCCTCCACCTGCGGAAACTGAGACAAACAAATTTCATGCCTGATTCCCCTCCTCCCCCCCCCCCCCACCCTGTCTCTCTTTCTCATATTCATCAGTGTTGGCAATTTATTTATATTTTCACAAAAGTCACGTAAGGTATCTAGAATAACCGTTTTGTATTTACACCCCATGGGGAATGTAAATTACTAAGATTGATGTCCCAACTCCCAAGTGCTGTTTTGGCTTTCAAATGTCATCCTCATCAACTCAATATGAGCCGTCTTCACTAGAAATTCCCCACTTCACATGTACATCCCCCATTCCACTTCCTCCATCCCCTGTTTACAACAAGAGTGACCCTGGATTAATCTTGAAATCGGGAATCTAAATACATTTTCTGAGAATGCACATCTTCCGTTTGGACAGATTTCCTTGAGGATCCTGGTGATGCCATGAACAGTGATACAGTTTGAAATGAATGTTTGAAATTTAGATGGCCTGATGTTTTGATCCTTTCTCAAAAGCAGAATGAAAATGGTTTGTCACACAAACTTGCCCATTACCCTTGCATCAAGAATGACCTGCTTTTTACTCTTTTATGAGGCAAAATATTAAGCATGTAAAATAAACCTCTCTTGTCCTCATCAGCAATTTCAAAGATTTGTCAGCTCTGCAATCTCACTCTCATCATTGGTCTATGATCTCATCTGGATGATTTTTATTTTGACTAAGCCCTGGGGCAAAGCAATTGCTGATTATACAGCAGCACTTAACTTTCCTCAATTCAATCAGCCACTTAGACATCCGGTCTTCACTTTAATCTCAGCCAGTATGATGGAGGCCAATTTGGGTTAAAGAGAACATGAAAAAGAATTTGACAGCAATTTTTGTTCTTAAATCAATGAAGTGTGATGTTCTAAACAATATTATGTGTGTGGCTGTGTTTATTTACTGGAATAAATTGGGCGGGAAAATGGTTTGTGAACCATGAACCATGTGACTCCGTTTTTTTAACAAATTGTGTTGGAATAGACTATAGACTTAAATGGGCCTAAATGTAAATCTCAAAAATTTAGAGGGCCTGAGGTTTCAATCTGAGCAGAGTTTTTACTGATGTTTTTTTTTTATGAAATAGTGATGCCAAAACAACAGAGCATAAAATTCCATTTTAGAAATCACTTATTTTCCCATCTGCTACTCCCTTATTTAACATCACTACATGTGCATACATGTACATCACTTTGCTAGAATTCCAAGTCACTTGGCTCTGGGTTAAATTCAGATCTGAGTTACTTTGCAGTATATACCAAAAATTGCTTTTTGACCTTTTTTGATCCCCCAGAGAAAAATTGTGCAGACTGATGCTATTTCCATGCAAATTAGGCCACATGAGACGTTGGGTAAAAACCTTTTTTTTCTTTTTTCTTTTTTTCTAGTTGAGGCAAGACAAGAAACTGTCCACCCCCCTCTTCCAAAATGTAATTTCACTCAGCACAATGGCAAGTGGAAGATTTTTGCACAGGCTTCGGTGCATGTCAATTACTGTATGCCTACTTGGGTATTTTTCTTCTGATGCAATGCATTGTAATGAGCATGCATGGAAGCATCAGGAAGTCCCTTTTATTTGCTGCTTATGTCAAAGGCGAGGGTTGTCATGGTTACAGCTTAATTATTTTCCAGTCAATTTATCTTTTTTATTTTGTGTTCCCCCATCCCCCTTGTCGAGTGAATGACATGACCTCTGCGTTCCCAAAGGAAAGTTACATGTATGCACAGGATATGCACAACGCTTGCTTTGACAATGTACACGTACATCCTTCATTTTCTTTTAGTTGATTTGGCAGTGATTTCTGCAGTAACACGCACATACCAGATGTTCACGCTTCACCACTCTTCAGTTTTCTCAAGATAATTTCCAATTGATGAATTTCTGCAGCATTTCAAGACAGACGTGGGCTTTTTATTTCCTCGTCTTCCTTTTGAAATGGGAAAGGATGCTTTAATGTTTTACCCAGCAAACATTTTGCGCAAGTTCGCTTGGAGCCGGGGAAAGAGAGGACAGTGGATTTGCATGGTGGGGGAGTTGAATTACTGACAAGCATGAATACAAAATGGCAACCCCTTTGGCATGGTGAATATAAGGAGAGGTCCTATCATGTTGAGCAGGGCAAACCCTCCTTGAATTAGGTTGTCCCAGGCAAGGCAGTATTGATGGCTGTCTCTCCTGGGTGATAATGTCTCTCCACTGAGGAGTGAGGTGTTGGGAGTTCCACTTTGCTGTCTGAGCCTCACCCCCCATAAACACCCTTCTCCACATATCACAGATAAGTACGTTAGAGGATGCAGACAGTCAGGAAGATGACCAAACTGGTCAAAATAAAACCCTCCTTGGAGGCAGCAAGTTTGGTTTGAGTCATCCATTGCATGCCCCAAGACAGGCATTGTTTGTTTTGTGAAGCCAGACTGCAGGTTTCCAAGATAATTGTCATGCGATCCCTTTTACATGTACGTTATGCTATCACAGCCACAATCATATGTAAAGTCCCCAGTTTCCGTGCTCTGGAAATTAAAGTCAAATTGGAAAAAATATCTTAAAGAATGTAGATCGTGAACAATGCTAACGGATTAACCATTGTCAAAATTTACTGGGCCTGACGTTTCGATCCTAGCAGGAGCTTTCTCAAAGGCAGAGTGATAAGGATTAACCATTGTATTAAGCTGAGTTTGATGTATTGTTAAGTACACTAAGTCATTATGAAATCAACCCTAGTGTAGGCGAATGATTACCTTCTTGTCGGTGCAAAATAAAAGCCAAAGAACAGACTGATGTATACTGAAACATATTGATCCTGGCATTTAAAGTTGGACTGTAAAAGCACCGGAGCTTCTTGTGTTTCACAGGTGTTCAATAAAATAATGCTGTATAAAAGCCTACAGAGGACTTGATTGAAACAACAGAAATAGACACTTGAGGCAAAGTTGTCATACACACTACAGTGTGTACATGTACAGTACAGTTTAAATATCACCTGCTCTTGTTGGATTTGCTGGCAAGGCATTCCGGTCCACAGTGCTGCACTTAATTAAAAGACTCTCTGTCCTGATGGCCTAGATTCAGTTTGCTTTGCAAGCTATGGCAGGCAAATTTGACTGATTGCTTGGCTTAGAAATTCTCGACTCATAATCATCTCATAAGGATCGAAACGTCAGGCCCTCTGACTTTAGAGACGTATGTATTTCAGGTCATTTTAGTTAGTGAGCAATTTGCAACAGTTTTTGTATTGACTCATAATCATGTGCACAACTGCCTTCAGTGGGAGAACCCCAGGGTTGAATGTTGAAAATGAATTGGTTAATCGAATTGAACCTCTCCCCATAGAAGCCAATACACTAAGAATGCCAAGGCCAAGACATTCAACCTAAGATGCCCATCGTAAGAAGCCCAAAGCAAGATGCTAATTCTAAGATGTTATCCAAAGATGATATCTTATTCAGACACCCAACCTGTGTTGCCCAAACCTTTAATTCTAGTCATTCTAAGTCTCCATCCCAAGACACCTTGTCCAGAATGCTTGACCCAGTTGCTATTGTTACAGCTTCATGTTAGTCCCCTTTTCAGCTTAATAATCACTGTCTTCTTCACAAAATATGTCATGTTTGAAAGGCCATGCTTTTACAGTATAAGCCTGTCTTTCATCAGATGCCAGTGATGCGGCAAAATTTATTTGAAGGTCTCTCAAGAAGAGCAAGAAGCCTTATTGATACATTGCCTGATATAGAAAGCAATAATAAATTGACCTTGGCAAAGCAGGTTTACATAGAAGCCTCGACATTGAACAGGTGGCAGGGAGAAGATTTTTTCACAGCCCTTGGGAAAACACAAAGACTCTTCTTTCACCACAGCACTTAAAAGTAAAGTCAATATTGGGATGTCAATATTAGGATGCAGGCAGAGTTTGCCTCACCGGACACATGACCCCATTTGAAGTCCTATTCAGTAATCACACTCATGAATGTAGGAACTCGTACGTGATCTTGTACTCATGGTCAGAAAAACCCTGAAATCTCTCCAAACGGCACACCCTGACGCTCATCATGAACAAATCCTCATGAATACTTGTAAAAATTGTATTGATTACAACACTGCAATATGTTGACCCCGTCCGCCAATTTCAAGAGGACAGTTCTCATTGTACTTGGCCAAAATTTTGAATTAACCTAAAGACATAGATCTTTATTATTCCCCATTATCCTCAGTTGAGTTTAATATGAAACATTCTGCTGCTGTTATTTGTGTTGCCAGGTTACGGCAACATCTCTCCCTCGACGTCAGGCGGGAGGGCCTTCTGTATCTTCTATGCAATCATTGGCATTCCAATCTTTGGTATCGTAATGGCCGCCATCTCAGAGAAACTCAAGGACAGAGCAAATGTGCTTCAGCAACGACTGAACAAGCGCTTTCTGCAGCATCCAAAGGTGGGTGTTCCCCTGTGCTTGTTCACTTGTCCTCATGCCATTTCTATCATGACTTGCAAAGACATTACCCCGGTTTTGTGTGCTGATCAGAGAATAGGGGAGCTTTCTCCTTGAACTACAAATACTTTCAAAGGTTTGCACTTGTGTCAAGCTTGGGACCAGCAAGTGTTTTTTTCCCCTAGTCCTCATGTCATCTCTGTCATAAGTTGGGAAGACATCACCCCCTTTTTAATCAGAACTAGAGGAGATTTCTCCTTGATCTAAAAGCCCTTTCGAAGTTTGGACTTTGGGCCAGGCTTGGGGAAAAGTACTAGGTGAATCACTCTCTGCTCTCTGAACTCGCTGGGCTGGTTACACGTGAATGCAGGAAGCTAAGGTCTTTTCCTGAGTATTGATCATCAGCTGTTACACTAATGGTGTGCATGTATTGGCGGATCTTACAGTGACCGCAATCATCAAGCTGGAACCAAACAGATCTTTTATTCTCAAAAATGGAGAGAGCCTGACGTTTCAATACTAGCAAGACCTTTCAGAAAGGTCCTGCTTGGATCGTCGGTCCCTCGACATTTGGGATAAATTTACATTTTTGTTATTTAGGTCAGGAGGTAGTTTGCAACATCTTTTTGTTTTTGTCTATTCTGTTCTATTTTTGCCGGCTCTTACTGTCTGATATTTGCTTCCCTTATCTTTGTAAAGTTTCCAACAATTATTGATTCTTGTTGCTGTCAAAATCTCACATGACAAGGCTGGATTCTTCTCTCATCCAGGACCAGCCTTATGAAATTAACTTCCATCGGATACTGTTCTCAAATTACATATGTTAAATATTCAATAAAAGATATTCTTATCCATGTCATGTCTTATTTGAATTTCATTTTCTTCTTGGTTGTTTGTATTGACTGTATTTTACTGTGTTACTGAGCTTTGTGCAGACATTTCCCAAGGAGCATCTTATTTGATGGAGTTGGCACGGTACAAATACCAATTCTTCTTCCTATTATTGTCATTAATGTCATGGAATCAAAGTGAAAATACAATGAAATCATGACCAGTGCCTTTGAATTGATAATGTTCACCAAATGATGCAATATGAGTTAGCCAGGCATGAAATCTCAACTGAAGAATGCATGTATCCCACTGCCTGGCTACAACCTCTCATGCTGCAAACACATAAAACATGATTGCATTTTCAAAGCAGCTGGTCATAATTTCATTACAACCTGGCATATGCTTGTAGGTTCTTTCTTGAAATGGCACTGGACCTTTTCACAAGTACATGTAGATGAGAGTAGTCAGAGGCAGGAGAATGACTTGGCTTTCTTCATGGACATGAGCTGTACATGTTCATGTCTATGTGTAGAATAATAAAGGGGGCACCGCTAGCAAAAGGTACAAGAGGGCCTAACCATAATGTTTCTCAAATGTTTGTTTGTACAGGTCAAGGAGAGGTCATGAGCTTACTTTGCTTTGCTGTCTGAACAATAATCAATATATTTAATTTTTTTGTTTCTTTGATTGAAAATGGAACTTAGTACAAAAGTTTTGCAGACTGCACACTGACCACAATTAATGAACCTGAAATGTGGAAGTCATGAAGGGCCATTGTAGGGCTACTTCCATAATTCCATGCATCCATTTAAGATCTTTCTCGTTCCCGTGCTCCCGTTCTTGATTGAAACATCAGACTCTCCGATTCTGTATGCTTTCATAATTTCAGTGGAGATCTCAAACAATCTCAATCACTTAAGCTCTGTCATTTTCTAGGAGATGAATGGACAAGCAGTGTCCTGTCAACAAACTGTGACCTGTTTTAAAAGTTTCAGCTAGCCTTTTGTCTGCTGATGGCAATCAGGTCACTTCAGCCAGCTTGTAACGTAGCTACTGCAGCAGACCTTAATGGGTTGCAGGCTGGAAGGACATTGAGTTTGTGTGATCATGTCAGAAATTAAAAAAATGATGAAGCATGGAGTTATTTTAAGAGTTATTTAAGATAAATGGTTGCATGAAACAAGAAACTGTTTTCATATTTAAAAGGTGCTTGATGAAATCTTTGTTTCTGTTAGAGAGCAACACCTGATGCTACACATATCTGATGCTCCTTCTTTCCTCTTTACATTTAAACCTACGTTTGCTCTGTCTTCCAACACTTTTACCTGGGTTCCAAACCAACTACATGTAACTTGTAGAGCTATTAGCTGTGGCTGCTAATTAATCTTAAGCAAAAGCTGATAGCCAAGATTATGGTTAAATCTCAACTTAAGGTTGGATCAAACAAGTACCTGCACTGTAGTTACATCATGCATGTATTCCTTCAATGTCTGTTAGTACTATGAGACCGTCCTATGAATACTTGCTTCAAAGAGCCATGAACAAGTATTGCCCACCAGAAGTGTTTTTTACGGGAGAATAATGGGAGAATGCCACAGTCTTTTAAGATTTCTGCCGATTGAAGGAGCTGTTGTAATGCAGATGTTTCTGCTCTTCCTCCCCCACCAGGCCAAGTCAGCAGTCAATGCACTCCTTTTGCTTTCCATCTGTGTGCTGTTCTTCATGATTATTCCTTCCATCATCTTCTCCCACATCGAGATGTGGACATTTGCCGAAGCCTTCTACTTTTCCTTCATCACTCTGACAACCATCGGGTTCGGGGACTATGTCATTGGTAAGCCACACTGTCCTCACATGGGGATTACCTGATCATACCAGGAAATCCAAACACATGCCACAAGGGCAGCTGGTGAAGCTGTCTTTTAGAAAGTTAGCTTGAATGCCCCCTGTCTTACATCCCTCGCATTTCTTTCAGTTTACTGGATACATATTAGTGCCTGTTGGCAGTAGGGTATTTATTATTGAAAAAAGCAACTGGAGTAATTGTTGAAATTTTGCAAAACATTATCAACTAACATAATCATATGTCTAAGGTTGATGGAAACACCTTCAAAGATGTTTAAGAAAAAGCATATCAATGTAGTATATCTGCTCTGATGTTTTGAATAAATTGTGAATAATAATTCTAGATAATTTGCGAAAAGCGTGTTCAAAGGGTATTTATGAGGGAAGTCTAGATGACAAGAGTTCACCTTGTATCAATGACAAGAGTGCACCATTGCAGGAGACATAAGTGATAATTATAACTTAGTTCAAAGATATTAAAAATTTCTGATTTGGGATTTTTTGTCTGTGCTCTTCATGCGCAAGCAAATTAATTGAGAGGTTGAATTCTTGGATTAAAAGATTTGGGACACAAGATAGAAGTCCATTAATCACAAGTTATTGTGGAAATGCCCAATACTCTGTTTTTGAATGGACATAGAAATCTCTGGTTTTTATATGCATGATTGCTGTTTCTGCACCAGAAATCAAGCTTCCTTTGAACCATGGCAGGAGCCAAGGTTAAAAACTTGATTTAAAGATACAGAACATATCTGTGTTGGGATTTGTGTTTTTTACATCTGTCTGTTTGGCTCTTCCTCAATTTGGATCAATTTTCTTCGTTGAATTATGGCAGGAACCAACCCCGATATTGACTACCATGTCCTGTACAAGTGGGGCACCTACTGCTGGATCATCATAGGCCTGGCCCTTCTGGCTCTCGTCATTGCCTTCATCTCCGACCTTTTCCTGGACACGGCAGAGAAGATCCAACAGAAGCAGGAGGAGATGAAGAACAAACGGAAACAGATGGTGCAGGCCTCTGCTGAGGATACAGAGGAGAATGCGGAGATCAGCGGGAACAGCTCAGAAATGAAAGGCATGGCAGAAACAAAAGAGCCCTTAGCCTAAAGCTCTACTATTGTGCACATTGCAGTGAGGTTTGAAGTAATATGCTTGACAATGTAAGGGTCAATGTCAAGTGCGGTGGGTTATGTTTTCAGTAAATCTACAGGGTGGAGAGTTGTGAGAAAACCAGTGAACATTGTAGACACTAGCTGTGAATGTTTCCATAATTATGTAAATGGTTTCAAAGATGCTAAAGAGCTGTAAGTGTTAGAAAGTGGTATAATTTATAAACCAAAACACTGTTCGAGACTAGAGAGTCTCAATGTAATTAGGGTTTGCCCAACTCAACATATAACTAGCACATTACCTATATGAGTCCAAGTGTAGCCACAACCTTTTGATCATGATTTATTCTTACCCTGTGGGAAAATATTAACTCATTTCAGATTGGTCTCAAACAATGTCAGAATCCCGGCAGAGTGTGCAATGTTATATTATTGATGAAAAGTATTGACTGTGAATAACACTGAATTAAGGGTTTTTCTTTTCAGGACCGCTTACCCCCCCCCCCTATCTACTAACCTTTCAACATGCCCTAATCAACTCCTCTCTAATGATCACCTGGGAGATTGAATTCAGGATAGAATTGCAGAGTCCTCATTATTACCCTGTGTTTTGAATGCATCTGTTGTGTAACAAAAGCTGCTGGCTCATCAGAGTTCTTCAGCCTGACATTTTCAAGGGACTTTGGAGATCATTAGTCTTAGACATCTGACGTCGGACTTTCACAGCACCAATATATCCAAAGAACTCATTTGCCAAACAAGGGGCTTAATCATCATCCCGGTTTTGTAAACTCCCTTGTTTACGTGTACTTTGTATTTGCTGGGCAGAAATTTAAGAAGAAGAATCAATAAATGGTCCAATATTTTCCACTTGGCAGTGGTGCCAACAACACAACAGCAGGCACTAGTGATATTCCATGTTGAAATCAACATACAGTTGGACAATCTACGCAGGAGGAATTCAAAGTAATCAATTGAAAGGCTCTCTATCAATCAAATCAAGATTGAATGAGATGAATTTATTACTTTTGGTGGAAGTTTGTATATGTGCTAATGAAACAAATCAAATTGACTAGTGAGCTTTAATCTCCCTGACAGTCAGTGATGATGCGCCAACTGCCAAGATGTCCAGGAGATTGCTCCAGAGGTGTTTGTGAGCTTGACAGGCATACTGCCAGCTGTGCCTGCTTGGAAAATTGGCAGGGAATATTATTTATATTTCAGCCTCCATCTTGTGTGAGATTTATTTCAGTTATTTATAGATTTCATTTTCAGATCAGCCAGGCCCACCAATTGTTTTATCGTTTTACAACTTTTCTAGTTGGAGCAATACTATGTACATTTAAGGGTTATTTTAAAATACTGTTGTTTTTAATTTATTTATTAGTAAAAATGTATGCATGTTCATCACCATTTGGAAACGTTAATTGCATTCCCAAATCAATCTTGTCACATTCAGAGGAGTTTTTACTTGTATTGTTGTAATGGACAATACATTGTAATGGTGGCCACAAATTATTGCGTACTTAGAAGGGGATTTCATTACGGTACTGTCACATTAACTGTCACATTAACTGTCACATTAACTGCCAGCGGCTAAATGCTCTTCACCCCAAACATTCATTCCTTAGACCAACATATATATATATATATATAAATTTATATTCTATATATTTTGTATCTGCATGGAACAGGGTTTACATATTTTTTAACCAAAGCTAGAATGCTAGATGAAACATTTAGTGCCTTAATTTCAAATGATCTTCATGGTTTTCTGGCTGGGCCGTGGTCAGGTTGATAAGTTTATTGTTTTTATAAAAACAAATAAATTTTGTAGTAGACAACAGTAGACATAAAATATGATTTTCAATATAATATATAATAGATATACATAGATACTAATTTTGATTATTTTTAGCAGAGTGGAACTTCATTCTTGGTGAAATCTGTTATTAATTAGTTTCCTTTTAATCTATTTAGTTGGTCATTGTTAGCTTTCACTCAGTTATTCTAGTCTGAATATAAAAGTGAATTTGTAGTAGAATTTTACAAGATAGAATGAAGGTTTTTACATTTACAGGATTGTTTAGGATAACAGATATGGTACAGTATATATAATTTTGATATTGTGTGTGATGTGAGTAGAAAAAAATAGGGTTTTTCTTTACAAAGTTTGACAATTATGCAAACAATCTTTAAACAGGGTTTACATTTACAGGGTTTACAGGCACATGTAGGCATTTAGAATTACTGTGTTTGTGTTTGCAAAATGTTTTATAACTTGATATTATATGGTGTAATACTCCCAATGCTGATTTTTAAAGAGAAAATATATTTCTTTTTTCAGATTTCAGAACATTAGATTATGCATTATGAATTATGTAAACCATGAATAAGCATTACCTATATCTATACAGTATTTCATTCTTGAATATTCAATATTTTAATCATCAAGTGCCTTATGATTCACAAGTTTTATTTTACAAGATTCTTCCAACTGAATAGCCCTCTGATATTTCAGTCACCTTAGGTTGGAAAGCTCCATATTTTTGGCTGCAAATTTGGGGTAAAAAAGAAGTGCCTTACATTGAAAGATGAGAGCCAATCAAATGCCTTTTGTTTGTATAATGGAGGTGGCGTATCCATAGTGACACATTTCTGCTGACTTTTTGAAAACTCAAGGGGGAGATAATGTAGTCTGATAAAGAGAGGGTGTCCTATAATTTTACTGGCTGTCACATTCAATGCACAAGAAATTGGAGAGGAATTAATTTGCTGTCACTCTTTGACACTATATGGAGCTGATCTGTCTGATTCCAAAATGTAGTAAAGCACTGCTACATTTCCACTTTTATACACATCCTAGTCGTTGATGGCAGAAACAAAAGAGCCCTTAGCTTAAAGCTCTACTATTGTGAACATTGCAGTGAGGTTTGAAGTAATATGCTTGACAATGTAAGGATCAATGTCAAGTGAGGTGGGTTATGTTTTCAGTAAATCTACAGGGTGGAGAGTTGTAAGAAAACCTATGAACATTGTAGACACTAGCTGTGAATGTTTCCATATGTAAATGGTTTCATAGATGCTAATGAGCTGTAAGTGTTAGAAAGTGGTATAATTTAAAAACCAAAACACTGTGTGAGACTAGAGAGTCTCAATGTAATTAGGGTTTGCCCAACTCAACATATAACTAGCACATTACCTATATGAGTCCAAGTGTAGCCACAACCTTTTGATCATGTTTTATTCCTACCGGTGGGAAAATATTAACTCATTTCAGATTGGTCACAAACAATGTCAGAAGAGAAAAATAATTTCTTTTTCAGATTTCAAAACAATAGATTTTATATACCGGTACTTTATGAATTATGCAAACCATGCATGAATAAGTATAACCTATTTCTATACAGTATTTCATTCTTTGATATTCAATGTTTTAATCATCAAGTGCCTTATGATTCACAAGTTTTATTTTACAAGATTCTTCCAACTGAATAGCCTTCTGATATTTCAGTCACCTTAGGTTGGAAAGCTCCATATTTTTGGCTGCAAATTTGGGGTAAAAAGAAGTGCCTTACATTGAAAGATGAGAGCCAATCAAATGCCTTTTGTTTGTATAATGGAGGTGGCGTATCCATAGTAACACATTTCTGCTGACTTTTTGAAAATTCAAGGGCGATATAATATAGACTTCTGATAAAGAGAGGGTGTCCTATATTTTTACTGGCTGTCACATTCAATGCACAAGAAATTGGAGAGGAATTAATTTGCTGTCACTCTTTGACACTATATGGAGCTGATCTTCGTGATTCCAAAATGTAGTAAAGCACTGCTACATTTCCACTTTTATACACATCCTAGTCATTGATTCCCTTGCTAATGGAATGATAAGCATTAGGCTTAGTGCTACTACAATTGCACTAGTACTAGTACTACTACAATTGCACTAGTAATATAGTACTACTACTGCTACTACTAAACTAGTACAGTACTACTACATGTAGTACTACCGTACGTACGTCTACTAGTACTTCTACTAGTACTAGTAGTACTAGGGCCTTCTACTATAGTACTACTACTAGTACTAGTACTACTACAACATGTACTGTACTACAATGTACTACAAATTGTTTTTACTTCACCTTGGTATTACATTTAAAATATATTGTTTGGTAAGATTAGATTTAACTGAAGCATGACGTCCATTTTTGTCGCGCTTATCACCTTGACAATCACCATAAGTCTATTTTATCTGAATCACCATTATACTCTAAATTTCTTTGTTTCTAGTTTGTTAAAGAATAACATGCTGTACAAGTTGTGTTCGTAACATTCAAAGAGATTGATTGTCTTCTTGTTTGTCTGATTCAATTTAGACAAAAATAGTAAACATCAAGCACATTGCAAAATTTAGGCAAAACAGCAAATATTGTGACTGAAACTAAACTTCCCACATGTACTCATATCACTGAATAAAGAAGTTGACAGAACCTCCAATTAACTTCATTAAGATACTGAAGGCCTAATTGAAATACGCTTGCATTCCGTAAATATCGCATGGCTTGTCATGGACCTACTCACTGAAGTGAAAGTGAAACTCTAGTCTTACTCTTAGTAAGACTTCGTGATAATTAACATGATTTCATTTCCCTTTTACTTTTAACTAAGTTCCTGCCGTCATAAATTTTGAAATAGAACTTTTTTTTTAAGTGTAAATAATTCAGTTCCTTTGGTTAAAAATTTCCACAAGAATGTGTAATTCCTGCCTGACAAATATTTATGTTGGTCATGAGCTAAACACCGTTATAAATAACACTATCGATATAGGCCGAGTAACTTTGTCCCAAATCGGCCTTTTCAAACGTTTCGCCGTGAGTGTGACAAATAAAACTCAAGTAAAAGCACATGGCTAAAATAACGAGCATTGTTATGAGCGATTTTGCGGGTCAAATTATCCACCAATTCCCAATTTTCAGAAAATTACAACGTCCCCCCAAAAACGCGTTTTTTGTTTCACAAGGCCCCTTCATATCGGCCGAGCTTACCTTGAGTCTTGACTTTGCAGAAACTGACAAAGTTGACAGCAAAAGTCCGGGATATTCGCACCAGAGTAGAAGTGTGGACCCGGCGTCTGCCAATCCATCTGGCCTGAAATTACGTTCGGTGGTCACGTGACAATATTAAACATTGTTGCAAACGCCTGTTTTCGTAGATCATTTTCTTTCCGTTTTCTTCCCGTTTCCCCCAAATTGTTGTAAATATCAATCAATGAATTTTGATTTATTTTTAACCAGGAAAAAAAAGGTACGACTACTCTGGATCACAAATGGCGTGTTTATTGTGGCATATTAAAAAAAACCGATAAAATGATTATTAAATGATTATCATGAATCCCCATTCGAACCAGGGGCAAATTAAATTCTCAGAGCTGCTAAAACACCAGAACCTGCTCAACATGTAAAACCTTGCCTAATCAAACGTCTGATTGTCGCACATCCATTCGTATTTGGTGTTTTAAAGCAATAGGTCATACCCGAAGACAACAAATGCAATAATGATTTTGAATCGAGGTGAATGTGATTCAATGAGGATTTGGCGCGTTCGATTAGGTCGCCGGTGATAGACTCGGGTTTACACGCTGGATGGGCAAGTTAGTGGTAATGACGTCAGATCCGCCCGGGGTTTACCGAGGTGATAAGCTAATCGAACGCACCATTATTTTGTTTATGGCCGTTTACGCAATGAAGGCTTAGGGTAGGGCTCAGGTTTCGTCTCCGTCTGACAAAACTTGAAAATCCAGGTCGTCGATTATTTCCGAATTTGAAGGTTTGTTGGCTTGATAAGTTGACTGAGTATTCCCCCAAGAAACTGGGGCCAAACGCTTGTTTTTAGATGCCTGTGACATTAACAAGTAATATAAATATGAGTAATGAACGTATCCTAAGCCCGAGCCTAAGCCTTCATTTTGCAAACGGCCGTAATACGATGGCATGATGCCACATGGTCCCCGCCGCTATAAGGATTCGAATACGTCACGTTACTTTAACCAGCTCGGTGAAAGCAGAGGTCGAGAAAGTTGCGATCAAAGGCGGGTTGTTTGTTCGCCAGTCTTAAATAGGGGCATGTTGTTTGTTCAGCTATTTTTCATAGAGATTGGGGGTAAGCCTATTATGTTTCGAACCACGAACACAGGACCTTCCTGTGATAAAAGGTTGGCCTATTGAGTATACCGGGTCGAAATGATAAACATTCTAACAAATAAAATGCTGTGCTCTGATAAAAGAGGAAGTTCCGGCTATAGCATATATAGAAACGTCAAGCCCTCTCATTTTGACAAATTTAAGACTCATTGCTAGAGGCCCTAACTGTATCCCGTTAACAGTTCACTGTGTCAAGCTGTGCCGCACATCAATCTACATGTAGATTGTTTCATAAAGGAAGACCTGTTACATAACCTGCAGATACGGGTATAAAGTGGTATACGGGTATATATACGGTACGAAGTACCGGTATATTACCGCAGGGCTTCATGTCGCCTAATGTTAAAATTTAAGACTCATTGCTAGAGGCCCTAACTGTATCCCGTTAACAGTTCACTGTGTCAAGCTGTACCGCACATCAATCTACATGTAGATTGTTTTAAAAAGGAAGACCTGTTACATAACCCGCAGATACGGGTATAAAGTGGTATACGGGTATACATACGGGTATACGGTACTAAGTACCGGTATATTACTGCAGGGCTTCATGTCGCCTTATGTTCTCACTGGAAACTATACCAAACCAGATGGGTGAAAACTATCATAAATTATCATTTATGATTTTGGGTATAGGCTTATAAAGTTCACACCAATTATATGAAAAAAAATGTATACTGTTATTATTAAAATAGTAAAACAATGACTGAGGTAGCAATGTTAATTGAATAGCGCAGGTGGGTACATTAATGGGTAATTTGAGTGCGCATCTGGAAGAATAGATAACAATCGGTTATTTTCCTGCCTCGACTCTATAATTATGTCAAAAGGATTTCGGATGGTGATGGCTCAAAGATCAAATTCGAGTCGAATTGTCCGTGCATGCAACGCTTTCGATCGAAGGTTTTGATGAGACCAGGAGATAATTACTGTACTGCATCGGGAGACCGTGTTATGGGTAAACACTTGGGGGAAAACTCAATTTGAATTCAGAAAGCCATACTCATCAGGAAATCCAACACCTGTGTGCAGATGGCCGATCGCCAATGAGTTCCCTTGACGACCATCATGACAGCGACACAGACCTAATTCGATCTGGGAAATATCACTTCGCGCTGTCAGCTCCCACACTGGAGCACATTAATGATCCTTTAAAATTGAGTTCACAGACATCTAGATTACAAACTAATCATCCGAGTGAGACTAAGAGACCAGAAACCTTACGCTGAAATGAGACCCAAGCCTCTGATTCCCTCGGGAAATCTGTCAGAAGATGAAGGCATAGGCCTATATAGTCCGGTTGAATTTGGCTTTAAAGTACTTTTGTGTTCACTTCTCCACACTTCTCCCTCCTTTCCCCCTCTTCTCACGAATCCCTACCCTGCCTACTCCTTGCCCTTCCCTTCGATCTCACCCGACCAGCTTTCCTCTTTGTCCTTTGTTTCTCATCCGTGTCATATTCACTCTCTTTCCCCTTCCTTCGTGTATATGTATATATCTGTTTTGTCCTTGTCACTCTGCCTTTGAGATCTGAGATTTTGAGAGTGATACAACACGTTAAAATAACCCAAAATTATATATATATATACATATATAATATATATTATATATATTATATATGTATATATATATTTAATATATACCATTTATCCTAGCAGGCCGGCCCTGCTAGGATCGGAACTTCATGGCTCTCGAAAAAATAAGTAGTTTTTCGGACTGTTGGCCGACGACTGGCGATGCCGTGTCCCATAATACGGCTACAAATCACACGCGAGTCTATGCAGGAAGCCAGCCGGCCAGCAAAATGTAGCCGTTTCCAAATCAACGTTTCGGTTCTTTCCCCAAACCTCAGCTTATAGGCTTTTGGCTCAGGATTCGTCTTCACTTCTTTCATCCGTTGTTAGTAGGATACCAGACACGGATACGGTACGACAGGTGGGGGGGGGGGGCTTCGCCTTCGGTCTTGGAGAGGATACCGTACCCCAAGCGTCAACTACAGCAAAGAAACCACGACCCGTATTACCAGCTTTGGGATAACATAGATCAAGCTAGAGCCGGAGCCGGGCCAGGGTTTGGGGAGAAAAAGACATTTACTACCGAGACACCGTTTTTTAGTTCTGTCCCTTTCAAATCGATCAGTTTTGTTTTTTCTCCCCTCATCCCCTTCCTTGCCCACCGATCCCAACCGACCCCGAGTGGAGCGGATGCATGCTTGTTTGCGTACTGCATGGATACACATCTGTCGAGAGAGAACCGCCAGTCATGCGACAGGGCGGCCTGCTGGATATGCGTCATGTAATCACCGCATATGCATGTTGATCTAGAGAACATACTCCTTGTGTATTTAATTTGCCGTGGTCGTGTCGTGTTTCACAGGACGGAGGAACCCGTCCATGTGAAAGGCAGGGGGAAAGGAACACTTCGACAGGGTTGGGAGGCAGAAGATATTCGACACAGATGCTCGACATATAGGAGGCTAGGAGCATACCAGTGCGGCCACAGCCAACCCCCGAAGGAATTCAGTCGGAGATCCAGGGTTAACATTTAACTAGGGAGTGCATGCACTCTTTTACATGGATCATGAAGGGATTGCGTTGACATCACGCATCAATAATCTCTCGAGAAGGGGTTTCGCAATGCCGCAACGCCCAGTATGTTTTATTTTGTGTGGTCATGATCCCGAGTACAAATCATATTTCTGTTTGAGTTGGCGTGGTTCTATCAAAAATACCTGACATTTCGATGCTAGCAGGACCGGTCGCAAAGGCAGAGGTGGTCGGTGTGGTTCTGTGAAGTACCGGGGGTCTCTAAGGCAGTAAGGGTAAAAATGGTTCTGAGAACCAAGGTTCGTCATCGTACAACGGTGTCGCTTTAAACTGGTTCTTGACTGCCTGCCACCACCACGAGTAGCCTGCAACCACACGGGCGTTCGTAGCATGCACCACACATTTCCAGCCGGGGTAACATTAAGCGAGCAGGAGTGTGCACTTGGCCTATACACGGAACAAGCTCTCCGCTTTCTCATTAATTTCGGATCAGCATTGGGCGAACACCAAATCACAACCGATGGACACTGCAGGGCTGTGTACACAATCTCCTGCATCCACGGAACAAGTTCAGCAAACATCGCCTCAGTGCGCGACAGCGTGTCATCACGTTCAAACAGAGCGTTGCTAGGACACGCCACAGAGCGTGCTCATTTTTTTGTTTTGCGTCTTGCATATGTATGGACGTATGTGAGGATGTGTGCGGCAAATTATTTTCCGTAGGTAGGCTAAGCGAGTCAAAAATTCTTCATGGTTTTCTCGTGAATTATTGTCATTTAAGTCTGGGGATGAAAATGAGAAATTCATGAATTTTTAATGGAAATCATGAACAAATGCTGACTCGCTTACCTACGAAAAGAAAATTCGCGTGCGGGGGGAGGGGGAGAGATACCGGGACAAAGGCACTTCATTTTCGGCGCAAATTTGTTGAGGTCAAGTACACTTGAAATATTGCTGGTGAAATGTTGGTACAGGGCTCGCTTTTGCACATTAAATCAAAGCTGACCCAGGTCCTGTTCAGACAAAGGAACTGAAAAATGGGGCGGAGATCAATCGAATGATAAACAACACGGTCTGGCTTGGGAGAGAGAAACAAACAAATGGTCACGTGCTCACACCCAGATTTATTTTCTGCGAACTCATCGCTCCAAAAAAAAGCTGACAGTTTTGTTTTTATTTTGATCGAGAATTATTGTCAAGCCCCGAGAAACTAGAGGGACTGAAACCTGGTAGCAATTTCCTTTCATATTTTCATAATGAGGGGGGAGAGGAACAAAGGGTCGATTTAATCTATACAATTCATCAATTTTATCCTCATCAATTTGTTTTCGTTCTAGGTTCTAAAGCAATATGCGGCAGTATATTTGTGGTTTTCCCTTTCACCTAACCTTTTAAAAGTAACACACATTTCAAATAACCACAGCTGTAGCTGATTACTGAAGGGTTAAGTTAACGGGCAAACGCCTTTTAAAACTAGGAAAGAAATAAAAGTGATCAAATAAAATTCCGGTTCTACTTGAAACTCGAAACCAGATACTGTCGGTCGATCCTAATGGGGAGTAATTTCATGCTGTCATAAAAATGCACGCAAACGACGTGGCCAATCTCGGCTGAGCCAAAACAATAGTCCAGGGTGAACCTATCACAGGCAGAACGATATGCCCGCCCGCCCTCCCCAGATACTGACTGCCAGGCCTGATCTCCGGTGATTTACTGCGGTCTGCCTCAGTCAACTTCAACGAGGATGCCGTGAAAGTAGACAGGACGGTTAAGTCTGTCATATTCACTTACCTGGAAGCCACTTGGAGGGAAGTGGGCGTTCATGAATCGCCGTAACTTTTAGGCTTAAGCACCAAAATTAGCTAGATGATCGTTTTCAATACGAAGTAACGAATTATTGCACCTTTTTTTTTTCAAGCAACAAAGCTTGTCTTGCAAATGATTCAAGCTCAATGAAAAATGTGCCAAACTCTCCTCTTTAAGAAAAGAAGAACAAACACGCTCCCTTCCATACCCAATTCTTAAAGGAGTGACTTTCTGCAATTTCTATATGAGAAGATATCCTTAATAATCTACGATATGAGCTAGACTTATCAGGATTTGGGACTGCGACCTCACACTTACAGTTGGTTCATAAAACCAGTTTGCAGATCAATCCCCAAACCTTCCCAGGTTCCTCCAAAAAAATCCTTCAGTGTGGCGAGTCAGCCGGCCAATTGGTGGAGTTCACTGAAGGCTATGGACCACGGTTTATGGTTCAGGGCACGGACAGTGCACTGTGGTGCTACAGATCCAGACGCTGCAAGGATGGGTTATTCATCATACGTTGAATCACGGTTGGCTCTTAAAGGCTTAGAGACACCGGGTCCAAGGGTCTATGGACTAATAGAGAAATGTCTGCAGAGAAATGCAAACATATCATGATTGCAGTTCTCTTTGCCAAGTCTGGGGGGGGGAATGTTTTTACGTGTGATATACTACCCACGTGTGCTTGGCATTTTTCCCCCCTCTGCAGTTTTGAGAAATCTCTCTAATTGAACTGTCTGAAGAAATCGACAGCGCAATCCATCCACAGCAAGTTGAGCTCGATATCAGCCTTGTTAAATGTGATGGCATGCCTCCTCCAGCAGCCCACCCATTGCTGGGCCTATTGGGAGTCATTAGATGTCGGGCCACATGAGCAACAACAGTACACAGACCAGACTGGTGCTATGAATCTGCTCAAGCTCTTCCTGCAGTGGACTGCACCTAATGGTGTTTGTCGGGGCTGGGGATTAAAAGTCACTTGGGCGGCAACGAATAGTTACGGCTACGGGTATGGCTATTTCCAAGGGTGCAGCCACTCTAGGTTTGACCAAACCTCACGTGCAGGAAGACATGCCATTGCGTACAGCAATATTCCTAGCCAGAGCCATTCACTCTCACCTTGCTAAGAGCCTTCTTTACCCCTCAGGCTCTCCATTAGTAAGTATTTCTTCTCCTTCAACTAACAGACACACTCCGACCCCCAAAACCATACCAAAACTGAAACTGAAGCAATTTACATAGCCAAATCTGAGACCCCCCCCCCCCCAAAAAAAAAAAAAAAAAATGACAAAAAAGTAGACTAATTAACATTAAAAAAAAATACCAATATGAGCACAACTGCTTGAAAATAACCTTATCTCAATTAAACATAATTTTCATTGTAAATTAAAATCAGGGAAAAATAATCTGATTTCTTGTCCATCTATCAATATCAATACCAGAACAAGGAAATCACATGCTTTCTTTAATACAAATAAGAGAAAAGAAGTACATTTTTTTATCTACATGGAAATGAACAATCTAAGTACAAGGTTTCATATAACTCTCAAAATAACCCTCAAATTGCAGGTTTTTTTCTTATTGAAAACCAAACTTGATTTTTGTAGGGCAATCTGACTGAGTTGTGCCAAACTTATAAATTTCTAAGTGTTTTACATTTCAGCCACCAGTCGAACACTTTGACTTTTCTTCCTTACTTTCACATTCATGATTGGACAGTACCGGTATTCATCTGGTTGTACTACACACAGGGTTGGATAAGATTCCTTGAAGCTCTTGGTGCAAGTGGTACTCGGTGCAGTTGCTTGTTGCTTGTTGCTGTGGCAGGTGTCTTTGGTCTTTGGTTCCTGCATCTGTGGCTTCAAATCCACCTACGGCACTTCAGGGTCCTTGAGAGGGTCTGCCACTTGTTCTGCCGTGGGGTGTGACAGGAGTCCCCTGCGAACGGTAACAGAGTCACAGCAAACGATTTACGCAGACAGCAATGAAATTTGGACTGGGCACTGGTTTTGCGTACCATTGCTCTCACCATCTGAGCTATACAGCCCTTAGATGGTGGCCTTCCCTAATTATAGTCAACTATACTTTGCTGACTGAATCAGGGTTTGAAGTTTTAAACCCATGGCTGTAGATTTGATACACCAGTGCTAGACCACGTCAGCTATTGGGCCCTTGAATTTGAAGCACAGATTCAAATAAAATATACAATTGTGCTATAGCTGTATCAGCAAAGTTCGCTAATTTTCAATTTTGCAAAATCGCTTTATTGACTTAAATGACCCAAAATGCAAATCTCAAGATTTGTTAGGGCCTGACACCTGCCAAACTAATCTCAGGCCCTCTAAATTTTTGAGATTGTTTTTGAAAATGAACGTTGAAAAAGGTTTTGATGCCATTTTTGGTTAAATGACCCGGTCAGGATTTTGAGTACACCCCTGATCCTCAATTTCCATTGACGTTCCCTTCCATTGCTGGCGTGCGCATTCTCACTTACCGACACACTTACCTCTAATGGTGTGGAAGTTCTCGGAGGTCCTGTTGGGGTGCCAAATGGCGGACCGCCAGGGGGGAACATTCCTGGGGGCGGGGCTCCGCCGGGGGGTGGGAAGGGGCCACGGCTGCCTGGTCTGCCACCTACAGTAACCACGACAACCAATGCAATCGGTCAACTCTATAAAATATAGTGTCTACAATAATTCCCTTGGGGGGGGGTTTGGGACTAAAAGCCAGGTTAAGAAACTTGTGGCTACGGTTGTTCCTTGGGCCTCTGAGGGATTAAGACGGCCTGACGTTTCAAAACTTTGAGGACCAACAGTTTTGAGAGAGCAGGAGCTTTCTCTGCCTTTGATAGAGGTAAGGCTCGGATGATAATGCCAGGCCCTATCAATTGGGAGGCAACACTACATTACTGCATGAGGGTATACCACAGAGCAAGGAAACAGACTCTATGGATATATTATTTTGTTTACAAGTATCAAAGCCATCCATTCAGATACAGCCATAGATCCTGTCCGAATCCATTAGCTGTGGCTCTGAGTTACACACGGGACTATGGAGGCTGCGGGCCAGCGGCTGCAGCCAATGCCCATGGACTCGCGTGCTCCTTCCAATCATAGCCGATGAACACAGGGGCAAGCAGTGATCTCTGGTCTGGTTTCCCGAATCAACTTCACTCAAACAGGTGGCTATGCAGTCAACTATGCAATGACCAGTCTGTCAAAGCATGCATTGACCTGAGGATATCATTTTCATTATCGAGTGCCCGGCTCATTAACTCTCATAACATCTGTTTCACTGCTAAAGATAAATGATGAAAGCTGATCCGATGCAGATTACTAATTATCCATCACCGAAAAGAGATAATGAATTTCCACTCCAGAAGGTCAACCTTTTCTCTTCAAAGACGCAAGTATCTGGGAGATGACTGCACTTTCCCAATTTATGGGAGGCATCCATGACCGGCAGTCAGCCAGGCGAGACACTTATGCACTTGTATGCAATGCTAACTACTCCCTGGGTAGCGCAAACCCTCATTGAATTACCCATACGTTAATTTCGGACTGGCCCAAATCACCAGGCAATCGGGCAAAGCACTGAGCTAACCGGGCCGACTACCGTATCCATGTGTGCATCCGATAGGGATGAATTCTCACCAATGCAAAATCATTTCTAAGATGTGGATGCACATGCAACCCGCTCTGCAAAAAAGGCACTCAAGTTGCGCCATGCCTTTGTGCGTAATCGTCTGTTCCACCCAATAGGGGTGTTTTTTTCCTTAAAATGTTTGATTTCTAGTTTTTTTGACGTTTTGATACGGTTGGTGTCCATTCTTTCATAATCAGTTGGAGGAACCGTTAATTTGCGTCAATAAAGACGAAAAACAAACCATTTTGTAAGCTTCGCCTTGCCACTTTTGTCTGCCAATAAAATGTTTAAATTGCCATTTCTTCATAAATTAAGGCGTTTCATTTTCAGTGACAGATATCACTACATGAGCTTCGATATATATTATGAATGAAACGTGCCACAGAAGTCAAAATAAAGCTTATTTTATGCCCTTTCTGGCTATGGGTATAACTGCACAGTTGTTAAATGCACATTGTATACATGTTATGTACGCATTCACATGTCTTCATTATCAAGAGTTTGTGTGTAACCAACAACATCGCGTATATACAGAAGTGGCGGTTGGTGAAAGAAGTCAAACCATTGCTGAATTGCAAATTTACACCACATTTATCATGCCACGTCTGAATTGTGCATGGATTAGGGTTTTCCCTGGAAAATTGTAAGCCTTGGGGGGCAACCAATAAATTGCTTAATAAATGCGTTTGGCTACATTGTGGATGTACTATGCTGAGGTTCCATGGGTTGCAGGTTGGACAGGGATTGAGTCTAAAGCACTCTCTGATATATGCATGTGGAATTAGCTCAGTCGATGAGTTTGCCCAATTGTGGACGGGCTAGCTTGAGGTTCCATGGGTTGCAGGTTGGACAGGGATTGAGTCTAAAGCACTCTGATATGCATGTGGAATTAGCTCAGTCGATGAGTTTGCCCAATTGTGGACGGGCTAGCTTGAGGTTCCACGGGTTGCAGGTTGGACAGGGAATGAGTCTAAAGCACTGTGATATATGTATGTGGAATTAGCTCAGTCGATGAGTTTGCCCAATTGTGGACGGGCTAGCTTGAGATTCTATGGGTTACAGGTTGGACAGGGAATGAGTCTAAAGCACTCTGATATATGCATGTGGAATTAGCTCAGTTGATGAGTTTGCCCAATTGTGGACGGGCTAGCTTGAGGTTCCACGGGTTGCAGGTTGGACAGGGAATGAGTCTAAAGCACTGTGATATATGTATGTGGAATTAGCTCAGTCGATGAGTTTGCCCAATTGTGAACGGGCTAGCTTGAGGTTCCATGGGTTACAGGTTGGACAGGGAATGAGTCTAAAGCACTCTGATATATGCATGTGGAATTAGCTCAGTCGATGAGTTTGCCCAATTATGGATGGGCTAGCTTGAGGTTCCACGGGTTGCAGGTTGGACAGGGATTGAGTCTAAAGCACTCTCTGATATATGCATGTGGAATTAGCTCAGTCGATGAGTTTGCCCAATTGTGGACGGGCTAGCTTGAGGTTCCACGGGTTGCAGGTTGGACAGGGAATGAGTCTAAAGCACTGTGATATATGCATGTGGAATTAGCTCAGTCGATGAGTTTGCCCAATTGTGGACGGGCTAGCTTGAGGTTCTATGGGTTACAGGTTGGACAGGGAATGAGTCTAAAGCACTGTGATATATGCATGTGGAATTAGCTCAGTCGATGAGTTTGCCCAATTGTGGATGGGCTAGCTTGAGGTTCCACGGGTTGCAGGTTGGACAGGGAATGAGTCTAAAGCACTCTCTGATATATGCATGTGGAATTAGCTCAGTCGATGAGTTTGCCCAATTGTGGATGGGCTAGCTTGAGGTTCCACGGGTTGCAGGTTGGACAGGGATTGAGTCTAAAGCACTCTCTGATATATGCATGTGGAATTAGCTCAGTCGATGAGTTTGCCCAATTGTGGATGGGCTAGCTTGAGGTTCCATGGGGTGCAGGTTGGACAGGGAATGAGTCTAAAGCACTCTGATATATGCATTCGGAATTAGCTCAGTCGATGAGTTTGCCCAATTGTGGACGGGTTAGCTTGAGGTTCCATGGGTTACAGGTTGGACAGGGAATGAGTCTAAAGCACTCTGATATATGTATGTGGAATTAGCTCAGTCGATGAGTTTGCCCAATTGTGGATGGGCTAGCTTGAGGTTCTATGGGTTACAGGTTTGACATGGAATGAGTCTGATATATGTATGTGGAATTAGCTCAGTCGATGAGTTTGCCCAATTGTGGATGGGTTAGCTTGAGGTTCCATGGGTTACAGGTTGGACAGGGAATGAGTCTAAAGCACTCTGATATATGCATGTGGAATTAGCTCAGTCGATGAGTTTGCCCAATTGTGGACGGGTTAGCTTGAGGTTCCATGGGTTACAGGTTGGACAGGGAATGAGTCTAAAGCACTGTGATATATGCATGTGGAATTAGCTCAGTCGATGAGTTTGCCCAATTGTGAACGGGCTAGCTTGAGGTTCCATGGGTTACAGGTTGGACAGGGAATGAGTCTAAAGCACTCTGATATATGCATGTGGAATTAGCTCAGTCGATGAGTTTGCCCAATTGTGGATGGGCTAGCTTGAGGTTCCACGGGTTGCAGGTTGGACAGGGATTGAGTCTAAAGCACTCTCTGATATATGCATGTGGAATTAGCTCAGTCGATGAGTTTGCCCAATTGTGGACGGGCTAGCTTGAGGTTCCACGGGTTGCAGGTTGGACAGGGAATGAGTCTAAAGCACTGTGATATATATGCATGTGGAATTAGCTCAGTCGATGAGTTTGCCCAATTGTGGATGGGCTAGCTTGAGGTTCCACGGGTTGCAGGTTGGACAGGGATTGAGTCTAAAGCACTCTCTGATATATGCATGTGGAATTAGCTCAGTCGATGAGTTTGCCCAATTGTGGATGGGCTAGCTTGAGGTTCCATGGGTTGCAGGTTGGACAGGGAATGAGTCTAAAGCACTGTGATATATGCATGTGGAATTAGCTCAGTCGATGAGTTTGCCCAATTGTGGATGGGCTAGCTTGAGGTTCCATGGGTTACAGGTTGGACAGGGAATGAGTCTAAAGCACTCTGATATATGCATGTGGAATTAGCTCAGTTGATGAGTTTGCTCAATTGTGGACGGGCTAGCTTGAGGTTCCATGGGTCGCAGGTTGGACAGGGAATGAGTCTAAAGCACTCTGATATATGCATTCGGAATTAGCTCAGTCGATGAGTTTGCCCAATTGTGGACGGGTTAGCTTGAGGTTCCATGGGTTACAGGTTGGACAGGGAATGAGTCTAAAGCACTCTGATATATGCATGCGGAATTAGCTCAGTCGATGAGTTTGCCCAATTGTGGATGGGCTAGCTTGAGGTTCTATGGGTTACAGGTTTGACATGGAATGAGTCTGATATATGTATGTGGAATTAGCTCAGTCGATGAGTTTGCCCAATTGTGGACGGGCTAGCTTGAGGTTCTATGGGTTACAGGTTGGACAGGGAATGAGTCTAAAGCACTCTGATATATGCATGTGGAATTAGCTCAGTCGATGAGTTTGCCCAATTGTGGACGGGCTAGCTTGAGGTTCTATGGGTTACAGGTTGGACAGGGAATGAGTCTAAAGCACTCTGATATATGCATGTGGAATTAGCTCAGTCGATGAGTTTGCCCAATTGTGGACGGGCTAGCTTGAGGTTCTATGGGTTACAGGTTGGACAGGGAATGAGTCTAAAGCACTGTGATATGTGCATGCACATGTAGACACATGCAGCAATGTGCAAGGAAACAATCTCAACAGCTCTCTGCACATTATGCAGCAGAGGCAATATTGCATTTGTGCGGCTGTTTGCAAGCATGATTCTGAACCCTGAGGTGGCAATTGCTTTGGAGACAGCCACCTGAGCTGGCCCATCAAGACGTGTGAGATGGGCCGCCTCAACAGTTTAATGTGCAGGGCAAACCCTGGCATGGATGTGTGTTTAGTATATACTATATAGGCACTCACTGTACAAGATACTTCCCAACCCCCAATGATGTGATAATGGGGAATGGGTTTTCTTTTTATTCCATTTTTTCATTCATGCAATTTCGCCGAAAACAAGGCTATAAAGCCACTCCGGGCTATGAGCCAAGGAAGGAGGAGATAGGGAGGAACTCAGGAAAGCCCGGAGATAGGAATTGACATTCCTCTTCAATCGGGCCAGATCATACGATGGTGGGGAACATGAACTAGGATGGGGAATTCCAAAGAGAAGCAGAACGTGGGAAGAAGTTGTCCTGATACCTCCTTGTTGTTCTACTGTCTTGGAAGAGATCAGAGTGCAAGGTTGCTTGTACACTCACCAGGGTTCCTTGGGCCAGGGGAAGGGCCAGTCCGGCCCATAGGCGGCAGCTCTCTCCTATCCATAGGCGGCGGTCCCATGTCATTGGAGTAGGGTCCAGGGCCGTGCATGGGGGGAGGCGGGGGACCGTGCGGCCCAAAGTCCATCCCGGGGGGAGGCGGTGGGGGGCCGTAGCCGTCCGGCGGCCTCATATCCCAGTCGTCCATGGGCGGGGCCGGCGGGCCAAAGTCCCGGTCGTCCATGGGCGGCGGGGGGCCACGGCGGTCGTAGTCGTCCGGGTGGGGCGGGGGGAAGTCCCGCGGGGGGAAGGGAAGCCGATGCGGGGGCGGGGGCCCGAATGGCGGCGGCGGCCCGTGGGGGTCGAAGCCCATATCCTGGGGGTGGTGGTGACGGGGCGGCGGCAGCGGTCCGGGGCTCATCTCCCTGGGGTCCCCGTCCTGCATGGGCGGTCCTCGGGAGTGCCGGCCGGGGGGAGGCGGCGGGCCACGCCCCATGGGCGGGTAGTCCGCGTCCCGGCGGAGGTGGGGCGGCGGCGGCGGGCCGTCCTCGGGATACGGCCCCGCCTCTCTACCGGCCCGCGGGGGCCGTCTGAAGGAGCCGTTGCCGTCCTGCGGGGGCGAGGGGGGCAGGTCGCCCGGGTAGCTGGGTCTGTGGGGCGAGATGGCGCGGCCAGGGTCCAGGTGGGGTGGGGAGGGGGTGTCTGACAAGATGCTGTTTCTGCTTGGTCCTCCTGCCAAAGACAGATATGCCATTCAGAATACCAGAGGTGCCAATCCTAGCGGGACTTTCTCAAAAGCCTTTTAGAAGGCAAGGCATTTCTCTGCCTTCAGATCCTAATGGGACCATTCTCCAAGGTAGAAATATCTTTCCTGTTCTAAAATGCTCTTAACGTCCTTCCCGAATCACAATTAAAAAAATGTGCTTAAGCCTATATCCTCAAAGGTTAAAGTAAACTTTGCACCGGGCCACTTTCCAGTGCCCATGACAACCAGACGGAGTTTTGCGAATAATGTGCCATTTTCAAAACTTAGAGGGCCTGACGTTTTAGATTGAGAAAGGATTGAAACGTCAGGCCCTCTAACTTTTGAGATTTACGTTTTGCAGATCTTTCTAGTCAGTGAGCAGTATGCAACATTTTTTTTTTACTTCATTTTCAAAACTTGCTAGATAATTGGGAACAATGAAGACCTTTGAAATAAATCAATGAGTTCACTGTGTGCTCAAGCCAGTCAAACCTGGAACAATCGGACGTCTATGTGGTTTTTGCCATGCTGCATATTGTTTTTTTACAGTAGGCTGAAAAGAGGCTTTGTTTAAAAACTTGCATAGCGGCACCTGAATTCAGAGGGCCCAGCGCATAGCGACAGAACCAGGTGCTCCGAATTCGGAGGTCCCGGCGCAAAGTGGTTATCAAATCTGATTCACCGGCAGTTCCAGGTTCAGCACGAGACCAGACTAACTGACCAACACAGCACTAATGTAAAAATTTGACTCGTCTGAAAAGTTATCTTCCAATGAAAAGTGGCTCAAAACATCTAGGACATACAGCACTCACTGCCATCTTGATTCACAAAGGCACAAAAAAAACCGGTTAATCCACTTCAGCTTCCCAGGAGGAAAGAGAGAGAGAGAGAGAGAGAGAGAGAGATAGGGGTGCTTGAACTGAGAGGATAGCAAGTTCTTGTTGGTTAGGGTTTAGTGCGGGAGTTTAGAGAGGCCCATCCTACCTTGTTTGGGTTGGTGCGGAGAATCCTCACCTACGGGATGGAGACAATTAGTGAAAATTAAATCACCCGGCAAAAAAGGAAAGACACACACGGCAAAAACAAAAGACAGCCGGTCAAAAGAACCACAAGGCGCGATCAGAAAGAAAGAGTAGTGCTCTTGAGCGTGAACAAAAAAAAACCACCCAGCTGCTTTCAGATGCCATCAGACAGCATCAAAAGACTGCAGCCTGCTGTGCTGCTAGAAAGAGCATTAGGCAGGTAGGATTCTGAAAGGCAGAAGAGCGTTTGAGATGAAGAAGTGATGACTGGCAAAGAAAAAACACATCTCTCCGAGGAGAGCCAGCAGTGCTACAGTGAGCTCACACTGTTGGGAGCCAGTCTAGAAGTGCCACACGACCACGGTAGTTTCTGGATTAGAGAGACAGGGAGAGAGAGAGAGAGGGGGAAAGTGGGATGACTTACGGCCCGCTGGGGAAGGTTTGTAGAGTGGAGCTGCCTCAACTTTGGCTCTCCGGCCCTCAAGCTCCGTCAATCTGCATATGGTCAGATCAAAAGTTACGCACGGTTTCATATAAATTCCTGAGAGCAATGGCTAACTACAAAACGACTTACATTTTTTTTAATGAATCTAATGTGTACATCTCTGTCGGTTTTTTCAAGAAATGGAGTTGGACTGAATGTTTGTAAAACTATTTTCATTCAAAAAAAGTATACAGTTTCTGGATAGCATGCTGTGTCTAGGTTGACTTCAGTCCTACAGACGGCAAAATGGATGCATTGATCAATTAACCATGCAACTAATCGGTCAAGGAATGGAGGGAAAATAGGCTCGTGAGTAAGACTGATGTATAACTATTGATAGCTGTCACAAGAGAGGTGAGTTTAAAGTCAATGCTATATCACAAACAAATGCTTTTAAAGACGAACCTGTGACGAAGGTTTGCACTTTCCCTCTTGGCTTCTTGCAGTTCCCTCTCAGCTGCACGGGCAGAAAGCTTTTGAGAGTTGAGACCAAAAGAAAAATGACAGAAGAAAAAAGGTATCATAAGCAAGGGCAGAAAACATCAGGGAGGGTCAAAGATGAGGCCAAAGTTTTAACCCTAGATCGGATAAGGCTGGGTAAAGTTTCAAGCTGCCAATTGAGCAGGGTCAAGGTTATACTGAGTTCACTGACAAAGGGAGGGGAGGGGGTGATGTTTAATACAGAAGGCTTCGTCTTACCCAGCTGTCGTGAGCTTTCTTCTCATGGGCAGCGACCTGATGAAGAACGGAAAGGAAAGCAAAGGTCAAGGGTTGATACTATCACTACTGCATTTTTACACTGCTATCCTTGCACAGCAAGGTAGTTTCATGGTGCACAATATTACAATGCCTGAACCAAAGAGGGCAAACCATTGCACTATTAGTCTGAGGAATCTTGGGCATAGCACCGTGAAGTGTGGAAGTGTATCCCGAGAATTATCGGGCTAGCCGGTGGAAGTGTTAATGACCTGGGCTAGCACTGAATGTCAACCAGTTTGTAGAATGTTGGGATTTTTCACACCATGTGCAGTATCTCTATTGAGAGTGAGATTGAATACGTTTATTAAACCCTCAGTCACCTCATATTGCTTTTGCCTTGGGCTGGGTCCTTTGGTTTGGGGTCTCACCTGATTTCTGAAATTTCTCTCCGCCTTCTCCAGCTCCTCCTTCAGGTCCTTGATTTGCACTCTGGGGCGATGGAAGGGGAAACACAAACTATGAATACACCAACTGATTTGGCTGCTGCCTTTGATTAAAGGGTCTGTGCTATGAACATCATATTCAAGCTCATTTTCGGCATTTTCTGAAGTGTACAAACAAATTGGCAAGCTTCTTTTTCTTAGTGGAGTCAGAAATTGGTCATCCTTTTTGCCTTTGAATATATCCTTATAAATATGAGGGCGCTATTGCAAGGTCATGTCAGGAACCCACAGTTTAAACAACATAAGAAAAACAAAAAACTTTCAAACTGCCAATTAATCAATTTTAATTAGCCAATTAATGAGTGTTAAAAGCAGTTTGATTGTTAGCAACACTGCAAAACTGTTCTGTAGCATGAACTTAAGTGATAACATTTGTATTGCACCGACCCTTAAAGGTTATCAAAGGATTACAACATAAGGTCCCCTAAATTTGAAGCGACTGAACTGGTGTGCAGACCAATAAAAGCAATTTGGCCTTCGGACTTTTGCTCATCACTTATGGTTTGAGCTTTTCTTGAAAGGGGGATAAAAAAACCCAGGGCCCTCTTGTTGAATCAATGAGAATAGAATCGGGACTTGGTATCTAGTTCCCCAAAGAGATCTAAGCTACTAGCAGAAGTGTATCTGACAGTCATTGTTTTAAAAAAAATTTCAAAGGGGTTTTGCCTTACACGACGTAGAAATTATCACTATGTACTCAGAGCTTTGTCCGATTGCCTGCTGAAAAAAAATTCAGGCAGCTCGGGCGGGATTCAAATCCGCAACTCCTGCTTTCTGCTGCAGATTGTCTGACCCCTTGACCACGAGGTTGAACGTTGTGTAGTAGTAGGTGCTACTTTGACTCATAGATAGAGTACATGTACGATTTGCATTGACATTTTTTTGGCATCCTAAAATATGCCATTCAGGCAAACGTAATGCCTCTAGGGGTTGTCAGAGTCGGCCTTTACAACAAATTTTCAAAGGGCCCCCTCGGCTGCGAATAGCAAGCCCTTCTCCTTGGTCACTGGTACCCACCTGTAGTTGGTTACCTCCACCTCGGCTGAGGCTGCCTTGCCATCAGCGGTCTCCAGCTTGGAGTCGCTCTGAAGCCTCAGCGCCTCTTCACGGCCCAGTTTCCTACAGACAGACAGACAGACAGACAGACAGACAGACAGACAGACGGAGCAAAAGTAACACTTGCATCCCAAAAAATCTTTCTGCAGACAGCATGTGCATGATCTTACTGAGTTTTACTTGTATTTAGGCTGAGCATCTAATCGCTCGATTGCAATAAGTGCCACACGACATCTGGTTGGTTGTCTTGATTTACATCTATAGATTTATTTATATCTAATTCATTTTCGCGGATACATGTATACACATTACAGCACACTTTAACGAAGGGAAGAACACTTCAGGAAAGGGTTCGTCCTACTCGACGTAGAATTAAACACTGTATGCTCAGTGCGTTGCCCGATTGCCTGCTGGAAAAATGCGGGCAGCTCGGGTGGGATTCGAACCTGCAACTCCTGCTTTCTAGCGCAGACATCTTAACCACTGGCCCACCGACCTGGTCAAAGGTGTGTGGTGGATAAGAATTTGAAAATGCGGTGTCGGCAATTGGGCAAAGCACTTAGCATACGGTGCTCAACCGCAGGTCGAGAAGGGCAACACCCTTCTTGAAGTATATTCGCCCTCGCCACAAAATCACATCATATCGAAGGGAAGAATGCTCTTGCTCAGCTGGTTGTCTCGGCCAAGCAGCAGCTCTGACGAGACCGGGGGCCCCCCCGATCTGCAAGCTCCAACCCCCCCCCCCCCCTTCAGAAACACTACCCACCTCTGCAGGTCCACCTCCTTGTTCTTGAAGTACTCCGTCATGACGTCCAGCTTGGTCCGGGCCTCGGTCAGCTCGCTCCGGGCCTGTCTGTGGCCGGCCTTGGCCTGCTCAGTCTCCTGCTGCATGACGGCTGTCTTGGCTGGGCGTCGGATGGGGGGGGAGGGGGGGGACAAGCAAACGACAACTCGTCAGTGGCTGAAATTCCATCCTGACATTACGGCCGGCCCCTGGGCTCAAATCCAAGCCGGCCAGGGATTCCCAGTTACCGGAGCTGTTTCACGGCGAGGCAGACGAGTACAAACGCATCCCACAAGACAGGCCCTCCGTTCCCAACCTCTACCAAAAGTTCACCACTGCTGAACGCAAGCCATCTCATCACTCATCATCCCGCAGCATGGTATACAGGCATGCAACTCTTGAATTGTAAAAAAAGAGGAAAATGTCCGAATGAAACTGCGAGCGCGAAGCACGAAGCCATTACGGTGTGTGGTTTGGGGCCTGCTTAAGGGCCCGGGAAAATTTTGGATTCTAGATGCTCTGTGGTGCATTCTGAGTAGTTTGTGACAACTTATGACTTTGATTTTGTTTTTTAATGGCCGAATTAAATAAAACGCGGAAATCCGCGGATCCGCGGACAAGTTCCAATGCCTGGGTATATTGTCTACATCTGTACTGTGACTGTGGATTTTTGGTTACTGCTGCCTCGTGCCAACTGTCTTTAATGATGTCCTAGTTAATCTCAAGTCCCCCCCCCCAAAAAAATAAAAACCCACATTAATTTTGTTGTCCACAACAATTGCCATTGCGGCATAGCTTGACCATTATATGCAAGCAGAAGATAGATAATTGGTACCACAGGGCCAACCCATTGGTTTAACTCACTGATCTATATATAACTGGATAGGTCGCGTGTATGCGATTGGATAGTGAGCACTGATGTCACTGCGGCCATGTTTGGTTTTACAAAACCAAAGGTAGTATAGCACCGCCTATAGAATCTTCGCGCGCGATCGAATCTTTGTTCAGGACATTCCACGCGCCCACTGATCATACCCACATTTTCTCCCAGAATATAAGTCTTTTTTTAGCATTTGAACATGGCGCATGCACACAACGTTTGGAGCTTAAAGTGTTAAACTTGTATTGATCAAACTTTTTTATGTGATTTTTACCTAACAGCACGTAAAGCTGTATTCGCTTCGCGTTCCATCAGGTCATATGATCGTGCCACAGACGTTCGTGCTAGACATACGCGCATCTGGCTGAAAAACCAAATATGGCTGCTCAGTATCTCCGACTGCTTCACGTAGAGCCACGCGACCTATCCAGTTATATATAGATTATAGATCAGTGGTTTTACTGCATCAAGACTAATGGACTCACCTTCCAGCTCCCTTCGTCCTTTGACTTCTGAATCATATTTGGCCTCCAGTTCTGTCTTCTCTCCTTCTACCAGGGACAGCTTGGCACTCACCTAGCGGGAATTTGTTTTTAAATCGTTAAAATGCTGATCAGCCAAACACCAGGGGTGCAAAATTTAAGATGCTAACAGTTTTGGTCAACATTGGTCAAAGTAAAGTGTGTCCGTTTTGGTTTTTTTTCTGGGGGGGGGGGTTATGGCAAAAAATATCATGGCTTTGAAATCTGTCGTCCAGGAAATCAGTTGGCCTGGAAATCTATTGACCTGGAAATGTGTTGGCCTTGAAATCTGTTGGTCTTGAAATCTGTTGGCATGGAAATCTGTTGCCCTGTTAATTTGTTGGCCTGGAAATGTGTTGGCCTGGAAATCAGTTGGCCTGGAAATGTGTTGGCCTGTTAATTTGTTGGCCTGGAAATCTGTTGGCCTGTTAATTTGTTGGCCTGGAAATCTGTTGGCCTGGAAAATTTGTTGACCTGGAAATCTGTTGGCCTGGAAATCTGTTGGCCTGGAAATCTGTTGGCCTGGAAATATGTTGGCCTGGAAATCTGTTGGCCTGAGAACAACCATTATCTGTCTGAAGAAGGGTCCACTAATAAGTTTGACTTAAAACAGAATAAAATAGTCCTTCTCCTTTTGGGAAATGTCCTGCTAGCATTGCAACGTCAGGCCCTCTAAATGGTTGATGTGAACTTACTCTTGTAAAATCCATCAACTGCTGTATTCTCCCATCATTATCCATATCTGTAAAGGAAGAAAAAACACACAGAAAATAAAGGAATCTGCTGCCATTCACAGAAAGGTCACATTACCTGCTTAATGTTCACTGGGATATGGCTTACAATTGACCTTTAACCCTCTCACCTGCGTCATCCTCGTCCGCCTGCTGTAAGCCTTTCAGCTGCAGTAGACAGTCCTTCAAGACCTGGGTAAATATCAAAACACAAAACATGCTCAAATGTATACATACATGGTTGCACAATAATCCACTACCCTCGTCAAATTTGGGTGGTGGGGGGAGGACTCTTGGCCGCCTTCTCCCTCACCTCAATCTCGTTGTCCTTGAAGGTCACCGACTCCTCCAGGTCTTTCTTCTCGCTGTGCAAGAGCTCCACCTGCTCATTCATCTCAGACGTCCTGGGCGGAGGGAGAAAGAACATCATTCTAATATCAGCCTTTGGTCCTTGCTCCTCAGCCTGATCACTGTGATAGCAATGCGCAGCAGCCAATGGGAGTGGTAATACGGTGGCTACTAGTATCTGTTGCCTGCGTATTGCACAGTAGACAAGGAGCCATCCAGTGCACATGCAGATAAGTTGAGTGAACAAGACAACCTGAGCCATACACATGTCCTGTAGACGGTCCGCATCTATTAGAAACCATGCCAGGATACCGTAAGGCCACAAGGGATCCGGCTAGTCTCAAACTATGGGCAGAAGTAAAGAGCATTGCCATGGGTTTTGTGTTCACGCGGCATGACGCGTTTTGCCCACTGCTCACACTCGTATCTGTACATGCCCCTGGTGACGCTTTTACCTCTGCTCATACTTCTTCTTTTTTCAGATGGCAGCTTCCATGACATCAGAGGCTGGCACTAGTATGCATCTAAGACATATCAGGCATGGGGCAAAGCACTCAGTGCTTATTATGTCGAGCAGGGCAAACCCTCATTGAAACTCCTCTACGATGCAACGGGGAACCCGCCACTATACATTATTCGAATCTGCCACACGACCTCGACCAGCTGGGTGGTCAAGTGGTTAAGACGTCTGCACTAGAAAAAGCAGGAAGTCATGGGTTCAAATCCCGCCCGAGCTGCCTAAAATGTGTTCATCAGGCATCGGGCAAAGCACTGGGCATTCATTCGGTGCCTTATCACGTTAAGCAGGACAAACCCTCCTTGAATTCATGTCTAAGACCTTGAGCCAAACCATGCTGGGCTACAGGCTGCTCAGGTTACCTCTCCTTCCAGCCCTCCACTTCCTCAGTCAGCTGCTGCTTGGCCAATGATAGAAGCCGATTCTCTTCCGTCATTGACCGGATCTCGTGTCTGGACACAACCTCCTTCTCGGAGCTACTGCCAAGGTTGCTCTCCAGCTGGTCGGAGGAATCAAATTGTTGAACAAAGAAAAGAAAAGAAAAGAAATTAGGTCATGAAAGAAAAAATTGGTTCTGACAAAAGACACTGTGACTCAAGTGGGATTTGAACTTCACAATAGACCGATTGCGTGACCACTGTTTACATGCCAGCACTTGGCTTACAGTGGGTATTTTTTCATCCCATTTGGCACAGAGCAGTGATGGGAATGCACAAAGAAGATTGTGGACAATATGATAGTCTTCTTTGCTCATTTCCACTCCTGTTCTGCACCAAATGATATGCAATAATACCTACTATAAGTCATGTGATGACATGTAAACATTGGTACGTGCAATCGGTCTATCAAAACGGACCGTCACAATTAAAATGAGCTGTCAGACTAGCAATTGCACAGTACGTTAACCCTAATGCTTTGCACCTCCCGCACAGGACACACACTGTATACCGCAATTTACCGCAGTGCCCACAGGGGTGTAGGCTCACATACCACAGGACACCACAAAAACCCTGCTGTGGAATGTCCTGGTGCGTGGCCCTTATCCTCCCACAGGAAAAACCATGTGTGGTTAATTGTGGTTTCCATGCCGGTTAGGGTTTTCAAAGACAATTGACTGCTCCATAAGACAAATCAACATTCAGGACTGGAGGACGTACATCTTGTACTTGCTGCTGTAGCACGGATATGGTCTGATTAGCTGTGCTGACTTGCTCCTCATACAGATTCAGCTGGTTGAAGAAAAGAGAGAAAAAACCCAATCATTTCAAGAAACGCTCTTGATAAACAATGAGTTTATCGTCTACAATATATCATTTCAGAAAAAAAAAAAAAAATTGTTTCAATTTGTTCAAAGTTCCCAGTCAGTTTTTCCTTTGTTTGTTAGATTTGAATAAAAAAAGAAGCTGCATCCACTTTGTGTGATCCCCTGAGCTGCTGTAGCCAGGTTTACAACAATTGGTTGTTTGCACCTGAATGAAAGCGGGCAAGTGATCCCCAGAGATATACGGCAGTTAATAGTAAGGTTGTTCGATATTTCGATATTTCGATATATCGCGATATCGCTTTCCGGCGATTATCATATCGAACGCATTTCAGGATATCGCGATATTTTCGATATCGCGATATCGAAAAAAGTATCACGATATCGGAAAAAAATCTGGTTTCCCAACCCCATTATCGCCTGTCTGTAAGCTTGTATAGCGTCGCCATCAGAGAGATCTTGAAGGGAGATAAGCTTTCGTTAGTAAAAACAACGAAAAACCCGAAACCGCAAGGGGAGAGGAGCGCCAGCCAGCCATTTGACTCTTGCATTGCGCGCGGTCTCCACAAAGGCAATGCGTCAGCAACAGATCCACTGCAAGTGCAAGCTCACTTCCGGTGTTGGTAGCACACTTTTCGTACAGCGCGACCTCGGTACGCTGGGCACGCACGGCGACTCGTGTTTGGGACATTTTCCCCCATGTGGCCTACATAAGTTATCCGATCGTTTACGATATTATCCAGGCTGCAAAAATTGCAGATTCATTTTCCTACCGTTTCTCCCAATGCAGCCAAATATAATGTAGAAATACATACTTTACATAATTATGTTTTAATCTCAGAAAATCAAAATCGAAGAGGAAAGACGTTGGAAAAACTAAACGTCACTGTTCATAACGCACGTGCGACCTCTGATTTCTCGATCCTTCCATGCTGCTGTGGTACCCGCCACGCAGCTGTACTAAAGGCACGTGTAAGTCAACGTACACCAGCGAAGTACGGCCAGGCCACTTGCACATCGTGTACATCGAAGTTCTGTGGACTTTTTTTTGTTGGGGGTGGGGGGGTCGCATCGCGATCTATTCCAACTTGAATGATTCCAACTTGGACGTGTATACTAACAATCATTTTGCGGCGTGGATAAGAAAAGGTGAACTGCTGCTTTATTCTCCTTTTTAGCAGCCCCCCCCCCAAAAAAGGTACAGTAAACATTTTTCCAGTACGCATCCGTACGACCGAAAGGGACATCAGATTTTGTTCAAAGTGATCGTTATGCCGACGTAAATGTACGACTGATGGTTTGTCTCCCCTCATGAATATTAATCTGAAGACCCATTGGCTCTGGCCAGACATGTATTTGTGACGTCATATGTAAGCATCGAGTTGCTGAAAACCGCCTCGTATATCGTCTTTTTTAAATGTAATAACGTATTCTTAATACATCAACAAAAAATAGTTTCGTTTTGGCGTATACTTTTAAAAGAGCGACCTGGGATAGTTGTTTTAAATTATTTGTTTTCGTTGATAAATGACGAGTTTAAGGGGGTTAAACAATTGGTAACTATAGCTTAAAGTTAGACGCATTTGCTACATATAAGTTTCCGTCAATAACAGTGTGTATTGAATGGAAATCCAGGTCACTACCTTGACTTCCGCTTACGCACCAGATATCGCGATAATATCGGATATCGCGATATATTCCTGACGATATATCGAAACCAAAAATTCCGGATATCGAACAACCTTAGTTAATAGTTGAATTACTTCTGACTGGCACCCCCATCCCCGGCTAAAACAAGTTGACTATGATAGGGAAGGCCACTATCTAGGGGATGGACAGCTCAGATGGAAGAGCACTGGTGCGTTTATCCAGGCCTTGGGTTCGATTCCTAGTCCAGTCAAAGTTTTCTTTGCCAATTTTCAAAAAAAATTTCTCAAAAGTTTCCAGTCAGTGTTTCATTCGTTTATTTTTAACCGAAGTATTGTTCAAAAGTTCCCAGCCAGTATTTCAATCAGTTGTAATTGCAATGAATATAGGAATCAAGGCTCAGAGACAGACCTAGAGCCTGAGCCAAGACCCACGACCTCAGACTCAAGAGTCCCTGCACTCCAACAAGACAGTCACTACCGTACCAGATCAGGTGCAAGAGGATTACCAACAGGCACGTCTGGGTCAAATGACAGGCTGCCGGATGTGCGGCCAATGCCTGGGTCTACACCCACCTGCTCCTGTGCGGCAACCAGCTGCTTGTCCTTCTGAGCCGACTTGGAGAGGAGGGTGGCCGCCTCTTGCTTCACCCTGCGAAGCTCGCCTTTCAGGTCGCCGTAGGATTGCTGGGGGGTGGGGGGGGGGGGAGGGGGAGGTGGAGAAAGATATGAATCCGAGCTCAACTCACAGCAGGTGAATGTTATACCCCAAAAGGTGCCAGCATTCACCACTTTGATGTCAGCAATATAATAAGACTCGCCCAACTCTACCTCCAACCAACGGTCTCCATAAAACGCAAATACATCTGCAAGCTATGATGGTGTTCGGAACATGTTTAAGGTCGGCCCCAGGAGTGTGACCGCACCTGATCACACATCAGAGTTGTTGCAACTGACCAATGAGATGCCACAGTTACCAGATGATTATTCATGAGGTGTAGTGAATACATCAAAGCAAGCCATGGAGGTGACACTTACTGATAAGCTGTCTCGTTCCTGCTTGGTCTTTTCCACGGTCTTTTTCAACTCATAGAACTGCTTATTCTGCGTCTGAAACTGCAGGGATAAAAACAAGGTTGCAAGATCAAAAGTGAATTCTTAATCAGTCACTGAGAAACATGACAATTGTGGTTTTAATCTCTTAAAAAATGCACTATTAATAATTCAATAACACCGTCTATTTAATCTCAGATATGTTTCATGATCGGGTCATTTTACACATCAAGTCATTTTGTGTGAAATCACTACAAAATTTGTATATCGCTGCAATTTGGACATATGTGTACCTGGATATATACATACGCGATATTTCACTTGGGTATTAAAAGACTTGAGTACTAAGTGACCTGGGTGCAAAGTGACCTGAGTACAAAGCGACCTGGGTAAGAAGTGACTTGGGTACGAAGCGACCAGGGTACAAAGTGACCTGGGTATGACTTGACCTGGGTATGAAGTGACCTGAGTACAAAGCGACTTGGGTACAAAGTGACCTGGGTATGAAGCGACCTGGGTATGAAGTGACCTGGGTATGACTTGACCTGGGTATGAAGTGACCTGAGTACAAAGCGACCTGGGTAAGAAGTGACTTGGGTATGAAGCGACCTGGGTACGAAGTGACCTGGGTAAGACTTGACCAGGGTATGAAGTGACCTGAGTACAAAGCGACCTGGGTAAGAAGCGACCTGGGTATGAAGCAACCTGGGTACGAAGCGACCTGGGTATGACTTGACCTGGGTATGAAGTGACCTGAGTACAAAGCGACTTAGGTACGAAGCGTCCTGGGTAAGAATTGATTTAGGTACAAAGTGATTTAGGTACAAAGTGATTTAGGTACAAAGTGACTTAGGTACAAAGCGACCTGGATAAGAAGTGACTTGGGTACAAAGCGATTTGTTTGTTAAGGTCAGTCGTGAGGGATACCTGGCTTGTGGTCATGTCCAGCGTGTCCAAGATGTCCGCTTTCTGGCCGTGGAGTGCTTCTATCTCATCCAGCATGGAAGCATTGAAAGCTGCACGGAGCAAATAAACGGTGTACTCAGTCAACACGTCCTGGGAGAACTTAGAAACTGGGTTCGATTGGGAAATGGTTGCTGGTTTTTTTTTTTCGTCCAAAACGCAACTTTGGTCCAGAGAACTGAGGGACAACATTTCAATAAAAAGAATTCTCTGACCGTCATCATGAGACTGATTGGTATGTGAAAGACCAATTACAGAACAGTGGTCGATTTTTATCAATCCCATCATACACTGTAACTTATGAGCAATCGCAAGACGACCAGCGATGCGCAGAAACTATACAGCCTATTCAAACTTACAATGGGTATCAGTCGCACGCTAAGTTATGATGGATCTTAAGGCTTTGTGAAATCCAACCCTGGTCTTATTTTCATGGAATCTGTTGAGGCATATTATTTTTGGCTAATGACACAATTTTGTTTTTACCCTCGCAGCCCTTAAGCCAAGGATTTTTTGCACTAACCCCACAAGTGAAGAAAACGAGTGAACAAAAATGACTTCAACGGTTATTAAGTTAATGGTCAGTGGGTGGCGATTTACCTTTTGGGTTTCTGCAGCTGCAAATCTACAAAAGAAAACAACAAATAGAAATCATGAATTTCTCCTTCCATTTCTCCAATTTCTTAAAAACTTGAACAATGGTGGTGCCTGGATTCAGGGAGAGACTGTCTCATAGTAATACGATAGCAGACCCTAAAAGGGGTGTCCCCGGCATGAAGTGGTTAAAACCTTTATTTGCCCAGGAAAAGAGACACACCCATATGGTTTCCTAGATATGATTTCTTTCTTTTTTGCATGGAGAAGAATGTAAATCAATGAGGGTTTGCCCTACTTGACGTCATAAGCACTGTGTGCTCAGTGCTCTGCCCGATTACCTGCTGAAAAAAAATACAGGCAGCTCGGGCGGGATTCGAATCCGCGACTCCTGCTTTCTAGTGCAGACGTCTTAACCACTAGGCCACCGAGCTAGTAGAGGTCATGTGGCAGATATGAAATGCATCATAGATATGATATGATTTCATATGGACACATTATAGTGTCCCCGCAAACCTCACTGTCCTCCCTGTCCAACACAGACTTAAAGGCCCAATACAACATTGGGAAGAGTTGAAAACATCAATGTCCACAGATTTCCTTCTAATTTACACAGTTTGTAGATGATTACGGTAGAATCCTCATGTTGAAATCTTACGGTCTGGGATGCAGTACTGGGATGCTGTATCTTCACTCAAACATCGACAAATAGTTTTTTACTCGCAAGTCATAAACTATTTCTTACACTATTGAATGGTGCAAAAACTGGGACGGTTTTTTACCTTTTTCTACTTTCTCAGATCACCATTTGAGCTAAAACCTTCACAGGATTGCTTTTTGGAAATGTTTAATGGTTTAAAACACAAACTGTGGCAATCTTTTGACCTTTACCAATGTCGTATTGGGCCTTGACTGCGGCAGCTGCAATGCAAACCAGTGGAAGGATCCAGCATCTCGTGCTCTAGTCTCCTGCAAATCGTTTCACACTTACGCAGACACAGAGCAGGAAGGAGAAGACAGCGCAGCTGATGAGCTCAATGATGATCAAGACAGGCCACGGGATGCCCAGGAAGTCTACTCCGTGGAAGGCCAGCTGGATATCATCTGGAAGCTGACAGGGAAAAATGAGAAAAGCAGGGAAGTAATGAGAACAGAGCACAAGATCCCATGGAAGTCTGCTCCGTGGAAGGCCAGCAGGATATCTTCTGGAAGCTGAAAGGGAAAAACGAGAAAAGTAGGGAAGGAATGAGAACAGAGCACAAAATCCCATGGAAGTCTGCTCCATGGAAGCCAAGCTGGATATCATCTGGAAGCTGAAAGGGAAAAACAAAAAAAGCAGGGAAGGAATGAGAACGGAACACAAAATCCCATGGAAGTCTGCTCCATGGAAGCCAAGCTGGATATCATCTGGAAGCTGAAAGGGAAAAACAAAAAAAGCAGGGAAGGAATGAGAACGGAACACAAAATCCCATGGAAGTCTGCTCCATGGAAGCCAAGCTGGATATCATCTGGAAGCTGAAAGGGAAAAACAAAAAAAGCAGGGAAGGAATGAGAACGGAACACAAAATCCCATGGAAGTCTGCTCCATGGAAGCCACACTGGATATCTTCTGGAAGCTGAAAGGGAAAAACAAGAAAAGCAGGGAAGGAATGAGAGCGGAACACAAAATCCCATGGAAGTCGGCTCCATGGAAGCCAAGCTGGATATCATCTGGAAGCTGACAGGGAAAAACGAGAAAAGCAGGGAAGGAATGAGAACAGAGCACAAAATCCCATGGAAGTCTGCTCTATGGAAGCCAAGCTGGATATCTTTTGGAAGCTGAAAGGGAAAAACGAGAAAAGCAGGGAAGGAATGAGAACAGAGCACAAGATCCCATGGAAGTCTGCTCCATGGAAGCCAAGCTGGATATCATCTGGAAGCTGACAGGGAAAAACGAGAAAAGCAGGGAAGGAATGAGAACAGAGCACAAAATCCCATGGAAGTCTGCTCTATGGAAGCCAAGCTGGATATCTTTTGGAAGCTGAAAGGGAAAAACGAGAAAAGCAGGGAAGGAATGAGAACGGAGCACAAGATCCCATGGAATTCTGTTCCATGGATGCCAAGCTGGATATCATACGGATTGGAAGCTGAAAGGGAAAAATGAGAAAAGCAGGGAAGGAATGAGAACGGAGCACAAGATCCCATGGAAGTCTGCTCCATGGAAGCCAAGCTGGATATCATCTAGATTGGAAGCTGGAAGGGAAAAACAAGAAAAGCAGGGAAGGAATGAGAACAGAGCACAAGATCCCATGGAAGTCTGCTCCATGGAAGCCAAGCTAGATACCATCTGGATTGGAAGCTGGAAGGGAAAAACAAGAAAAGCAGGGAAGGAATGAGAACAACAGACAAAATCACATGGAAGTCTACACCATGGAAGCCAAGCTGGATATCATCTAGATTGGAAGCTGGAAGGGAAAATTGAGTAAAGCAGGGAAGGAATGAGAACAGAACACAAAATCCCATGGAAGTCTGCTCCATGGAAGTCAAGATGGATATCATCTGGAAGCTGGATGGTAAAATACATGTAGGAGATACAAAGATGGAAAAAGGATGGAATACAAACTCCCACAGAAGTTCAATCCATCTGGACATTGAGAGAGGAATATTAAGTAAGAATGACTTTCAAATGTCAAAGTTCTAATGAAGGGGAAATGATGGACCTCAAAAACCACAATGAATGAGCATAGTACATACAGTGTTTGATTACACATTGAGTATCGGAAGGCAAAAACTTGTTTGAAGAATTCATTTAAGGTCTAGGTTGAAACTCATACAGGGAGGGACATCCATCTATGACTTCAATCAGAGAGGTGTCTAGGAGTCTTTTAGACTTTAGAATTTCCAAGCCATGTTTCATCTGTTGTTTTACATGACATCATGACATCACGGTTGTCCCAAATTAGTCCCAATCCAATTCATGCTGGTTAAGGTTAGGATTGTTGGGCCTAATCATTTTACAAAACGTAGATGCAGAGACTTACATGCATTATATGCATTTGTCTTCAAGTAGAAGTGGCTGTCCTATGGGCACCAGGCTCCACCTGCCTTTCATAAGCACATCTTTAAATCGCTAGAAATCCATGGTCTCAATACTGTTGGTTTCGGTAGGATTGTTAGGCCATCTCTGTGGGTCTTACATGCAGTGAGTTGTTGACAGCCAGTAACATTTGATGTCTTTGAGGACCCATTTTTTTTGTACCACGTTTCATCGGCCTTGTCCCCTGGAAATCCTACTCCCAAGTCCTGTTAGTGTTGTTGGTTGGGATTTAGAGTTTCGGTCGGGGCCTTACCATTTGCATGAGTGGTTGCAGTGAGCTGTTGACTGCCAGTAGTAAAGGCATCATCATATTGATGCTGGCCGTGGACCAGCCTTCCTCGGTGTCGTTCACGGTGCCAGCACTGGGCAGAGCCTCCTCCTCTTCCATGCCCAGGGGAACCTGCTGGAGAGGCCAGTCATGTCATCAGTCACGGTGAGCAAGGGACACTTCATCCCACTTTAATTAAGCTAGGATTTGGACAATTCTTGTGAAGAATCTGACATATTCCAAGGGGCCTGCTGGGTTTTTTTCTTCTTATCATGTAGTAGGACCCTTTTCTACCTTTGAGAAAGGTCCTGCTTAGGATGGAAACGTCCGGCCCTATCAATTCAATGCTCAAGGAAGCGAGCATTTTGCATCTCATTTGTATCACTTCTAGTTGGTACAGAAATGTACTCACATGGGAAAGCAATCATGTCACTGATAGACACAAGCAAAGATACCGGCACATACTACCCCTCCCAAAACCCCAGCTTCTACGGTATGTACATGTACATTTGAAAATTTCTGTAAATGCACTTTGAATGTTCATGCCTCCATCATACATGTACACTCGCACATGCAGCATAAGACTGTACATGTACAAATGCCTGTACATGCAGATGTACATGTACACATGTACTACTGTACATGTATACATGTAGTGAAATGAAATGAAATGAAATGTCAGATCATTTGCATGAATGCATGGGTTTGTACACTGTACCGGGTACATGCATTCCTACAGTGCAATGTACATGTAGATACCTGTACATGTAGTTCTAGGATCTTCATTGTACATGTACATGCACAGTCCACAGCTAACGGCAAATAGCTGACATATCTAAGCCCTATACTACAGCATTACAGATGCAAGCAGCTACGACCCATGAAATTGTCTAAATGAATTATAGAAATATGCACAACTCCTTCCCAAAGTATTACAGTTGAACAGACCAAATCCAATGCAAACTTAACCAGCCTTAATTACCAAGTTTTCAGCTCCACTCAAGAAGGTGAATACAATTTTTTTTTAAATTGGCACACGGGACTAGACAGTACCTGAAATACAGCCTCCATTGCTACACCACATGCACAAGGGTATATGGCTGTGTACGCTACTAGTACTATGCTATACTGCACAGTCATACCCAGTGGCTGCAGTCAGCACACACAAATCACATGCACACGCATGGACCTCAGGTTCCCATTATCATTTTCTGAAAAACAGGATGAGTGCTTTCCTATGCACGGCATCCCCTGTGCATTAATTACGGGCTCTGAGGCGCACGTCATTGCCTCAGTGGAGTCATGCATAATATGCAATAGAGGGTGGAGCCATTGCCCGGGAAGATGTCTTGTCAGCGGGGGAACAAAATATTTTGTTTCCCCGTAAAAAAATTAACCTATAACGAATTTCAACCTGGAACTGAGTAATTAAATTGGTTACGAATTCACTCATTGAATATGTTGATTTCAGGATGGCTCTCAACCATCAGAAATGATTGTGAATGATTAGAACGATAGATTGAATTTTCATTTTCCTTTGGGGCATTTTTTCTTTCTTTTAGTTGGTGACAAACTTCATAAAATCCGAATACTGACAGAAAACAATAAATAATGGAAAGTGCTACATGTACATGAATGACAAAGCACCATTAGATTTACAAACCCAGCAAAAGTGTAAAGACACTGAGCAGATTTTCAAACAGTAAAACATCCGCCAGTAGAAGTGCACATTTATTAAGTACATTCACAAGCAACCATTTTTTATTTTTGATGTACGGTGCGTTGTGCCTCAAATGCCAGCTGTTTTTCCACAGCACAAAAACCAGATGACACCTACAGACAATGCCACGTAACCGCGAGGTTAAACGAGTGTTTGATCAATAACTGGTTGGCACACGTGTATATCAATTCTCACGCTGTCTGTCTGGTCCCCTCCCATGGGTGTGTGTGCTTGTGTGGGCATCAACACTCTTTCCAGAGTAAATACCGGTAAATATTTTTTCCCCTCGATTCTTCGTCCAAAAACTTTCAAATGTGGTTCTCTAAATTCAAGCCCAAATGTTTTTTGTTGAGGGAATTTAATGAGTGACACTACCGAAAACTGGAGCAATTTTAATGACAAATCGATCCTGTCTCTATGGTTTATCTTTTATATAGTGGTGGAGATGTTTGTTTCATTTGTTTTGTTTTGGGGAACTAAAAGGGAATATTTAAGGACATCGGTAACAAGAAATTTGTACCACTAGTCCACTACCAGACAGAAAAGTGAATGTGGGTGAAAACCAGCATGGGACAACACATTTGGAAGAGTAAAATTAACTTGCTAGTGCTAGCAGGATCTTCTGCAGTTCTGATTGAACATAGCTAATCACCAGACAAAGACGGCAACACTATTATTAATTATAGCTATCGTGTAACTTATCTGATGACACTTAACTATAGAACTATGTGTACTAATGTTTTTACTGTGAAAATACTACCTGAACTGTATTTAAGTTTTAACAAAAAAGTTGCAAACTGCTCACTGTTTGACCAATGTTGACCAATGACCAATGACCAATGTTTTCCCAATCTTAAAAAGAAATAGGATGTGACATTTTATTTGGGGCTAGAATTTTCTCTGCCTTTGAGAACTGCCTTTCTCTGTCTTTGCAAGGATCAAAATGAGGACCTTTTAGATTTTTAGATTTTATTATTTCAACTGTACCTGTATTAGAATGACATGATATAGAAGCAATAGCCCATAGGAAATTAGGAATAGAGGGCTTATGATATACTGTGTGGCTTCATTTGGGGGAAATAGATAACAATTGTTATAAATAAGAGGCCAAAATACATACATGTAGAAATAAACCATCTATTGCATGATAAAGAAGTGGAAGAAAGAAGGGGAGGAGCAGGAGGAGATATTGAATATCCCCAAAGACTAAAAAACGAGTGAGGTTTCTGGACTTACCCTTCTGTTGAATCTCTGCGGCAAGTCCCTTCCGCCTTGCTCCCCGGGAATCACGCCGTCCATCTCAGGGGGTGCAACCTCCACCTCAGGACGGGTCGCCGACAGGCCGCCTTCGAGCCTCATCCCCGCATCCGATGGGATGTGGCTCTGGTGCTGGGCAGCATGCAGGGTGTCGGGTTGGCCCAGAGTGGATGCAACAGTGGGTGCAACCTCCACCTCAGGATGCGCCGCCGACTGGCTGCCTTCAAGCTTCATCCCTGCATCCGATGGGATGTGGCTCTGGTGCTGGGCAGCATGCAGGGTGTCGGGTTGGCCCAGAGTGGATGCAACAGTGGGTGCAACATCCACCTCAGGGAGCGCCGCCGACTGGCCGCCTTCAAGCTTCATCCCCGCATCCGATGGGATGTGGCTCTGGTGCTCGGCAGCATGCAGGGTGTCGGGTCGGTCCAGAGTGGATGCAACAGTGGGTGCAACATCCACCTCAGGATGCGCCGACTGGCCGCCTTCAAGCTTCATCCCCGCATCAGATGGGATGTGCCGGTGGTGATGGGCAGCATGTAGGATGTCGGGTCGGCCCAGAGTGGATGCAACAGGAGTTGGCTGGGTGGCTTCCATGCGTCGCATCTCCTCAAGGTAGGGGTCTACACTCGGAGGTTCAATCTCTCCGTCGCTGAGCTCCATTGCCCCGCTGGCTTCCTTAAGAATCTGGTGGATGCTGCTAGGTCTGGCTTCCGGGGCATCAAAATTACCAGGCTTCTCATCTCCTGGCTCTGTTGCTGCTGCTGCCTCTTCCGGCTGACGGTGCTGTGTTTCGAGCTCATCGATTTGAATCGAGTCCTGCTCTCCTTCGGGTTCACCGCCTTTGGGCACGTAATCGTTGCCTGGGTTTGGGCTATCTTCTTGGGGATTTGGTTGATGAAGATCTGTGTCTTGTGGGTGCTCGATGTCGGATCCTTGGTGGAGTCCAGGATCGGGATCGAGACTTTCCAGGTGGGAGTCGAGCAGAGCCTCTGGAGGGGCATCCGGTGCTGGGGTCGTCTCCTCCATCAAAGGTAGCCCCCGGACGTCGGGAACTTCCTCCGGATCAGCTTGGAACCTGCCAACGGAGTCACCAGAGGGCACCTCATGCATTGCCTCGTCCATTTGGGCTTTGTCATCGTCTTCATCCCCGGCAAGCTCTACATCGTCTGGAAGCTCCGGCTCAAGTTCATCATTGTCAACAGGAGCTGGGTTTGATTGCTGTTGTGAAGCGCTCGGGATTTCTCGTCCTGCATCCTCTGGTTTGGTATTTTCCTTGTCGATGCCTTCGTCACCTTTTCTAGTCTCAAGCTCTTTCTTCCTTCTTATGTCCAGTGCCTGCGCCTCGAGGAATGCAGGATCCTCAGTCTTGACTCCAACATCACCGCTACCATCAACCCCACCTAATTGCAGCGCAATTGCTGGGTCGTACACCTCCGCATCCAAGTCTGAATCATTGACCTGAATTCCTTCACTTCCAGGGATCTTGGCTGGATCGTAATTCTCTGAATCAGGAGGTGCATCGGGGAGAGTACCTTCCTTTTCTGTCAGCTTTGCGGGGTCCTTTTCGTCTGGAGCTGGTACATAGCCTTCAGTGGAAGGTTTTTGGTCTGTGGAAGGTTTTTGGTCAGTGGAAGGTTTTTGGTTTGTGGGTGGTTTAATATCACCTGAGTTCCCTTCAACTGGGGCTGGCTTGCCAGGCTCAGATGCAGTCTCTTCACTGTCTGCTTTGTCATCTCGGGGTTTGGTGTCTATGTCGTCCTGCGCCTCTCTCTGCTTCTCGGCCTTGGCCTCCATCTCCTCCCGATACTTCTGCTGGTACTCATCCTTCATCAGACCTAGCCGGGTCTGATCCGACACCAGGTACTTCCTCAGCTCATTCAAAGCCACCATTTCGTTGTTGGCAAAGTGCGGCATATTGACCAGCTGGTTCCAGAAATTCTTCAACTTCAGGGGATCCAGGTCGGGGTCGGTGGGGAGCTGAATCACTGCGGGTTTGCTCGTTTCCACTGAGGCTCCTTTCGGAGGCTCTGCAGTCTCCGTCTTTTTCGCATCGTCAACAGTTTCCTCTTCTGGAGCCTCTGCTGCGTCTTCCTTCTCTGAGGTCTCTGCGGCATCTGCCTCGGCTGGCTCCGCATCTTGCGGTCTCCCTTCCTCTTGGCTGCCCTCCTCGTCGCCCGCCTTCTTCATGAGGTTCTTGACGATGCTCTGCATGGAGGGGGCATCCTTGTCCTGCCTTCGAGCCTTCATGAACCTCTCCGCCTCCTTGAAGAACGAATGGTGCTGGTTCTCGATGTCCTTGTGATTCAGGACGCGCCACTTGTCGGCAGATTGGTCCTGGTCGGCCTGCGGGTCGCCCTGAGGATCGGCATCAGAGGCATCAGAGTCTGTCCTGGGGGACTCTGTTTTGGAGTTTGCGTCCTCCAGGGTGGTAGCCCCACTATCTGTCTCCTTCTCTGCATCCTCAGGAGTCCCTTGGTGTCCCACCGGTCCCCCATCTACACTCTTGGCCTGTTTACTCTCCCCATTTGAAGCTGGTGGCTCCTCCGAAGGTTCTGCATCAAGAACATGAATAGAGCAACAACAAAACATGATCGACATATACAAAATGGCTTCAACAGAACAGACACACAATGATAATTCTCTTGTTAACTTTCAGCATCTGTACATATGTGAAAAGTGGATACACATTTTTCATCTTCAAGTTTTCAGTGTCATTTTTTCCCACTTCTTCTGTGTACTCTTTTGTGAATATGGTAGTTCCCCATACATGTAAAAGCACCATTCTCATGCACAGGCATCATTTTATTCACAGTGAGTGAGACATCCAAGGGGAGGTATGGTTGGTTGGGATGGGAAGCCATGCTGGGGATATCTACAGATTCTACACATAGGTTGCACATGCAGCTAACTACTAGATTCTAACATGCTACCACTTCATGATGCAGTATGGTAAGGAAGCTAAGGAGGTGGGGTTTCTCTGACAAGATCTAACCACAACCCAGTCAGTCCAGAATATGATGAGCTTGGATACTGGGATCAGAGGCTGCTAAGCAAAACTCATGGTAACTTGATGATGTGCAAAATAATGCAGATGATGTTCAGAAGTTATATCAGATATGCCACAACTACAAGTAAAACTCGGTGAAATGGATCCCTGGACACATTTCAAATACTGTGTATGTGTGAACAGTAGAAGACAGCGGGAAGTCCCTCTTCAGAATTTTTGATCACAACATAATTTCAAAGACATTGTCAGAGTAACAGCAGTGTCCTTCAGGCTACATGTACAAGCTGTAATAACTTCGTGCACACTATTGATTAACGTGATTCCGAAAGAGCTACACTTTTTTGAGAGGGCGCTAGAGACATGCCAGTGGTTTGACGAGGTAGGCTTGGCGCTATGACTGATTCATGATTGTCCATGAAGGGATTACATTGATTCATCGGTGTAAGCATACACTTCCAGCATTTGGTGGTGCATTTTGGAACCATGGGAATCAGAGCATGCATTTTACGTGCATTTAGTCAGAGGAGGCATGCAAAGGGGACATAGAGCATCGCAAAGATCGCCTTGGAGCCCAAGGTTCAGGTTTTCTTTTGGGTTTTTTTCCATATGAGAGGTTACCATGATGGAATAGTCACGTTAAGTTAGGACAACAAAGGGATTGTGTGGAAATGTATCAAGGAAATCTGTGATGGGTATAGATATGGAATGGTTTCAAACAGATTGTTAATCATTCTACAAGGAACATGAGGTCGGTCCATATTCGAAGATAAAGCGGTAAATGATGATGAGAACTTGATCTGAAGAACGGTTTCATACCTGATTAAAGTAATAAACTAGTGTGGATTTACATACAAAATTTGTTTAGAATTTTTGTTTACATACGTAAATTTGTTTAGAAATTAAGAAACAATATGTGCATTAAATCAGCATATGAAAGCCATCTTAAACCGGTTTCAATGAAGAAAGTACCACCACCATAGGCACTCCACCATCATATAGTTCATGTTGGGAGGAAAGGCTGGGCTCCAGGTACAGTATGCAATGCAAAGCAAATGGTTTGTCATAACAGTAACCTTTATCGGTTCTCTCTTCCAGGGCTAAACTTTCCTCCGATGCCTGACCCTGACCTGTTTGGGTAAATACCTCACCCGGGGATTCAAGGGCTAGACTAGGGTCAAGGGCTGGTTTGGAGAGGGGGCAAAGGTCATTCGGCAGGAGTGGCCAAAGGGGGTTGGAAACTAAGGGACTACGGAGGGGGAAAGGTTTGGATGAAGGTTCCGGAGGGTGTAGGGTAGGTTGGGTGAAATTGTCGATTCCTTGGGCGTCCCTTCCAGATGCATTGGGGGCGAGCCGGAGATTTCTCCGACTCTTGTCATCTGTTTTCTTGCAGATCTTAGCCTGAATGTTGATGAAGGGATAGTACTGCTTCCATTTGCATTTAGCAATCTGACTTCTCCTTCTTGCTTCAGCTGAGGTTTTACTGACCCTGGAATCTTGAACTTGACTCCCTTCCGATCGGATTTTCTTTTTCCTTCTATTCAGTGAGCCCTTCTGCCGCAGAAAGGGACATTTGTCACCCTTGCATCTCAGCCTCGTACCGCTCCCTTTGGGTCTACCTGATTTTCTTCGCACTTTGGAATCCTGAGATTTGTTCCCAGCTACTGGGGCCTTCCGTCTGTCAGTTGAGGTCTTTGATGGAAGAAAGGGTTGCCCCTGCCTCTGTTTACATTTTGACTCCCCACTTCCCCCTCTGGTCCCATTTGAGGTTCTGCGAATCGTAGAATTCCGAGCCTTGGTCCCATCTGTCGGGATCTTCCTTACTCTGCCAGTGGAGGGCTTTGACTGTAAGAGGGGACAGCCGTCCTTCTGTTTACATTTGAGTGATCTTCTCCTCTGTCTCGGTTGACCTGATTTTTTTCGGCCAACCCCTGCATCCCGAGTCTCACTCTCTCTTAATGGGACTTTCCTTTTCAATCTGAACGCCGTTGTCTTTGTCAGTAGAAAGGGGTTAGAGTGTCTCCGTCTGCATTTGGAGTTTTTCATTACCACTCTGGTTTCATTTGGCAGTTGGCTTAATGCTGCATCACAGCCTTTCTTTTGTCTTTTTGAGTCTTCCTGTTTCTTTCTGCACAGAGTCTTTGACTGCAGAAAGGGAAAGCCCCTCTGTCTACATTTGGAGTTTCTGCCTCTCGTTCTGGTTTGGCTGGATCTCGAGCTGACGCTTGAATCCTGGGTTTGAGTCTCTGCTGTTGAGACCCTTTGTTTCATTCTGCAGGAAGAAGTCTTTGACTGCAGGAAGGGGTAGCCGCGATACAGTCTACATAGAGAGCTTCTGCCCTTGCCTCTCTCCCTGGTCGCATTCAACAGCTGACTGACTGCAGACTCCTGCATTTGCTCAAGCTGTGCAGAGTCTCTTTGTCTCAATTGGCGGGAGGTAATCTCCAGCCGTAGAAAGGGATATCTGCTCCTCACGGTGCATCTGGGCAATCTTGAAGCCACGACGCCGGTCCTGTTTGGTGTCTCTTGGCTGGCATTCCTGGTCTTACATGTGGCAGCCGGTGCCTTGGGCAAGAAAGGATACCTCTCCCAGAGGGGGCACTTCAAACCTTTCAAGACAGTTCTGTTTTGGCCCGGCGCTTCCGAGATGGTTGGCAGTGTCCGTCTTGTGCAGATCATTGACCCTTCGGTCAAGTACGGGGCGATTATTTTCAGGAATGGGTAGCGGCTGTGTAAACTGCAAACAGTGCAGTACGTGGTTGCCTTGGTTCTGACTGGATCTTGGCTCAGTACTGGTTTAGCTCTGCTCCAAAGCCGGTTTGGGGACATCGGCAGCTCCCTTGGCAGAAACGGAGGGACCACAGCGGTGCATTCAGCCATGGGATGGTGTTTCTCACTGTCTGCCACACTCCCAGGTGAGTGTCCTGCTCTGACAAGATCGCACGTGGGTTCTTCCACATTCAGAAATGGAAAGTAACGATGCAGTTTGCATCTTTTTTTCCGTAACTCAACAGTCTTGCGAGGTTGGGATTCAACTGGCTTGATAGCGCAGGTTGGATATTTCTCCCTCCAAAACCTGAACCCCTTTGCTCTGCATTGAGATGCTGGTTGCTGCTTGCAATGTGTATCCACTGATTCCACAGGATGTCTGATCGCAGATACATCATTTCTTCTTGGTGGTTGAAGGTGTAACCAAAATGGATAACGCTGCAGTAGGAAACATTTGGATGGATGTTTCTTTTCTGCAGAGCTTTGCAGGGTTAAGTTTCTCTCCCGTTTGGCCGCACAAGTCGCTGGATTTGTCTTCATGCTCTTCAGCCAGTCAAAGTGATCTTCCATGAGGCATTCCTTCGGTCCCTTCTTCGTACATTCCTGCTGAGCTGGCAATTTAAGAACACACACATTGACCGACTGCCTGTAGTTGGTCTTTGAAAGCCACTGATAATAATCATGCAGTTTGCACATGGTAACTCTGTATGTAATTGACGTTGGGTTGATGGTCTTAACTTTAGCAGGGCAATGATTTTGTCTGACGGACCATCTAAGCCATGCATAGTATTCTTCAAGGGCACATCTGCTAGTTCCCCTTGAGAATGGCTGTACAGTAGCGTTCTTGGGTGAGCACATCAGTAGGGGGCGCCTGATTGTGAATAACAACCAGCTGAAGCGCTTGTATAGATGGCATTTTTGATTGCTCCTTTTGGTTGAGGCTTTCCTGAGGCACTGCTGCCTCGAGTGCTTGTGATGAGGGTTGCATTTTGGGATCCATTTGTGGTAGTCCTCCAAACGGCACAGTCTGCTTCCTCGCACAGGAATTTGTACAGCGGATCTCTTGGGGAGGCAGATTAGCAGGGAGGATCTCCCAGCATGCGACAGCCACGGATGGTAATCCGATAGTTGGCACTCCCCTACAGTGTCTCTGACTAGCACTGGCAGGGGTTTGGCTTTGAGAGGACAACTCAGATGTCTCCTTGATCCTCTCAGCCAAGTTTGATGATCATTCAGATGGCATTTTCTGTCAGTCTTTCTTGACCGTCCAGTAAGAGTTTTTCTTAGTGAACAGATCAAGGAAGAGCTGTCTGGAAGCCAAGGATATAAATCACGTAGTTGGCATTGCTTTAATCTGCCAGAAGGACCTCTTAGTTGAGGGCCTTCTCTTAGGGAACAGTTCTGAGGTCCCCAGGATCTCCGGAGCCAAGTGTGGTAAGATTTGAGTGGACATTGTTGTCTCCTCTCGGAGGGGGGTGGAGATAAAGGCCTTCGAGGGAGACACACCTTCTGTCTCTCCCTCAAGATGTGTGAAAGCCCCTGATGGTAGTCACTGTACTGGCACATTCTTGTACAGATTCTAGTTGCTTGCAGCAGTGGCTTCTCTTCAACAGAACACACGGGTGGATGCTTCAAAAGGGCGGGAAGCCTCTGGAGGAGACACTTGCCTGGTCTCCTCTTCACTGACTCTGATGCAGACTGCTTAACATAATATAGGCACTTCATTAGTCGGGCAGAGTGTTTGAGCCACGGGTGATGGTCGAGTAAATGACATTTTCCAGGTAGTCTTGGGGTAGGGTGGTCATGTCGTCTGTCTCCTATGAAGTTAGGACAACGTGGCGTGAGGTGGTTGGGGATGCTCACAGGCAGCCAAGGATAGCGGTCATTGAGGTTACACACTGGTTCAACACTCTGCATGTCTGCACTTTCAGTGTCAACGCTTTTATCTACTGAAGGCATCTTTTTCTGTGCAGCCTTGGGGCACATGTTCTGCCTCGGCCGACTGGCGGTGACCCTCAGCCAGAAATAATGGTCTGAAAGTTTGCACTTTCTTCCTGCCCTCTCCACCTTAGAGTGAGCTGTGACACCCAGGGAGCTGTTGGAGCATTTAGGTCGATACCCTGACAACCAGGGATGGCGATGCATCAGGTAACATTTCTTGATGGGTAACACTTCTTGATGGGAAGCTGCAGCACATACACTACACGAGAAAAACTTGGCAAACGTGAAACGGTCCGTCCAGCTGCAGAAATTCTTCCTTATGCGGCGATTTCTGATCGGCTTCCGTGTCGGTGCTATGGGAGACACTGTGTGTTCTTGAGGACAGCGGGAACTCTTCAGAAATGGGTATTGATCCTCCAGGAAACACTGGTTGGAAAAAACGGAAAAGGCTTCTGGCGAGTTCAAGAATCTTGTGGAATTTGTCGTCGGCTCAAACTTACCCGGTATGGGGCAGAAAGCAGGTGAGCGGTAATATTTGAGGAAAGAGAATCTGTCATTCAGAGGGCAAGTATCTACTTTGGACGCAATAAGAACCTTGGCTGGACACACTGCCTTTTCAGAATTCAGGAAAGAGAAGTAATGGTGTATGTGGCATTTCCCTTCCCTCCTCAGACTCGACCCTTCTCGGGGTTCTCGTTTCCATGTGATTTGGCAAATCCGATTCTTTTCCAACAAAAGCTGGTATCCTCTTGCTCCGCATTGGGTGGTGAATGGTCTCTGCTTGGACTTCCTTGTGCGGTACTTCCTTGGATGACCGATGCCACAAACCTTCTCCTCTGGCATTAGGAAGACAAGGCTTTGGCGTCGCCTGCAAATCTCAGGTTGGGAGACGGTGGGAGCGTTGCTGGACATGCCGTCCGTGGAAGATTGATCAGTTACTGGGTCTACTAAACGGCCTCTGTTCCTCAGGACGAACTGGTAACCTCTTCGAAGACACTGACCAGTTTGCCGAATCCTCTTCTTTGTGAAAGGATTGTCAGTTTTCATTGCTGAGTGCTTTGGGACACACTGTCTGGATGATAGGCTGTGAAGCCACGAATGGTAGTGTTCAAGATGGCACTTTTCAAGACGGCTTCCTGCCAGTTTTGGATCCTGGTGCTTGGGTCTTGGGTCACATAAACCCTGTTGGCACATTTTTCCACTCCTAGTGGACAGAGAGGACATAGGTGAGCACACCTGAGGTTGTCTGAAGAGGTGGATGAAGGAATAACGATCTTCGAGGCTGCACTCTGCTGAGACTGAGTCAACGTCTGTTAATGTGCGGTTGGATCCACAGACACGCCTCATAAAGAACCATTTCATAACCCTGTAATATTCATTCACAAGGCATATGCCAGCAGTCACATCACTGTTGCTGAGAGGACCACGGCGCGATCCCTGTCTCCATTGGCACACACTCTGAGGGATGATGTACCTCAGAATAGGATAATGCTCTGCAGGCTGACATACACCATTGGTCAGTGTGTAGTTGGCAGCACAAACGTGCCTTCTGCAGAACAGCTCGAGAAATTTGTAACGTTCACTAACAAGACACATGCCTGTCCCACCACTCTTACGACTGCCAAGCAATTTCCTTCTCAGTCGGCAAACATTCTGGGAGCTGATGTACCTCAGGAAGGCATAATGGTCTTCAAGCTGGCAACTGTCATTGGTGAGTGATGTGCAGATGGATGAAGAGACAAACCTTGCTTGTGTCCACTTCAGGAACTTGTAACGTTCACTCACGAGACACATGCCAGTAGTCCCACCACTCTTAGGACTGCCAAGCAATTTCCCTCTCAGTCGGCACACATTCTGGGAGCTGATGTACCTCAGGAAGGAATAATGGTCTCCAAGCTGGCAACTGTCATTGGTGAGTGATGTGCAGCAGATGGATGAAGAGACAAACCTTGCTTGTGTCCAATTCAGGAACTTGTAACGTTCACTCACGAGACACATGCCAGTAGTCCCACTACTCATAGGACTGCCAAGCAATTTCCTTCTCAGTCGGCAAACATTCAGGGAGCTGATGTACCTTAGGAAGGCATAATGGTCTTCAAGCTGGCAACTGTCATTGGTGAGTGATGTGTATATGGATGAAGAGACAAACCTTGCTTGTGTCCACTTCAGAAACTGGTAACGTTCACTCACGAGACACATGCCAGTAGTCCCACCACTCTTAGGACTGCCAAGCAATTTTCCTCTCAGTCGGCAAACATTCTGGGAGCTGATGTACCCCAGGAAGGGATAATGGTCTCCAAGCTGGCAACTGGTATTTGTCAATGCAGACTTAGATGCACACATTGGCCTTCTGTAGAGCGACTTGAGAAACCTGTAACGTTCACTCAAAAGACAAATGGTGGTCACACCACTCTCAGGACTGCCAAGCCATTTCTGTCCCGATTGGCACACATTCTGAGAGATGATGTACCTCAGGAAGAGACAATGGTCTCCAAGCTTACAACTTCCATTTGTTATAGTGTAGTTAGATGCAGAGACATGCTTGATGTAGAACGACTTGAGAAACTTGTAATGTTCAGTCACAGGACATATGCCATCAGTTGGATCACTGTTAAGATGAAGAGGCAATTTCTGTCTCAATAGGCACACATTTTGAGGCTTGGCGTATCTCAGGAAGGGATGGTTATCTTCACGCTTACAACTGCCATTTGATAGTGTGTAGTTAGATGCACAAATGAGCCTTGTGTAGTACGACTTTAGGAACTTGCAATGTTCAAGCACAAGACATGAACCATTTGTCAAATTACTCTTCTGACTGCCAAAGGATGTCTGTATCAGTCTGCACACACACACACTCCGAGAGATGATATGTCTTAGGAACGGATAATAGTCTCCAAGAATACAGGTTCCATTTGTTGGTATGTAGTCAGATGCACAAACGTGCCTTGTGTAGAACGACTTCAGGAACTTGTAACGTCCGCTCAAAAGACAAATGCCATTGATCGCACCACTCTTAAGACTGACAAGCGATTTCCTTCTCGGTTGGCATAGACTCGGAGAGATGTATCTCAGGAATGTGTAATGGTCTCTAAGCGCACAACTGCCATTGGTCAGTGCGTAGTGAGATGCACTGACATGCCTTCTGTATAACAGTGTGAGAAACTTGTACCGGTCACTCACAAGACACATGCCATCAGCCAGGACGCTGTTATTCTTAAGACTACTGAATGATCTTGGTTTCAATCTACATTCATTCTGAGAGCCGATGTATCTAAGAAATGTATAATGGTCTCCAAGCACACAACTGCCATTGGTCAGTGGGTATCTAGATGCACAGACATGCCTTGTGTAGAACGACTTTAGGAACTTGTAACGTTCGCTTACAAGACAAACACCATTGATCGCACCACTCTTAAGACTGCCATACGATTTCTTTCTTGGTTGGCACGTACTTGGCATGATGTATCTCATGAATGAATAATGGTCTCCAAGCGCACATCTGCCAGAGGTCAGTATGTGCCTAGACGCACAGACATGCTGAGCATGTGTCCATTTCAGAAACTTGTAATGCTCACTCACAAGACATATGCCATTAGTTGGACCACTCTTTAGACTGCCAAGCAATTTCTTTCTCGATTGGCACACATTCTGAGGATTAACGTACATGTACCTCAGGAATGTATAATGGTCACTTAGCAAACAACTGCCATTTGTTAGTGTGTAGTTCGATGCACAGACAAGTCCTAAGCGGAAAAACTTGTGAAACTTGTAACGATCAGTCAGAAGACAAAGGCCATTGGGTGCATCTTTGAACCTCTCACGACTGCGTGATCTTTGCCTCAATCGACACACATTGTGAGAGACGACGTATCTCAGGAAGGGAAAGTGGTCTCTGAGCCTACAACTGCCAACAAACGTTTGAGTCTGATCACCGTGGACATCTTCTGGGACTTCACTGGCGGCATTCTCTTCTGGAAGGCAGTGACCAGGCCTGACCGATGACAGAAACAGGAGAGATAATTGCCAGGCTAGCGGTCTGGCCACCGAGGAGGCCCGAATCGCGGGCAGAGGTTTCTTGGAGTCCTCCTCCGCCTCCGCCTTCTCATCACCATCCAAAGGCAGCCGGTCATTTCCTGGACGCTGGCCCAAATTCAAAGTCCTCGACCATGGCAGCAGAGCGTGCGAGCCGTTACGATCGCGCTTCTGCATGGGTTTTGCACTGTCGGCATGTTTGAGGCCGCCACTAGGGGCATGTAGCGTGGTGCCCTGCTGCTCGGGCAATGCAGCTACTATGGCATGCACACGTGGCTCCAGTCCATCATAGTCTGGTATTGGGGGACCTAATCCGGGCAGCAGTTAACAAATGCAAAACAAAATATTGTTGAATTCAATTGAAATTAATCAATGGGGCTGGGTGTTGTTGTTTTTCAAAGGGTGTGAACTCAATCCTGGCATTATAAACAACAAAATATACTGGTCGAGTATTTTGCCATTTGGAATTTACATGTAGTGTCATACTCTGCCTATTAAATAGAAATTCAATCAATATTGTGGAGCACACTTCACATGATGAATTGTTATAATTAGTCTAGCCATCCCACTCGAGGCCAGACAAATGTTTACATTAGTTTGAGTTTTTGACCTCATTTTACGATAAAGCTGTTTGTCAACTGTCTACTGTTCACGATAAAAAAAGCCCTTGATTGAGTCAATGGAGGGTGTGTACATGTAACTGTGCCACGAGCGTGTGCATGTCCTACCTACACTAACAGTAATTTCAGTGAGCGTATATTAAAAGAGTGCACAGTTAAATGAAGGTGACTATTAGAATATATTATAGAGATCATATTAATATTATAGAGATCACAGTTACTGAGTCACAAATACACAGGCATACGAGGTGATTGAAATAATAACTTAAAAAAATAAAACATTAAAAATTGAAATCCAGGCTCAACAAATAGTAATCTTTTTTTAATTTTTCAATTGTTCTGAGCATGGAAATGTGACATCCATTGGAATTGGAACATCAATATAATTAATTAGCATTGAATAAGTACTCCAAAAACCTCAGAAGTCTTTTAGGTTTACTCATATAGGCCTAGATCTTTTCAAACCAACAATGAAGAAATGGGTATAGACTGAAAGGCAACAATGTTTTACAGCTTTGTGAGAACAAGCTTGGTGAGTTGTTTGTGTGAGTAGCGTTGGATTAATGTGGCATTGTTTGTCTGTTAATGATTCTAAGAAGGGTGCCAATGATTGTGGGGCAGTAAAGCTTCCTACAATACTTACAGAATAACCGACCTCTAGTGCAGAGCTAGCAGGGGAAAGATTTACTGAGGGTTTGTTGGGGGGGGGTTAATCATGATGATGTTGTGGTCATGTGCTGTATGTTTTTTTTCTGTCTCGACGCCTCCGGATTAATGAATGTTAAGAGTGGCATTCCGTCGTGCATGCAAAGTGCCATTGGGATTGGTACACTACCTTCATGGACGGCGTGAGTCGAGCTCTCAGACTTGTCTACAACTACCTCCGGCGGCTCGGGCGCCATTTCATAGCTCTTCGCGGCCGGATCATCCGCTTCCCACTGATCTGAATCGAACCCCTCTCCATCTTCTTCTGGGCTCGGACTTGCTGGGCTCCACTGAACCTCTGGGGGAGTTGCTTCCTCATCTGAGGTAATTCCGCGTTCCGAATCTGTCTTCTCGTCAGGGGTGCCGGAAGAGTTGAGAGTGCTCTCATCTTGGAGAGGCTCCTCTGGCTTCTTCCCGTCCTTCAGTCCGTAGTAATCCAGATCTGGCTTGGCTTTCTGCTCATTCTCCTCCTCCTCTTCCTCATCGTCATAGCTAGTTTCTCCATAGTCACCCCGCATCTGGTCATAGTGCTCTCTGTCATCCAGCTCCACGGAGACGTCCCTCTTCCTCAGCAGCCTGGCCTTGACCTTCTCCTTCTCTTCCTCCGGGATGGCGTCGGTGACGCGCTGGCGCTCCTGAAGCGAGAACTCAATCTCCAGCTTCCGGGGGCTGTAGTTCAGGGGTCCCAGGGGCTGAGTCTTCTCGGCGACGGCCATCCCGCTGCCTTCGTCGCCCGTCCTGTCCCCCTTGGTGTGCATCTCGTCGGCGTGCTCCGGAGAGTCGTCCTTGCATTTCCGCTCCTCCACCCGGGGTTCGGAGAGCTCCATCTCCTCCTCCCTGGCGTTCATCACCTGGCTGAGGAAATCGTCCTCGGCATCCTCCTCCTCCTCGCGAGGTGGCTTCTTCTTCTTGACTATCTTGTACTCCAGGAGAGCCTTCAGCTCGTCAGAGAGTTCAGGCTCCTCTTCGCCGCCGGCCTCTTTGGACGCAACTTCGTCTCCCACCTCAGATCCTTCCCTGTCTTGATCGGCGATGTCCACTGACGGTGCGTCTAGTTTCTCGTGACTTTCATCTCCGGGTGAGGTTGGTTTTTCCTTGGTCTCGTCGCCAGTCAAAGTTTCCTCCCGAGTGCCTGGTTCCGTTGGCTCAACGGCTTCTGCGTTGTCTGCAGTGGGGATTTGTACTGCACTAGCCACAGCTGAATCGTGTTTCTTGCCAGGAGGATCAGTTGGTGTGTCTCTTTCAGGCTTGGGAGATGATTCAAGCTTCTTTTGTTCCGTTTTGGGTTCAGCCAACTCGCCAACCTTGGGCTTGGCTGATTCCGCATTGTCTTTCTCGGGCTGAATCAAAGAGGCTGTCTTCGGCACTCCAAGATCTTCACCTGACTTTAAAGACTCCTCTTCCTGTTTGACTGAAGGCTGCACCGGTGGAGCTGCTTGGTTGACAGCCACGCCTTGGTTCTCATCATTTTTGTCCGGCTGAGTCAGCGTAGCTTGAATTGGCTGCTCAACTTCTTCCACAGATTTGGAGGACTCTGCATCCTTTTCTGTGGGAGGCACTTCGTTCTTGGATGAGGGCACTGAGGGGGAAGCTGCTTTTGCATTTTGTGGATGACCAACAGTGGACTCTTTAGGATGCGGATGTGACGGGTCAGATGATTTGTGAGATAAATCTTTGTCTTTATCTGATGGCTTTGTCTCGGACTGTCTGTCAGCCGAAATGCTACTTTCTATGTGTGGCTTATGGGAAGATGGAGACGAAGACGGATCAATTTGGGAACTTTGTGTCTGGTCTGGTGAATGGATGCCTGCAATCTTCTCAGTGTCAGTTGAAGGGGCTGGGATGGGTTGCTTATCTACAGGAGTGGATTGTGTCACAATCTGTTCTGGCAGTCTGTCAAGAGTTTGTGCTTCGGGGATTTCAGGAACCTTAACAGGAGAAGCTGACTCAAGATGGATCTCTTGTTTTGGAACTTGTTTACTATCAGAGTTGTTGCTACTTACCACAGCTTCTTTGTCACGAGTAGATGAGATTTGTGTTGGTACTACTGTTTGGATAGATTCTTGTGATTTTTCATCAGGCACCTTGATTTTGGTTTCAGTTTTGATGGAGGCTTCATCCTTTTTGCTGTCGGGGTGGTTACTGTTGATGTCTCCGGCCTTTGGCAAGTTGGTCTCCACAGGAGGTTGTGCTGATACATTAAGTTTAGGCGTTTGGGCTTTTGGCGAGTTGTTCTCAATACTGACGGCTTCTCTGGGTTTGGGTGCTTGGCTCGGCGATGGATTACTTGCGGGGGATTTGGTGCCAGAGGACAGTCCGGCATTGTTTGTGCGGCTGCCGACTTCAGCCTGGTCGCTCAAATGCTTGGCAAGGTCACCAGAGTCTGACTTCTTGTCATCTGGTCCTTGGCCAAGGGGCACTGGAGTCGAGTCAATAGCGGTGGGTGGTTTGCCGGCAGGGGTTGGACTTACCCCAGGGGTGACAGGCTCTGGACTCTTGGGGCTACTGCGGACACCAACGGGCGGTTTTCCTTCATTGTGAGATGCATCTCTGGACGGTCTCTCTTGGCCATCTCCTGCTGAGGCTGGCCGTGCAACCCCGACCTCCTCCGTATCGGGTGAGTCGGGTAATTTTGCACGAGGGTCTTGTCCGGAATAGATGCTTAGGTCTGGATTGTCGACCGGGTCGTGCGAGTCCTCCGGATCGGCGCTGGTTTGGGCCTGGGCATTTAGGGAGGCCGTGGCTTTGTCTTTGTGGCTATGGCTCTCATGGCTGACCGGATGCTCCGAGATGATATTTGGCTTCTGCGGAGCATCGGCCGAGGCTTGGGAGGATGGGGAGGGGTTGGGGCCACCTCCAGGTTGCTGCTGGGTAGCGCCTGTCTTGGACTCTTTCATCAACCTATCCGTAGTGACAGTCTGACTGGAAGGCGCTGGCACAGTTGCAGGACCGCTGCTCCCTTGTCCGAGGGAACCCACACCGTCACCTATTTGAGGCAGCTTGTCGATATCCTGTCCCGCTGCATTCTTCTCCGGATCCGTTTTCTTCTTGACGTATGTCATTATCTTGCCGGCGAGCTCCTTCTGTAATTTTCGCAGATCCTCCTTCTTGTGTAGTAGCGCGTCTGCTGCTTCGCCAGAGTCCGTTGGTGCCTTAAGGGGTGCATCGTTGGCTGGTCGAGTGTTAGTGTTCTCTGTGTTGTGCGTCTGCGTGTGTTTTGGGGTGTCTGCTGCTGGTTTTGAATCGGGATCTGTATGTGGCACGCCCGGTTTGTCTGTCTGTCTCTTTTGGGCATCTGTCTGTCTGTTGATGCCGACGCCTGGGCTGGATGTTTTCGTCTGAGATGTTGAATTGGACGAGGTGCTTTTGTCATGATGCTGTGTGCCCGACTGCCTGTGTGTCTGAGGGTCTTGATTTGATTGTGCCTTACTCCCCTCCCCGCTGCCAGGGTGTGCACTGGCCTGTTCATTGGTTTTCCCCACAGTATGCCCACTTGACTCTTTGCCTGCCGTGTGATGGCGGCCTGCAGGACTACCTGTCTGCTCTGTCATCTTTGCTGTCTTTCCATTCCCATCGGTGTGTGCTGCGGTCGCACGGGGCGAGCCGAGGCCCTTGCCAGTCCCAGTGGCTGCACCGGCGGTGCTGGCCCCCTCGCTGCTCTCTCCAGCGACTCTGTGGTGTTGGGCTTGTGCCTCGGGCTCGGATTGAGGAGTGTCTGTGTGGGATTTCACTGTGACTGTGTGTGCTGGTTTGTGAGGGTCTGTCTGTGTTTTCCTGGTAATGCTCTGTGACTGTCCAGCAGCCATTGGCTGTGACATACCTAATGTTTCGTGCTTGGTTGCGGGCTCTTGCTTTGTTTCTTGGCTTTCAGGATGGGGAACATCCTCCTTTGCTTCCTGTAGAAGACCAAAATAAAGGCAACATTTCAACTAAATGGGCAAAGAACGTAAACTTTATGCTGATCAATCTGTCTCTTTTTTTCTTTTCAAGTATTCTGTACAGTAAAACAAATACAGCAGTTAATGGTTGAATTGCCTCCGACTGGCACCCCAACCCCGGCAAAGACTAGTTGACTATTACTAGGGAAGGTCACCCACAAGGGCTGGAGAGCTCAGATGGGAGAGCTCTGATACATTAATCCGTTAATCAAGTAAAACTGACTAAATTTTCAGACAGTTTATGAGAATAGCAAAGAGAGTTTGTCTGGGCTGGGACTTGAACCCGAAATCTCTGGCTGTATGTACAGTGTATGACACAATCTAACCCTTGAAGGGTGGCCTTCCCAATTAGTCAACAATCGTTGGTAAGATTATGTTCCATGATAAGATATGTCGTCTGATCCTACCTTAACAAGTAGTTGCACTTTAACTCTCGGATTCTGGGCAAACACTTCCTCTTCCTTCACATAATCTGGGCTCAGGTAGCCACGATTTCCTGTCGGGTTGTCCGGTGACTGGAAAAAGATATCATGAATCCAAAGATATATTATAATTTTGTAACAGCAATGATGAAAATTTGTAATTCAGTGAGGGTTAAGCCAACCTGTAGTTCACACCATTATGTTCAGTCCTTTGCCCATCTTTTTTTCAAGCAGGGAATGGGAAAAAGCATACTTACTGTATATACTGAGTAGTATCCTGAGTATACTGAGTATAGTACAGTAATCTGTGTATCTTGGGTAGAGCAAACCCTGACTGAATAACATGCAACCACCGGTATTTGTACTTCATTCTTGTTAGAGCATTCACTTTTACCATGACCAACGTAAACCCTTTTCACACTACAGGGCAAATCCACTGGGATTACATCCCTGGGGAATTCTCAGGGATTTTTTACCCCACCAAGTGCACCTACATCCCCATAACTATTCACACTGGACTAAGGGCTGGACGTTTAAACGTTTAACCGTTTATCTAAAATTTAGTGGGCCTGACGTTTCGATCCTAGCAGGACCTTTCTCAAAGGCAGAGGCAGTTTAACCGTTTAAACGAAAAAATTAAAAAATCCGTTTTTCTAAACGTTTAAACGAAACTTAGGGCCTACTGTTTAACAAAGTATAATTGACGCGATATGGGTCATTTTTTATTTTTCCAACGTTACTCCGAAAGCTGTCTTTCCGGAAACACTTTAGCTCCGCCGGTCAAATCAAAGGAACTCTCCATTTGATCAAGCCAATGTGGTGACCGCACAGCAAGGGAGATGGCTTTGTGCAGCGGTACTCGCTGTGTGTGCCGCGGCCGCCAGCTCAACTATATACACATACAACACGGGTGCGCTGCTCACATGGTGATTGTCTAATCACACCCTTTCAAGGCATGAGAGTGTTGCATCCCTGTCGCAGTGCTTTTCAATTTCATGCAGTCAAATCACACTTGAATAAAGAAAATAGAAATAAGATTAAGAAGGCAAACGGAAGGCAACAAGCAGTTCATTGTTTATTCCTACGGCCGGGTGACGCGCTGTTGGGATTTGAAAAACACCACTTCATGCCCATGCTATTTGTTTGTATTTCTCTGAAATTAAAAAGTTTACCGCCTGCCCGCCTGCCAAATTCACGACGGCAATTGCTGTCATGCTCTCACCAATTGCCGCAGTGTCCTTATATTTGGGGGATTTTCACGGCAACGAATTGCCGTGCCCTTTTATAGCACATTGCTGCCATGCGGCCCTTTCGGCCGACAGGTTAGTTGGGCAGATCGGACTGCCGGCCAGCGCTGGCCGTTAGCACAGCGCGCAAGACTGTTGTGTGCTGCACACATGGAAGCTTCACTGTACCGTGCGTGCGCACTGTCAGCTAAACATTGCGCAGTTTCATGTCAACGAACTTTTCGTCTGTGGGTACCAGTGAATCTTGGACATTGCTGGCTGTATCAAACAACGGGTACCAACGGAAGTTGGGAGCAATTTACGTTGCACGATAGATAGATTGCGCAATAACACGTGGTTGCAGTGGGTTGCGTGTGAAAGTAGAATCATAGAGCTGTAAAAAGTTTGCGCGTTCGATCGCGGGTGCCTTTTAACCAGGCCCCGAAAGGAGAAAGCCATACAGCAAAATGAGCTACAATTACTACATGATACAGCACAAAAATGTCGCACTATTTAGGCCTATTCCTTTTTTCAGGTAGGCCTACGTACGTAATTGTTTTTCTCACTTTTTTTGACGAGAACGCTTTGGCACAGCTAGCCCACATCACGACTCGTTGAAAGCATGGACTATTCCATTAGGCTTAGAGGGGTACGACTTTATACAATAATAAGCTCCGATAATTTTCTCGTTTAGGGTGGACCTAGCTGTTTACAAATCCATCTTTACAAAACATGTAGGCTATTGAGACTTTTTTTTTTTTATTTCCCCGGAAAATCAATTTTCACATAATTATTTTTGTCGTCAGGATGACTAGCACCCTTGCCATACTTGAATGGTACAGTCCATGTTCCGTGAGAAGGCATGTTGGCGGCTGACTAAAACCTATTTTGGACGTCATTTTTGAGGTGGAAAAACAACTTTTTTAGGCATTATGGTCCCACAGAAACGATGATATCATTTGTGGGAGACCTAAAACAACGCTTCGGTGCCCTCAGCATCTATTTGCAAAGCATTTTATGGTACTAAACTAGTCATGCATTAAAAAACTCGCTTGTTAAACAGAAACAGAGCTGACATGCAGTGGCCTTTGTTGTTTGTGTTGGCCAAACGTTTAAACGGTTAAACGGAAAAGTGAAATGCCGTTAAACGTTTAGCAAATTAAACGTAAAGTCCGACCCTTACACTGGACCCATTTGGAAACTCCCGGGGACCCTATTTCCCCGTGGAAATCGTAAAACCAAGGGGTATAAATTCCCGGGGAAAAGCTTATCCTTGGGGATTTCTTTGGTAGTGTGAAAACTGTGAACAGACAGACTGAATTTCCCGGGAAATTTTCGAGAAATCCCCAGGGATTTTGTCTAGTGTGAAAGCCCGTTTAGAGTATTGGGTATTTGATGATAGAACAAAATCAAACACGCCACTATACAAATTTGAATCCAACACACAACCGTGACCAACTCATTCATCTTGTTGGTTTAGAGGTTAGGAGGTCTGTAGGAGTGACGGGTTTGAATCCCGCCAGAGTTGCCTGTATTTTTCCAGCAACCAACAGGGCAAAGCACTGAGCATACAGTGTTTAATTACATGTTGAGAAGGGCACTCCCTTGTTGAAACAATCTAACCATCTTTAATAACTTTAATAGCACATTTCACATTATGAGCTTGATATTAAAAAGTATTAAAAAGATAATCAGGGGAATGAATGAACACTGGTGTAATGTTGTTCCATCCTTGACATTCTACTTGCTTTTCTCTTTGGTATTTCCAATCATTTTCCATTATTGTGTCTATGCAGAGGGCCAGACGTTTCAAATCTAGCAGGACCTTTCTCAAAGGCAGAACAATAATTCTAGCTGAACTGTCAGCTGGAAACTTTCTAAAGACTTTGCAATTTGTGGCTGTTTCCATGTATAAGGTTGAAACTCAACACTGTAAGAGCATAATGGATGAATGGATCTGTTTACAAAGCAAGCTTGACCACACATTAGAATCTGTATGCACTGCAGATCCCTGGCACAAACCCAAGGATCTCAGGAGGGGAGATTAGTGATAAGGGGTACAAAGGTGTCTGTTGACTAGACAGCTTAGGCTGTCATAAATATCACAATAAGGAATTTGGAGATTGGCCAAGCTACAGGATAAAACCCCAGATATTTTGGCAAAGATTCAACCATATCCTAAGTTTTAAAGGAATGGATACTTGAGACAAAGTAATATTTTGAATTAAAGTACACAGGTGTGTCACAGATAAAACATGAATGTATTGTAAGGTTCAGATTGTTGACAACATTGTTTTTCAAGCAAAGCAAAGCAAAGCAAAGCAAAGCAAAGCAAAGCAAAGCAAAGCAAAGCAAAGCAAAGCAAAGCAAAGCAAAGCAAAGCAAAGCAAAGCAAAGCAAAGCAAAGCAAAGCAAAGCAAAGCAAAGCAAAGCAAAGCAAATCAAAGCAAAGCAAAAGAAACAGACTGGGCATTTTTCCGTACCATTTATGAAAACAGCCAAGAAAATATGAGCGGACAGGGATTTGAACCCAGGTCTCTGGTCCAGTCAACCAGAAGTCTGGATTCACGGCTCAGCTCACCTGTACAACTCCATACCACAGGCGCTCTGATTTGCCCGAGTCTTCTTTGCCATATATGGTAATGACGCTGTCTTTTCCAAAGGAAAGGAACGCTGGGTCTTGGTGTTCATAGTTGTTCAACGCTCTGACTCTGGATATCGGCACTACACAGGAATGGGGAAAGAAGGTGCCAGTGAGAAGTGAGAACATTACAAAAGTAAAACCCATTAATGTATTTCTATTTTCTAATAAAATTAGTTATCATGTTGGAAAGAGGGGTTTCTACCGACTTCACTCTGTGCGAAAACCCTATAGATTGATATGAACAATGTTAGATGCCAAAAAGGATGGAAAGGATTTCATTCAGTGACATCGAGTATGGGTCAAAGTAAATACTAATAGCCTAAGAGTCGCATTTAAGAAAACAAACCCCAGGCAATTTTACATAGCTGATATTGACATCAAGCAAAGGAAAGGAAAAACTGATTGGCAATTTGGGACATGACCTAATTGAAGAGCGCTGTCAGGTTTGTAAGTTAAGTCAGATTTTAAAATTTCACTGTGCCTTTTGGTGTTTTCTGTACATCAACAACAGCATTGTTTGACATATTTCAGGATCTGAATCATAAATTGGCTAAACAAAAACGCTCATCTTCTTAGAAATCTGCAAAGTGCAAAGACCCTGAAATTTCAAAATGGGGAGGAAAACTTAGCATAGCGACAGTCTAATGTCTTTTTGCAGGCATGTCTAAGTTATTGAAATTTATAAACCTGCACTGACATTGTGAAAACATAAATCATAATTAACTAGCCAAAGCAGAAACAACAACGTTCTTCTCGGACCATAGGCCTGAACACATTTATCATGTTACTGTCTCTACTCTAGGGTAGCACCAACAATCAACATGACAACTAAAAATGAAATGTCAAAAATATTGCTTTTAACTTTTATTTGTTTGACAAAAAAAACTAACTACTAAACTAGCGCTGCCTGTACTGCTGTAGCCTGTACTAGTACTACTAGTACTACTGAGTACTAGCCTGGCTGTAGTCACTAGTTGTGTGATGTTCCTACAAATGCAATGCATCATGACTTCGTTAAAGCGTAAATGTACTTAACTATACATGTGTAGTACAACTAGTACAAGTATGATGTACAGTATGTGTTTATCTACAGTACAGGCTACAGCGTACACCGTACACTGTAGTCTGTAGTGTATGTTTACTGACATGGACACGTACACTACAGCTACAGCCCAGGTGACAACATAACTACGTCGCTCCTCTCTTAATTTTTTTTCTTATCACCTTAACAATCAAACCACAATCGCTGTCCTTTCAAAGGAAATAAAAGTGGAAGTAAGGGGAAATGATACTTACCATTGCATTTGTCGTCTACACATAGTTTATAACGTGCAACTGATTCTAAATGTGAGAAATTAACACAATAAACTACGAAGAAAAGTGGGACGACAACATAGTTCATGGCGGTCGCCATCTTGAACACGTCGGCATAAGGGAAATTTGCAAAAAGCAGCACAAGTTGCAAAGCGCCCTCTATGGTTAGACCTTTAGTTTCCCCCATGCATGTATTAATATTTATTTTTCCTGCTTATCTTTGATGAAGCGGAGACAACGAAGTAATAAAAAGAAACTGTGTAAAGGATAATGTTGAATCTCTATCAATACAGGCTAATATTAGACGTTGCCTCAAAATATAAATCAGAAAGTCGTCATATTTTCAACAAATCTGACAAAAAATTGAGGAGGTGGGTGGGTCTATGCAAATTAATGGGCGGAGCGAAGATCAAAGTTTAAATATTCATTTTTGATAAGTAGGTCAAATCTCATCTGGGTACCGCCTCTGCAGACCGTGCAGTGACTATTTCACGCTAGACGTTGCCGGGCATCAGACTATTCCATGAATGAATTTCGCTCGTAGTCGTACTGTCGTAGTCGAAAACATTGCGCAGTTTCCGAAAATATCACAGCAAGCAGCGGGGAGAAAAACCTCGTTTTCCGAGAAGGAGACGTGGATCGGTGGATTCATGCGAAGATCGACGACGTATCCCGTTCATTTTGCCCAACGATGATCACTCTAGCAGACGCTGTAGTGAATTTGGGGACGGAGATTGTCGGTAACTGACGAACCACAACAACGCTTATCGTACGTATCGGTATCAACAACTCGAGCCAGCTGCACGCGTTGCGTGCACTGACCAACTCAAACGGAGCCGCTCACCGCACAAGTTCCAACACTGAATCGTTCGCGCCGCCAACCGGAATTTCTTACAAAGCCCGGCCCGGGATAACAATGGATCTATAGAGCGTGGCCCGCCGAGAGATAAACAAAATGAATCCTGTCGTGGCGTTGAGATGGGAGCGATCAAGTCCATGATTTCAAACTGAAACTTGGAAAGGGAAAGTCGTCGTTGGACTTTGAGTTGGAGGGACCCGTCAGCCGTAATTGGAATTTACAGTAACGACGTTAGCTGCAGCGCTGTGTATTGGCTTGCCACGGATTAATCATATTTATAATTATATTAGACATTCTCATTTAAAATGCCTCTGTTGTAAGTATACCATTAATCCCTTTTGTCTTGATTTATTAACCCGATTTAATGTTGACATTTTCATGGCGGTATGGACTCTGTGACCTTGAATACTATTATCTCTCTAGTCTAAAACCAAAGTATTGCACAATCAATTGTGATCTTCACATCTGGATCTTTCAGAGGCAAGTCTTTGAAAAATATTATTAATAATAATAGTATTATAACTATTAATACTAAGTACTATTCTATACTAGTACTACTATAGTACTGCAGTGCAGACTGCAGTAGTAGTACATGTACATGTACATGTGTACATTACCCCCAGAACTGTGGGGTTCTATGTCGTCCGCTGCTCTCCCGACCGGAACCCCACAAATAACTATGCTTTTTTTCCCATAGGCTTCTGTGTAACGTTCACTAATGCTGTGGCATTAAGTTATGTGGCATAGGGATCAGCAGGTTCGTAATAACTCATAAAATACTGCATCATTCGGCCCAAGATTTCTAGCAAATGTGGTTTACATACCACGCACCTGTGTGCAACTGTCCATGTGGCGAAAATGTGTCGATTTCCCCCCAAAAATGGGCGAAAACCTCCCGGTTCGGTTGCAAGATTTAAACGGCAGCCCCGTAACTGGCAGTCTGGTCCCCTGTAGTACGGTATAGCGGCTAGCTATTTTTGTATTCGTGATTTGCATAAAAAGTTAAATTTCATTCAAACTGTGCTTAAAGTTTTGTGATAATGTTATGAAGTCAAAAATATACCGGTATCTATGTTTCGATAAAGTGATATATTTTTATGTGAGAGTTATCATTCAAGAATTAGATCAGTTTGGAAAATAATAACTTCATTGGGGTATGAAAGCTGCTCTCTCTTGTTTAAAGTACACAAACAAAACTATAGATTCATCACTTGTTACATCAGACATATTTCCCCCCAAATGCATTCCTGTCTTTTTTCACACTAAAGTCAACAATTCCTCAAGAAAGACCCATCCCTGATATTATTTTCTTTACTCCATCCCACCAGGAAACCACAACTGATTGCAAAGCTGTTTTCAAAAAATGAGATTTGAAGGTTTTCATGGTGAGGATATTAGAAGGTGTATGTTTGGTTTGCGGTGACACCATGTAAAATGTCTCTTTTGTGAGTTAAGCCGTGTTCGCATTGGCCTTAAAATTGTCAAACTACCGCGGCAGAGCAGAAGAATGACAAAACTAAAACCAATGCGGACACGCGGAAAACTACCCTCCCTGTCAAGTTACCGCGAGCGTGATGTAAAACTAACAGGGCGAGAGACGTCGCGGAAACTTTCCGCTCAGCCACGGTAACTTGACAGGGCCATAAAAAAGTCCAATGCGAACAGTTCCGCCCTGTAAAACTACCGCGACCACGCGAGATCTCTGTGACACATCCGGTACTTCGTCACAACCACACAGCTCCAGTGATCAATGCGCGCGAATGGGGAAGTCTGCATGGTTCCCCCTTCTCCTATATTATTACAGCAGTGCATAACGACCAGACATTCAACAACATTACATGACGGGAACCCGTGTGTGTTAATTGACGCTGTATTGTTGTTTTGATGCGTAACTGCGAGAAACATGGCAGAATTGGGGTTGCCTTCCTTATTTTCGTTGTTTGCACATGCGATGGGGAACTGCTGGCCATTTCGGGACGATCTTGTCAAACGAATAATGTACGCGATGACGATTTGGTGGTGACAGCTAGGTGTCTGACTAGCGTAGCTTGCAAACCGTGCGTAGAAGGACGCGTCATACATGTATCCTGCTTTGGTCAAAGGTCATTATACACAATGCCCGCAATAGGCGACATTCTGCCAGCCTCACACAGTGAATTTCTCATTCTGCCGCGGAAGACAAATCTAAGGGCAGACGCACGGTAGAAACACCTTAAGGAATGTCGCGGTAAGTTACCGCGTGGCCGCGGAAGAAAAAGTCCAATGCAAACACGGCTTTAGTGTGGTTCTGAAAAGAAACTGAGGAACTCGACGTTTCGAACAGTGTACTCTGCTCATCTTCAGTCTGAGACGAGCAGAGTACATTGTTCAAATCGTCAAGTTCCTCCGGTTCTTTTCAAAACCATACTTACCGGTACTCACAAAAGAGACATTTTACATGGTGCACCGCAAACCTATTCCTTCTGTTATCCAAAAGGAATCATTCCAAAACCATTGACTAAGGGCCTACCGGTTAATCAAGGGTTTGCAATTCTTACCTGATGTACAGAAATGGGTCAGCAAAGCACACAATTTGGCAGTGACAATCTTTCCTTCAACTTGTTGTGCATTGCAAAGATGTTTGTCAGATTCCAGAATCATTTCATCAGTCTTCAGCAGTGTCCTCATTCAAATTTATTGATGCAGCGATAAGGAATGCCTGAGGTCATTGGTATCATCAAATTGCGAATTCTCTGTGCAGACCTTCAAAAACATGGTCATTGAATGACCACTCGCTTCCCTTCCTGTCTGTTTCTGTTCCTGTCACTCTGCCATTGAGACTTGAGAGAGGTCCTCTTAGGATTGATACGTGTACATCAGGCCCACATTTTGGCCTTTGATGTCAGTAAACTATTGGTAACATTTCTGCATTAGATTAGGTCATTGAACTGGTATACATTCTATATATATATCAACAATTTGAAGGGTCACTGTGATGATTTCTTTTTCTTCAAAGTGGTCACCACAAGCTTTCTAGGAACTACCATTTCTAACATGTACTACTGTACATGGTCAGTCTGTGTGATTTACAGTACACTTAACTGCATCATAATACAACACATCTTATGTGTGCTGCTCTGAATATAAAGGGCACGGTGCCAAAGGAATGACTAATCGCAAAATACAGAGTACAGGTGATAGCAACTGACAGGGCCAATGGGTGTAATCCATGCATCAGAATCACCCCGGGACCTGGGGGAGCTGGGGTTACTTTAATTACGGTAAACCCAGTGACTGGTGAAACACAGTGGGTCCAACTGTCCGGGTGTGTCTCCCACCGAAAGAAGGAAAAAGATCCCGAGCTGGATTTACTGCCGGCAAGCTGGGGCAGGTATTATTGAGCACAATTTGGGTAATGATTGACACAAACAGTCAAGCCAGCAGCAATCCCCCTCCCCTACCCCCACCCCCAGTGACTTGAAGGCTCTGACCCAGCCAATAACCATCAGTATTCCTTTGTCCGAAGCTAATGAATGAGAAGGGGGGGGGGGGCCTACCCCAGTTTGCTTGTTTGCTTCATGTTACATTCTTTGGGCCACCTGAGGCAAAACAAAAGAGATGAATCATGAGATTGGCTCTGGTTTATATTGGATCATATTGTTAAACTCTGTCCAGTTAAGCTACAGTGTACATGTACGGTACATGGTACATGTACATGTACTGTACCTCCAAGCTGCATTTCGCCGTATATGATGGAATGTTTCTGCAATAGGACTCGGAGTTCTTTGATTTAGAGGAGGCAGACCTTATTATTTGATGCTTGGTCCTAGGACCTGTACAATACATGTACTGTGCCTGTATTTCGATGCAGAGAGCCTCTCACAAAATGTTAAGAGCATTCAACAACAGTTTATCGGAATACCTTGTAACACGAAATTATCGGTTCCTTCAAATTGCCCAGATTTAAAAGTTCTGCTTACAAACAAGCGTGAATGCTTTGCTGATTCAATACTAATGCCAAACTCAATATGCACGCACCAGTATTGTAACATGCATACATGTACAGTGTTCATGTGCTTTTTTTGTAAATTGCATCTCGTACAGTGTTTGGCAGCTTGGCTGCTTGGGTAACACGTTTTCTTTTCCTTTGCATTGCTATCAATTGGAGTAATTAATCTAATTAGGATAAGCCATTTATCTTAAATAGCCATGTTTGCCAAAGCCATAAGGTACTGTGTCTGCATAGACTAGAGCAAGTGATCAGATTCCTTGCAGTATGAGTTACATGTACTGTATGTTATTAGTTTGAGGTCGGTGGGCTTAGTGAGCATCATTGGCAGTGTTTACCTTTATATTACTTTGCCAGTGACATTAACACTGACGTCACACGTTCATGCTCCAATAGTCCAGTGCATCCAGTCAGTTCTGTGGTCTATTTCACCAAACTCATCGCTACTTACAGTACATGTATGACCGATCGCAATGAGCGATGCACAGAAACCATGCAGAATATTTCAACTATATAAATGTAAACATGTACAAAGCACCTTTCCAAAGTACTGTATGTTTGTAAAAGCCAAGGTTGTACTGATGCATGTTACAACTTACAGTGTACATATGCAGATTTAGTACAATGTACAGATAGAGTGTACATAGAATAATGTATGTTAAAACTACAGGGCTGTTCCCACTACACCAAATAAACGTGATTATTTGGATCGCGATTTGGACTCCACTAAGACTAACAGTGAGATTTTTTTCAAATAATCGTGTTTATTTGCGACGTGATGTGTGTGGGTGGGAACACTCCACTCAAATCACACCGGTTTTTTTAAGCCCACGATGCATTGCATTTCCTGCCAGCAGCTTACTGCCAGGAAGTGCAGCACAGGGTTTGTTTTTGTTCGTCAGCGAGTCCTGCCATTCCCGCTTGCGCAGCGCGACCACATGCTAACCGCAATCGGCTCGCGTTTATTTGCGACGCGATTATATGGCCTGTGTGGACACATACAAAAAAAAAAAACTTTTTGAATCGTGATTCAAATTGCGATTATTTTCGTAGTTGGAACGGCCCTTACATGTCACCGTACAGTGTACCTCCATGATGTCACTGTTCTTATTGGGTGCAATGTATAAACATGGATCAATTGATTGAATTTTACACTCCATACACTATACATGTATGTTTATCACAAACCTGTTTACAACCAAGACAACCAAACAAGTTGAAACATGCACAGTGTTTTGAAGGCATTAGTGCAGGAAAAAGCCTGCCCTTTGTTCTTCCCTGCAATCTGCCTGTCACAGATCACAGTTCCCTTGCAGGAAGTAGTAAACAGACAAACCTCACCCCTACCATAGCCCCTACCTACAGCAGTGGAGTCCTCACCACCAGCTTTGACAGTGGGGTCTGCATAATATCTGCAAACACTGCAGAGGTGCAAGATTTGTGCCAGTGGCCTCCTTAAGAGGGTGTGAATATTCCCTGACACACAAGAGCAAGGTTGTGAACCTTTAGCAGGAATGGACAAAGGAGGACATTGGTTTTGTCAAACTCCTTGCTCCCCCCAACCTTACATGTACTTTGGCCCAGAGCAAAGTGAGTGACTGAATAATGCAGTTTGCCTTGGAAAGTCGCAGCACATTTTGTATGACTTGGGCTGCCACAAGTGTGCAACCGATACATGCAGTAGGTGGTGAGAGGTCAGTGGAAATGGGGCTTGAAGTGTTGAGCACAGTACTCAGGCGGTCGATACAACTTCATGGATACATTTGGGTTAAGAAATACACGTCTCTTTATTGAACTTTGAAGCAGGGTGGGGTGTTTTTTTTTGGGGGGGGGAGGAGAACTTGACAATTTGGCATGTTAGATAAAGCTATAAAAACCGTATCGTGCGAAACAACCCTATTGTGCCAGTACAAGGAAGTACTGCGGATTTCATGTGGATAAATCTTTTTCAAACTTAAATTTCAGATAAATCTTTGCAGTTGAGTCATTCGCCAGGAACTTAATGGGACGGTTGAAATCACCAGCCTACTACTGCTACTATTGCTAGATTGGTCCAGATCAATGAAATTTCAGATTATCATATAAGTACTGTACATTCAACTCCCTCAACAATAATACTAACTCAGAATTGGTACGCTCTGTTATCAAACTTTGTCATCAAAGTGTCATCAAAAAATGCAAACTGCCGTACAGATTCAAAAATGGCCAAGATTGCAAATCCCCAAATTCAGAAGACCTGACAATGCTGCTGTTTCAGCATGGAGGTGGCAGAATACTTCCTTCTTGCTGGAACTAGAAGTGGCTATGCTGATATAAAGCAGTCTTCTTTTGTGGGTTTATTTTCTCTTCACACTTCTTTTTTTTTCTCTCCTTCAAAAGGCCTTGCCCAGGCTCCTTGCCCAGCAGGGACTGGGGGAGTTGCACATTCCTGTCCCATGACCTTATTACAAGGTCATAGACCAGAGGGTATTCTGAACTCTAGTGTACACAGACCACAGAGGAAGGAAATGGCAGGACTGGGCAAGATGTCAGCTGGCTGGTTTCATGAATCACATGGCTAGCTGTTGGCTTGGCTGGCTGGTTGCACCTGGTTGCACTAGTCTATATTATAGTTGGACTGGTCTATACTATAGAGCAAGAAAATATGGTTGCACTGATCTACATGAACATGTTCATGTACAAGACAAGTATGTAGCTTTTGGCTGGCTGGTTGCACTGGGCTATCTGCTACATGTAGCTGGTTGAGCAGTCTGTTGGCTTGCTGAATTGGGTTAGCTGTTGGCTGGCTGGTTGAACAAGCCTGGGCTACATGTAGCTGTTGGCTGGCTACAAACATGTACATGTAGTTGCACTGGTTAGCTGTAGCCTGTTAGCTGGCTGGTTTCTCAATACAGTCAACCAGACTGCCAAGAATGACCAACATCTATAGGAGAGCAGGGGATTATTTTCCATACATATACACATGTAACTCAACTTATAATCCATTGTAAAATCAATACAGCGCATCACTCATACTCACTGTCAAAAAATCTCAAAACAGCTTAACAGAGTTTAAAATTAAAAAAAAACCTTTTTCAGCTGCAGTTACAGTACCTTGAATTGGTCAGCTTTACGTGCACATGTATGTATTTATATAACACCATTTGATATCCACTGACCTACATACATGTAGATGTACATGTACATGTATGCACAGTACATAGAATTATTTCCTCAGTTCCTTTTTATCAGGGTTTCAGTTCAATTGAGTGTGAATGTGGCAGATTTGGTGAAAAAGTCCATGAAATTGACGGTCTTTTTACAATTTTTTGGTTGCAATTAGGGAACCCACTCACCCACTTCTTAAAAGCACTGAAGGCTGTTCATATATACCGGTATTGACAGTATGTCTGGGGAAACAAAGATTTAGTGCATACAGACTACAGTGCAGTGAGTGCACATTGATGGCTACGCAGTATGCATGAATTGAATAATTTGAATGATTTTTATACCGGTAGGTGCATACATGTACATTGTACATGTGTGAAATGTACATGTACCGTACTCATAAGACCGTAGCAGTCTGCTTTTTCTTTGTTCTGACAAGTTTTGTACAGGTACACAATGTAGGCAATGTACATGTACATGTATGATACATGTACCTGTACTTTACAGTACTTGTACGTACATGTACTGTACACATGTACATGTACATGTACATGTATACTGTACTTTGATTGTACAGTAGTGGACTTGTATTGATGTACATATATTTATGTACAAGACAAGTACATGTACAGTGTACAATCATCTACAATGTACACTGTACATGTACAGTACGAGGTCGAAGCTGAACCTTATTTTCTTATTCAGGCACTGAATGTACATGTACAAACGAGTCAATCATTTCACATGTGCACATACAGCATACACCGTTGTACAGTGTATACTATAGTATTATTATTCCTGCCAGTGCCATGCAATTTTTTGGGCATGTGTGAACGTGAGGAGAAATTTTTTTTTTTTTACTTCCGATTTGAATCGCAATTGATAAAACATTATTTGCACGGTGCGAACGCCCCTAAGATACACACACATGTACATGTGTAATTGTGTATACATGTATATGTACCTATACAGGTACACTGTATGCATGTTCACAGAGTGTTGTTTTCATTCAACCGTGAAGACCCCTCTATTCCCCATTATCAATGCACCGTTAAGTAAAATTCCAACTATTGAAACAACCTTGCCAGAGGGTACCCCCAAAAAACCTGAAATAACACAAAAAAATCCCTTGGATTTGGTAATTAGACGAGATCCACCAACAAATACCCCAGCAGGGATTCTCAAACTGCTCAGCTGACATTGTAAACAGAGCTGTTTAATATCCTTTCAACCGGTTTTGAAAAAGGGCCGCTCTGCCAGGACTGGGTTTGGCCACTTGGCTGTTTGGGCAAAGCAGACAGCTTTGTAAACACAGCACACTGGGCAGGGCTATGGCAGGTCCTGCCATTCAGTGTCAAACATACTGTGATGGGACACACAGTGCTTTCTACATGTACGTGGTATTTTTTTTATTTCATAACTGCAATGTGTGAGGTACACACACATGTACATGTACCGGTACACCTTTGCGGGAAGTCAAGTGCGCTAACCTATTCGTATGGAATAGGGAGGCGATGGGATGAAGTGATGATGTGGCTGTGACATTTGCAGACGCAATTAGATTGATGGGAATGTTGATCTCACAGGGACTTTTTCTTTCTGGGAAAGCTGACTGCTGAGAGTGAGAGTCAAGTTACACACACTGTAGTTCACAAAATGGTCTATTGGTCGCCTACACAACATGTACACATGTACGCAACTACGCATATGTACAAATATACATTAAATGCACATGTACTGTGTGTAGTCATGTACTGTACATTGTACAGTAGGCCTACATGTTCAGTGTACATGTACTGTACATGTACTGCAGTAGGTATGCTGCAAATACTAAGGGCCTACAGTACACTATGCAGTATACATGTATGTACATTATCTGAAGTCATATTTACATTATAAAAGTCAAACGAATAAATGAAAAACTGACTGGGAACTTTTTACCAATTTTGAACATGGCAAAGAAAATTTTGACAGGAACGGGACAATGTACAATGTACACATGTACATGTACTGTACATGTATATAAACACTGCCCAAAACATGGAGCTACACGTACATTTACAGCTGTACAGTACTGTACTCTTTTCAGAGCCACACACCATCTTTCAATTTACAAAAGATGATTTACATGTACATGGTGTCACTTTCACCACAAACCTTGCACTTTAATATAATATTCTTTAAACATTTACTGACAAAAACGTGATTGGAAGAAGATTGCCATGTTAACCAAAAGAAGTGATATTGAAACTACCAGATATTTGTTTTTAAAATTGGCCTGCTTTTAAGTTCAATGTACAGTATTACTATAGTATTAGGCCTAGGAGTAGGAGTAGTAGGATGTGTGAAGCTGATCAACTAGGCCTATCTGCTTCATTGCCAACAATGCACTTGAATCATAGTGCATGAACTATTAAGTGATCTGGCCAAATCGTCTGGAAATGACTCTCAATTTTCAAGAATAATGGAATACCCACTTGCAGATGTTCATTTGTGGCCTGTCTGCCTCCACTAATTTGCCTCAGTGGGAGTTAGGCAGCCACAGTCTGATCTTGTGGTTGCAAGGTCAACCCAAGGTGGGATTATGTAGCACACCCTTACTTGTCAGACACATACAGTACTGTACTTACATGTACGTATACATGTACATGTACAGTACAATGCATGCTCTGCATCTTAATGTACAGGATAACTTATTATTGTACAGTATGCCACATTTGTATACAGTAGCCTGTCAATGGAGCTTCGTCTCTGACTTATAACCATTATCTGTCCAGTACAAAGAGCACCTACAGTGTACTGTATGTCCTGTAGTGTAGTTTAAGATTGCGCAATGAAAGCGCTAGGAATTTCCTTTGTGATTAAGTACATGGACTGTACTGGCATTGTGTACATGTACAGACATGCCTGTGTAGTGCACATTCCCCCTCATTGCCTCTCTTCAAAGGTCCACTGCCAATTTCGCTCCAATCACCTGAAACTCTATCAGGGTGATTACCTAACCAGACAATCAGTCAATATCAAGTGATACACACATCTGGGCAACAGCTCATGCACTAACTGGTGATTTACATGTCTATCCAAGGAGGTAGCTCGCCTAATACCTCCTTGGTCTATCCAGCCTCTCACAAGATCAGAGTACATGTACATCATGTGTACATTTATACATACATGTACATGTACATGTACATGTACACTAACATGTACAGTACATGTACTGTACAGTATTTATATTTATAGGCCTATATTTATATTTATTTCATTTTCCAGGATATCACAAACAATAAATCACAAATAGTACAAATACACACTGACAAATTTATAACATAACAGATTACAATTAACAATACCCAATTAGCTCCTGCAGGGCAGTTCCATAAATTTGTCAACCAGGGGGTCAATTTTTCAAAATGAATTTATCAGTACAAATTATATATCATTTTGAAGGGAATTGTACAAGCTGTTCAAAAATGTTAATTACAAATACACTTTACTGAGGTCAAGGTCACGAGAGCAATTATAATGAAGCCATTTAATTGTTTCTATTGAGGGGCTCTCCTACTCTTCTACTGCTAAAACAAAATACAGTAATTGTAAATAATTGCAAAAGATTGTAAGTAAACCAATAAAAGTACAAAAAATAATATTATATAAAATGATGGATTAATAATAATGGATTTTCCAGCAGACAGTACACATGTACATTGTACATGTACATGTATTGTACATTGTACATTGTACATGTACAGTGTACATGTATACATACATGTATACACATACTCTATTATATCAGTAAAATGAAATTGAAATTTACCCTGAGCACATTGCATCTCCGAAAAATCTGGCATCATTCTCAAAGGTACCGGTACACATACATACATGTACAGTGTAGAATGAGAAGGACAGAAGTATAAAACATGTAATTACCTGTAGATAGGGACAAGACAATAGGATGTTCATAATCGGAGATGCTCAAAGGCAGGAAAGGTCTTGCTAGGATCGAAACGTCAGGCCCACTAAATTTTAGATTTAAATTTTGGTAATTTTAGTCAGTAAGCAGTTTGCAACATTTTTGTATATCACATTATTGTAATCTGTTAATGTTTCTGGTTGCTGTTGTTGTTTTTCTCCCGCTGCAGGAAATCAGATCCAGAGGCCACCTTGGAAGTGGTCTCACCAAACCCCAAGTCCTTGGTCCAGAGGGTGGAGATTCCATCCAGCTTCCAGGAGATTGACACAGACACCAAGAAATCTTCCCTGAGCTGCTCCACACTCAAATACGGCGAGCTGGTCATTCTTGGGTCAGTTGCCTCCCCCCCCCCTCCTCTTCCCTCATTTGTTCAATGGTGACCTCAACTAATCCATCTTTAAAATTGTCAAAAAAAATGTAGGGTGTTTGACGTTTCACCCCTAGCTTGACCTTTCTCAAAGGCAGTCCTGCTAGGATCGAAACACCAGGCCTTCTACCTTTTTTGTTTTTGAGATTTGCAATTTTGCATTTTAGTCATTTCATTCAGATGCAAATAACCAATTTTTGTAAATCTGAATACAGCAGCTCAGGGATCACACAAATTGAATGCAGCTTTTTCAATTTAAGTCTGAAACAAATTAAAGGAAAAACTGACTGAGAAATTTTCAACAATTCAAGTCTTGGTCCACTCAAATTTTCTTTGCCATTTTTCGAAATTGTTCATAAGTTCCCAGTCAGCTTTTCCTTAATTTGATTTTAAAATTGTATTTAAGAAGGATGATGTATTGAAATTAATTTGACTGCACCAGGATTAGAACCCATACATGTACATGTACGTGCACCTCTGGTTGACATGCACGCATCAGCACTCAAACTGCCTTCAATTTGCTGACAATTTGGCCGCCTTCCCAAATACTCAAATTTCTTTTAGTGGGGTAGGGATAGGGACACCAGGAAGAAGTATTAAATCATCACTTAACTACTGAATACATGTATCTCCCGGGAGTACATCCCCATTTTCATTTGCATGTAGTTGTACAATAAGCCTGGCTACAGGAGTTCTAGGACCACAGTCACCACACAAAGTGGATGCACCTCTTTTGACGTGTGGATTGTATAGACCTACATGTACACAGTACATGTACTGTATGATGAATCCAGAACATCACCCAGGAGTGTGTCTCTTTTTCGGAGCCACACACTCCTTCTCAGAAGAGATGTGTTACACGGTGCCAATGCAAAAAGTCCACTTGATAAATGACAAGAGGACATGGCGCGTTGTTAACAATATTATCACATAGAGGACATGACAGTTTGCCATACTGAAAGGTTCAGTTACAGTCCATTAAACAGTTAAAGGAGTATACATGTTCATGTACATGCACGTACATGTGTACGTTGAGCTTGTGTTCCTCCGAAGAATTCAACTTCCTCCTCTTTCCACTGAGGCCACTCCTCTTGCTGAGCAGAGCATCGTTGGCCTCTCGCTCTATTCCCATGGGCATTTCTGCCGCTTTCCCATTCAAGTGCACTTTTCACACCACCCTGAACGGGAAAACATTGCCTTGCCCCGTAACACAAGAAGCGGAAGATCTCATCGCTCCCCTCAATTATACAGAGCCACTCTCTGCTCCGGCTCTTCCAAAATTACACAATTTCCTGCGCTGAGTGGCCGGCCTTTGTGCTCCCCTTATTGCCAGCTCACCGTATGTGTGTGTATACTCACCTCCCGTCAACCGATCTTCTGATACAATCACTCGGGGCGATGATTGCCTGCAGTTTTTTTTTTTTCCTTTTTTTTCTTCTTCTGGGCCGTCGCCGTGGGAATCCCCTCCACAAGGCGGTCTAATTACTCGCAATTACATGCCGGCGCACAGTCCCCCTCTGTTCCGGAGTGACTTTGGTGAGCTTTTCTGTTTCACACGTGACCGAGTTGGCCCATGTGAAAGCAGACTTTTCGCAGTCAGTGAGCAAATTACATAGGTATAGGATGTGACTGACAAATTGCTGAGGCATCACCTCTTGGAGGAAAGACCAGATGCCATTTTAGACACAGGACATTTGAGGACAATGATAATTTCAGGAGGCCTGATGTTTTGATCCTAGTAGGAGCCCTTCATGTGACATGAACATGAACACTGTACATCATGTGCAAGTAATTCAGCAAGGATAATGAACTTATTGAATGAGGATTTACAGTAGCTTACTCAAGGTATAATTAGCTCTGTAATACTGTATTATGGTATGCTCATTGCTCAGTGCTTTGCATGATTGCCTGTTGAAAAAAGATTGTACAGGCAGGTCTGGTTCCCGGCTGTATCAGTTTTGTTCACAAACAGTAGTTAAACCCAATCATTTTAATTCATTTAATTTCCGCAGTCGCCTTGATCAATTTATCATTGATTTACAAATTTTACATGTAGCTACAGTACTACATGTAATACAGTAAGAGATACAGTACGTACATTACATGTACCGGTAGCATTCTAATGAAATTTTGCATGGCATGTGTACAGTACATAATTGCCAATGCCAAATTATTCCAAGTAAACATGTTCAAGTACATGTACATGTACATGGCTGTAGCTATGGCTGTGGATATGGCCATGGCTGTGGTTGTGTCAGCTTATTACCGGTATGTAAATTCACAATACAATGTATTGTGCATACAATATTACCAGTACATACATGTACATGCATGTACATGTACACTCAGTACTGTAAATATACATGTGTACAACTAATGTACTGTACCAATGTACAACTGTACAGTACATGTCCATACTACACTACAGACTACAGTATAGTACAGTACATGTACATACTGTACATGTACAGATGTACATCATGTACTGTACACGTACAAACTGTACATGTGCATGTACACGTACTTATACATGCAGTACAGTGTATACTGTACCTAATTGTACTGTAGTAACTATATTTATATGTACATGTACATGTACAGTACATACATGTGTGTACATTCGCACGTGCTTCATACACGTACACCTGTACATGCACATGATGTACTGTATACATGTACAGTACATACACGTGTACGTGTACGTGTATGTACTGGACATGTACAGTACATAATGCGCATTTAATGGAGAGACATGGAGCCTATACATTTAATATGCATGGTGGACGGACAGACAATATTGTACCTTGTGTACATGTACACTGTACATTTGTACATGTACTGTACCTAGTACATATGTACATGTACATACTGTACATGTACATTGTACATGTACAGTATTTCTAGCACTAGCAGTGTTGGAGCACTCTGTGGTTGGAGGGACAGTCATCCCACATCCTTCTCAGCCCAATGTGCCTGCCTAAAGCCGCCCTTTTGACATTGTAAATAGCCGCTACTGTACATGTATAAGGTAATGGATGGATGAATGAAGACCAATCCCTGCATATTGATATGCCTTAATGTGGGCTAGGCCATTTACATGTACATGTATGCAGGTGTCAGGTTATTAACCAATGCACTAGAATCAATTGCAGCCAACTCATAATGCATCAGAAATGACTGCAATGAATGCTGGCAGCTTCCTTTGTGATGAATATTGTGTGTCATCTTAGACATACAGGAAAAGACTGACCACCATGTACCGGTATGTACATGTACATGTACATGCACATGTAGGCATCATGTACACTGTACATGACGTGTACATGTACAGGTGTACACAACTGTACTGTTACTACTGTACATGAATGTTCATTTTAATGCGTAATATAATTATACAGTGTATAAGAACATTTGCACACGTACAACTACACCTTACTGTGCATTAGTGTGCATGTACATGTACATGTACATGTACATGTACATGTACATGTACATGTACATGTACATGTACAGTACATGTACAGGTGTGTACAGTGTACAGTGTACAGTACATGTATGTACATGTACACGTGTACTGTACAGTACATACACGTACGTGTACATGTACAGTACATGGTGTACACTTACATTACTGGTACATGTAATTGTGCAGGTGTACAGTTCTACAGTTCTACATACTGTACATGTACATGTTGTGTGTACATGTACATGTACTGTACACGTATACATGTTCATTTACATTGTGTTCATGTACTGTGGCCAATTTCATGAAAAATTTCATGTACATGTACATGTATTGTACCCGGTACATGTACTGTACATGTACATGTACAGGTATGTCATGACGCATCCTGGGATCGATTTCACCAAAGTTGAGACGCATTCTACATTGTACATGTATGTACATGTACACGTACACGTAATGTATATGGGGCTGAACTCGTTTTATCATAGGACCAGTCCCAGGGTTGTCTCATCTGCACGAACACATGTACATATGTACATGTATACATATTGTACATGTACAATGTACACACTGTACATGTACCAAATAACAAAAGTGGCATTTGTGCTTCTGTCTGATCGCAAAGTTACATACATGTACATGTACTACAGTACATGTACATGTACCGGTACTGAACACGTGTATAAACTGCAGTTTCAATGTTTGTTTGAACCCATGTTATATTTTAAGTTGCAGTTGATTATGAACTGCACTTTTGACAGAATTGTACAATACATGTACCGGTACTGTACATAAATGTTCCTTCGAACCTCTAACGAATGTCCCCAAAAGGCAAAATCAATGAACTTGAACTACACTGTACAGGCGAACCATAGACTTCTTGTCCAGTATGGTACAGTAGTTGCAAGTACACACCTGTACTAGCATGACATGCACACTACATTAGTCCTGCCACAAACACAAACACAACCACACTGCAATCATTGGCAGCTGGTGTTGTGGCCAAGTCCCCATGGAGTAGACCTTGTCATAGCAATGCTAGACAAGATTAGGTGGGGGGGATCCCTGAGAGGCCTGAAACGGTCTTTAGGTTTTGGATGCCTCCACAGATCGATAAGCCTCCCCCATCATCGTCATCATCATCATCATCGTCGTCGTTGTTTTTGTTGCCGTAGATGCTATGGGCGTCATCCACTGATTCTTCCTTCAAGCGTCCTTGCTGCAGCCTCTGAACCAGATTTCTTGTGTCTCTCTGTTGTCGCGTCAATTTGTTTTCTCCTCAATCTCCTTTATCATGTCTCTGATGCATGTCTCTCTCTCTCTCTCTCTTCCCCTTTCCCTCTCCTTCTCTGCCTGTCTCTCTGTCTCCATCTCTGTCTAGAGCTGTATTTTCTCTTTCTTTTCTCTGTCTCTCTGTTTGTTTTTCTGTCTCTGTCTCCCTCTGTCTGTCTTCCTGTCTCTCCCTCCCTTTCTCGCTCTCTCTCTCTCTCTGTCCCTCCTTTCCTCCCTATCTCTCTCTGCCCATCTCTGTTTCTCTCTTTCTGTTTGTTCTTTCTCTTTTTCTCTCTGTCTCTCCCTCCCTATCTCTCCCTATGTCTGTGTATGTCTCTGTCTTCTCTGTCTCTGTCTCTCTCTCTCTCTCTCTGACTCCCTCTGCCTCTGTCTGTCCGTTTTTTTTCTGCCTTTTATGAATCTCCGTCTGTCTCTTTTTGTCTCTCTCTACACATGTATTTCTGTCTCTGTCTCTTTTTCTTTCTCTATCTGTCTTTCAGTTTCTCTCTCCTTATCCCAATCTCTCTCTCTCTCTCTCTCTCTCTCTCTTTCTTCCCCTGCACTCTGTGTCTTCCTCCCTCTCCCTCTCCCTCTCTCTACCCCTGTCATTGCCAGCCCTCGGGCGATGTTAACACATCAGCTTCATTTGATATGGCAGGTTCTTTTGAGAAGCTTAAAGTTGAACAAGGTTCTCGCTGCGTGGATATTTCTGTTCTCCCTCGCTGAATCCCCTCTTCCTTTTTTTTTTTGCCCGGTTGGTGGACTGGAGCAATGGTTGGCTTTTAAGTCTTGATGGATGGTCGGCACGGCTCAATCGATGCCGCACATTTGTGTACTGCACTTATAAGAGCGAAGAAGCCCCCCCCCCCTTCAATAAAGGAAGTGCAGGAGGGATGGATTCAGGGCAGTCAAAGTGTACAATCCTCACACATTCACTTATATTTTCTGTATTAATGTACATGTAGGTTCGTATGGGAAAACAGTCGATCCCCCCCCCAACCCCAAAACGGTGAACACTCCTCAGGGTAACTGTTCCCAAACTCTGTTGGAGACTGAGAAGTACAGTTTTGCTGACATTTTGGCCCAATCTAAAGGTGCAGTTGTAATCACAAAAGTGACAAAACTCATAGAAGACAGTACATGCTTGGACACATACATGTACATGTACATTACCGGAATATACAGGTAGGGCTATTGTACAGATGTACATGTACATACATACATGTACAGTACATGATGATATGTAATAATACAGTAATGATACAGTGCAAGTAACGTACAGTATTCAGGGTTTAGTACTGTTGTAGAATGTACACATAGACCTACACAAGGTGTACAGTATTTCTTCAGCTGGCCAGCCAAGCAACCAGACTTGAATTTTAACTAATTGTAGCCCACCAGCTTATCAGTTGATCCTTATTCAGAAGTGCCTTGCTTGGCACTCGGATTCATAGACATTCTGCATACATGTACATATGTACATGTAGGCTACATGTGTACCCTTGTACATGAACTGTACATGTGGTGTTGTACCTTTTACTGTAATAATGTACAGAGGGTGTTCAGACGAATAGAATTGTTCTGGAGTTGTGCTGAAGTTTGGATCTCAGTGTTTCTCTTGAGGGTTTAGAATGTTTCTTTAAACCCTCGCTGGCAACACCATTATTGGAAGAAGATTGGAGAAAGTGGCCGGGCCAGTTGAGGATGGCAATCAACCGGCCCAAGACAGTAAATGTAATACATACTGTACAATGTACACAGAATATTGTCAGTGTTTTCACAAAGAGATAAAGATCCCCACTCCTCACAAATGATGATGATACATACATGTACGTGTGTGTTTATCCCCGTGCACACACATGTACAATACATACACGTGTGGGGAAATCATTTTATTGAAGATGATTAATGCTTGTTTTTCTGGTCCTCGCACAATACATGACACACATGTGGCCGGGTGTACAGTATATTTGTATTAGTCTCTGGTGTAAACAGCTATTGCTACTGTACACGTACACTCATGACACACGTAAATGAACTATACATGTACATGGACGCACACCGTGGTATAACTTAATTCTTTCCCCTGGTGTGCTGTAATCACGTTAGTTGTCCTTTTATGAAAAAGCACGCCTCGAATTGCCTACATGTCCAGGCACCAATGCAGACTTTGGTCTTCAGCATTCCTGCACTGTTTGACTTCACAGGGTGACATTTACAACCCAGCTATTGATCCGAGATTCTTCTGCCCACGGAATTCAGGCCTTCGAACGATCAGCGAGGAGCGCCTATCCCGGCGTCTTGCCTTGCCGTGCTACATGTACAATGTACACACAGGCTTACCCTCTCTGCTCTTATTCTGCATAGTGTTTCATTTGGCGCAGTCGTCACAGTGGGGCCACACATGTGTAATATTGACCGAGTGACGGGGGACCCGGGTATACACGTACTGTACATGTACATGTACTTTGCTATAAAAAATGGACGCTGCTTGCAGAGCCATTGGAGATTGCTTTGCAAGATGGTTTTGCTTGTGCAATGTTTTGTGCAAATTTTAACTGTGCACATTTGAACCTTTGAAACCGCTACATGTACAGTACATGTACTGTACAGTACATGTACATGTACATGTATATTATGTACTACGTACATGTACAGCGTATATTATGGCTGTATTTACTGCTCCAACCTTTCAAAATACAGATGTACAGTATACCTTATGTACATGTACACCCTGCACAAGTACACTGTACATGTACATGTACCAGTACCACAACCAATCATGTTTGTTGTCTCAAGTGTTAGGGTTAAATACATGTACATGTACATGTACACGTAACATGTGCTAACCCTTATTATTATTAAGCCAAAGGCTCACCCCGGGGACTAGGGTGCACTTTGGCAGTCATGACCAAGCATTGGTTCGCTTGTTTTGGTTTGACTAATTGCCATGGAAATTTGTGCTAGGCATCCCACAGTGTAATTTGCAAAGAAAACTGAAATTATCAAAGAAGATCCCAACTGAATAATGACCAAATCCAATTTGTGGTTAGCATCGCCAAAACACACCCCTGTACACTGTACATGTACATGTACATATATGATTGATCTGATACATTGTGTACAGGTCATTTTAAGGCTTCGTGAACTGTACATCTGGTGCTCATTAAACCGACCATTGTATCATACTGGTACATGTTCATGTACATGTAGTATTCAGTCTTTGGATTTGATTAAAGAAAACCTGTGGACATCAGGGCCTGGAGGAAACCCTGAATAGTACAGAATAGCCATGCCCTTTTGATAGTGTACTGCATCATGGAGGCACTCCACACAATCCCTTAGCCAAACAAACTAGAGCCTAGTATAGATACTGTACGTACCGGTAATCATGCACAATGTAGAAACAGTGCATGTCTTCCCCAAAAAAGAAGAAATTCTAAACCTTATTAGAGTTAGACCTACCAGCGATGATGGGGTTTTCTAGCTCAGAGTACATGTACAGTACTGTAGGGCCTACATACAATATGTACCGGCGGTACAACATGTATAACCATGGAGGAATTTGATTAGGTTTGGGATGGGGGGGGGACTTGTCTACATATTCAGGCTGTTTATTGCACTGCAGTCCGGTCTTAACACAATAAATTATGTGCATTTTAATAGGCTTATTATATCAGCGGGATATAGTCCTCCACTCTGTATGCAAATTGAAATGTAATTAAGGATCTGGCCGTTGCCACTCTGAAAAAGTCTGAGGTGTATTTATTTTTCATTTTTAAGACTTATTGTGAATAAAGGGAAACTTTGATCTTGCTGAATATGAAAGTAAAATGAATGACTTTGCAGAGTCTTAGAATTTCAGGGGTACTGTTTGGCGGTAATAACAGCGAACCCCGTCGATTGTTTCTCTTTTGTTTGGCTTGGTGCTGTGAAACTGTGTGCATTTCATCAATCAGTGAAACTACTGTCATAACAAAATTGACATGAAAAATCTGACCAATTCTTGGTTTTCACCGCCAAAATGCAATGCCGACAGTTTCCTTGTGAACTTGAATATTGTATACAGTGTATGTAATAGTGTACATGTATGTACTCATTGTACTGTACATGTGTTGGTACCTCAATTTCAATTTCACTTTGCTTTAGATGCCGTATAAACAACGTGTACATGTACATGTATACTGACCATTGTCAATATGAACAAATTGGTTCACTGATGCTGCATTCATTGTGCGGGTCTCCTATATGACGTGTATGGATGTACCGGTAGTTCCCACAGCTGAAAAGCCAGCTGGCTTTGACCTTGGGCATGTGTACGGGTACATGTATGACCTGGGTGCGTGTACATGTACATGTACGTGTACGTGTGCAGTACTTGTTATTGCACATGATGTACATGTACATGTACACGTACATGTACATGTACACATGTTTATGTACATACAGTACATATACGTACACATTTAAGCACAAGTTCATGTACATTACATGTATACATCACATGTACAACTACAACTGTACTTGGGTTTTAATACAGGTACATGTACATGTACATGTATGGACACTGTACATGTTACATGTACACAATATACATGTAAATGGTAAATGTACTGTACATTGAACATTTGTACATGTACACTGTACACACATGTACATGTATACATGTACATGTACAGTACATTGTACATATGTACAATACTACATGTACATGTACATTGTACAATGTACATGTACATGTACAATACATGTACACTGTACACTGTACACAAGAGACCAGCTAGTGAGATCCTAACCAGATGCAACATAGCAATTTATTCTCTGAGCTGCAATTATGGCCAGTAAACTGAGCGATTAGCCCCAAAGTAAAATCAGGATATTCTGAGTATGTGCACATGTATACATGTTGTAAGTATTTTGTATCCCTTGCCCAGCTGGATGGCAAGACTGGAACCAATTTAATTATGGCTGCCACAGTAATTACAGTGCCACTGGTACCCTTGGCAGGATACCAGCAACCTTTGCTTTGCATGTGTACATGTACATGTACACAGTACATGATAGTTTTGGTGGCTGTGTATCAAGCTCTTATACATACATGTACATACCGGTATATGTATACATTTTGTACGTACTGTAAAAAAGAAACGTGCACTTGTACATGTACTTACACATGTACATACAGTACCTTGATAGAACTAGAAGTAGAACTTAGAAGGCAAAACTTTACATACATACATGTACATACATGTAATACAGTATATACAGTATATACTGTACGTGTACTTGTACAGTGTACACACATGTACATGTACCATATTTTTTGGACTGTGAGAATTGCCCAACTTCAGTATTTCACAAACTTACCTTTAATAGGCTTTATGTTGATTGGAAGTACAAGTGCAAACTGCAAGTTGATTGATTTATTTGATCGATCGATTGATCGATCGATCAATCAATCAATCAATCAATCAGTTGGTCAATCTGCCAGTCAGTCAATCAATCAATCCGTCAGTCAGTCAGTCAGTCAGTCAGTCAGCCAGGGAGTCAGCCAGTCAGTTTTTTAGTTAATTTTGTATTATTTATTTTCTTTCCTTTGCTTACAAGTGTGAAAATTAAAAGCTGCATCCACTTTGTGTGATCCACAAACTGCTACAGCCAGGTTTTCAGCTGTACAGTACTGTACTTGTACATGTAATTTGGGCTTGCAAGTGAATGGAAATGCAGTTAATGATTAATGCTTGTGGCTGGTACAACCCCCCCCCCCCCAGCCAAGTCCAGCAAAGAAGACTATTTTGGAAAGCCTCCGTCTAAGGGCCGGATAGCTTACATTGTACATGTAGGTGGTAGAGTACTGGTATGCTAAAACAGAGTCTTGGGTTGAAATCCCAGTCTAGTCCAATTTTCTTTGGAAATTACTGGACAAAGGTCCAACCAGATTTGAAACATCAGGTCCTCTGAATTTCTTAGATTGTTTATTTGTTTCATTTTGTCCCTCCATTCCCTGCATAAGCATTTGCATATACTGTACCTTTGTAAATATCTAATTGTCATTATTGAATGTATTTTGTATCAAATGTTTTTTATGTATTAGCTGTTTTTAATTCAGTCTATGGACTGCTATAAACAGTCAAATAAACCCCCCAAAATAATTATGATCCCCCCTCCAGGTATAATGGGTGTCTACCATCGGGCAATAGAGGACGGCGGCGGAGTCGCTTTGGGCTGTTCAGGAGAGAAACGGCCAACGGTGTCAAGCCGGACAGACAGTACGAAGTCAGCCCACAGAAAGGAGGACAGGCAAGTGAATGACAGAAACAAGGAAACTTGCATAGCCCAGCAGTCTGGTACCCCGTCTCTGCAGCCATTTGCCCAAGCCTCCACTTTGGCTTGCAGCGTGAGACACTGACAATATAGTGTTTGACTGACATCTGGGCTCAATGTTTCTCAAGTTGAGAATCTTCTGAAGCTGTTGCTTCAAAATGGATGCACGAACTAGTACTAGTAGCTGAAGCAGCTTCTTGGAGCATGTCTACTGTACATGTACATGTACATGTACGGTACATACGTCCAGTTAATGAAGTGTATTCCCCATAGGATAGGACTGTGCCTGAATCTTTTTTTTCACCATGCTGGAGAAAATTGTAGCCATGAAGTGACCTTTCTCAGTCAGCAATATTTTCAAAAAAGTAGATGGCCCAACAGACAGATGTGTCAAGCCATGCTCAATTCAATGCCATCTATCTATGAGATTAAGTTCGAAATTAGATCCCAAATGTGAGATACATGTATACCGAAGATCTTTTTATGGAAATAAACCAAAATGTTGCAATCAGCGTACTGACTTCATTGACCAAAAAGCAAATCATAAAAGTGTAGAGGGCCTGACATGTTGATCATAGTATGACCTTTCTCAAGAGAGCAGAATCATTTTTTTTTCCTTTGGGAAGAGTTCCTGCTAGGATCGAACTTTCAGGCCCTCCGCACTTTTAGGAAACAGAAATAAACAAGAAACTCACTTTGTCTTTTTTCGTCAAAAATTGAGATAGGTCGCAGCATGGTGCAACCATCCAATTTATCATGTTTATTTATGTGAGTTGCCGTTGAGGTTCGGGCAGGTCACCACGTATCCTGATCCACCGTCCTCCAGAACATTGTCCGCGAGGAGAGCCTGGCTCTGCCAATGCATAATTGCTGGCGGGCAGGCTCTCAGAGGAATCTCTGTTATCTCTGTTCCGCTCGCTGCCATTTTTTTTGCCGCAGACATTGTGTGCACGGACATTCTGAGAACAGTCTGTACAAATATACTTCCAATTGGGGGTGGGAGAGATTCCTGCAAGAGCATCCATTTTTAGTCTCACAATGATGTATACTGCCGAGTTAGTATACGAGAAGCATTCAGCATTCTGGTTGGATAGCACCTCATAAGACTAACTGGTAAATAATCCTCCCCATAAAAAGGCAAGAGCATTCGGGTGCATCTGATGAAGTGCTGCAGCTAGCTCATGCCTCCTCTGGGATTATTTACTGGAGTAATAAGCAGAACTGTCACAAACTGCAATACTGACTAAAATGACCAAAATGCGACTACTGTATCAAAAAAGAGGAGGGCCTAAAATTTCAGTCCTAGCAGGACCTTTTTCAAAGGCAGAGAAAGGTCCTGCCAGGATCGAAACTTCAAGCCCTGTTTAATAGCTTTGGATTATTTTCCGGTTAATTTTGTAAAGTGCTACTACCCGGTATTTTTAGTCTTGTAATATATCTCACAAAATGTCACTGCCTGGATTGCTGTAAACCCTGCATGATGTGATATTCCCACAGCGCTGCCTAAAATGGAAGTATTGCCCTGGTAATGTGATGCTTTTCATCAGCGCATGGAATATCTTGTTTTGTAAGGAGACTTTCCCTCCCCCCCCCCTTTTCTTTCTTCCATAACCCCTCCTGCCCGGAAGCTTGGCATGGATGCTCCGTGAAGCCATCTGCTCGCCGTGTCTGGAGAGCTTCTCCCGAATCCCCCATGCGGCTTTTTTTTTTTTTTTTTTTTTTACATCAGAAGCTGGTTATAATAAAGTCACGCTGCCACCGTCGAGTGCATATGGTTTTTAGCCGTCAATTATTGACGGCGTGATTTCGGCGGCGGCGTGAAATTAATTAGGCTCTGATTCATTGGAGGGCTTCTCTCATTATCCTCCGTCATCCCCCGCAGAGTCCCAAGAAAGGCAAGCACACAATAGCCTACACACTATCCAGACATCAGACGGTGGTCGTTGAATATTCATCGGATCAGAGCACGGATATGTTCCAGGTGAGTGGCTCTGGTGGGCGTGGTTTTCAACTGAATATTTATCAAGCTCAGATGGATAGGCGACATTGGGTGTTGTGATCCCCCCCCCCTACACACACATTATGATGTTGTTGAATATTCATTAGATTGCCAGTCATTTCAAGAGGTTCTGCCTGGTAGAAGCCACTCCAGTCAGATTGTGACACCCTGGGGTTGTTGTGCTTTGAATGGCCCCAAGCTGAGTTTCCACTGAACGGAATTCATTTTCTGCCGGGTGGTGGGGGGGGGGGGGAGGAAAAACCACTCCAATATTGTCAGAATCATGTAACGTGAAATGATGGCCATCTGTGATGACGGCGATGTCGGATGTCTGTCAGATAGGCTGACCGGCCCTCCCTCTTACTCACTCCCCCTCCCCCCTTCATCTCTTTGACGCTGACCTTGCCGGCGTGCCGCACTGATGCCTATGGTGGCTGTATGAATTCTCACGCTGGCGTAGGCTTGAACGAGAGCACGTGTCGGCTTCTGACATGTGTTTAACAGATTAAAACACAGGGGAGAAAAAAGAAATACCACCTCCTGTTGCCCTTGGGATAAGTGACAAGATGTACAATGACCTCGTTCGCCCTTCTCGTGAGGGCCGCATCTCAGAGCTCTTGAGTACAATGCCAGTTGAAATGTGGAACAGCTTGGGCTGTCATCCTACCGTTAGAGGATTTTTCTGCATTTCAAGTTCGCACATGACTGGAAATTGACTTGAGTAATTTGCAAAAAAAATGTTGCAAACTGCTTCATGAGCAAAATGCAAATATCAAAAATCAGTAGGGCTTGACATTTCAATCCTAGGACCTTTCTCAAAGGCAGAGTGGACATTGTTCAAAATGAAATTGAATGTTTGTACTTTCAATGCCCTGTATACCGTAGGCTGTTTTATGATTAAATAAACTTTTTATTATGAAAATGGATCTATGTGATCAGTGCTTCTGACTGGTACCCCCACCCAAGCAAAGAAAGTTGACTATTTGGGAAGGACGTCACCTAAGCCTGCACTGGATAGCTCTGGTGGTCGAGTGCTAATACCTTATATGCATGTACATTTATAAGAGGTCTGGTATCAAATCAGTTGATTTTTCTATTGCTATTTTCATAAAATATCTCAAATTTCCCAATCATTTTGTTTTCTTGTGCTTGTTTGAATATGTTCCTTTTTACATTATTCTTGGGTTGTTTTTTTTTTCAGTAGAAGTAGAACACACAAAAATATCCAAACTGCTCACCGACTTAAAATGACCGAAATGGAAATCTCAAAAAAAAAGCAGAATCCATTCGAGAACGGAGATGGCAGGTGAACAGTTGAACACTCCCACTCTATCCAGCCTCTGCTCTGACCCAGCACTCAACTTTCCTCACACCATTCTTCAGATTGGGCGGTCCACGGAGCCCGTCATTGATTTTGTCGTCATGGATACCGTGCCGGGCGCCAAGTCGCAGGAGGAGTGCACGATAGCGGAGAGTACGATATCGCGGTTTGCCTGCCGCATCATCTGCGACAGGGAGTCGCCGCATGCGGCACGCATCTACGCCGCCGGCTTCAACTCGTCAAACAACATCTTCCTCGGGGTAAGTAAAAAAAAAATATGGGGTCGCCCCTCCTCTCAGTAGGAAAAGATAAGATGCATTTGGTCAACCACATTGTGCACACTTGATGGACTTGGGTTACCAAGGAGTGACCATGCTTTCAGGATAGATAAGTTATGGGTACATACAGTACATGTATGTACATGTGCAAAAGGGGGGCATCCACGCTGATACAAAAACAAAATTGTGATTTCATTTATTTTTTATCTCACACAAATCTCACACATTTTGTTCAAACTGTGCATGCGTCCCTACTGAAGGTGCCATGTACAGAGAGACAGGCCAATTCTTTTTCCACAGAGCATACATATACACATTCTGCTTGGCATATAATATTTGCAATTATTCAGGAAAGTGGAGTCCAAATTGAAATTTCAAACTCCACGAAAAAATCAAAGTTCTTTGTGTCAATGTGAACGGCTGTAGACCAGAATAGACCCAGAGTAACTCATTTGAGATTTGACGCACCCATGGAGAGATACAGAGTTAGTGGTCATCCAAACTCGACCAAGATCTTTTGTGGCAATACACAGTGTTTTTCAAATCGTCTCCATCTCCCTTCCTTTCTGCATAGGAGATTTCCACCCTTTTCTGCCTGGCTCTCTGATTTGAAGTTAACGCACTCGACAACCACATGATGTTAAACGACATGTACACATGTATTTGCAAGGTTCTGCTTTAAAACAGGTCTATACAGTACTTACATGTAACAGTATACAATGTAACTCATTAATTTTTCATGATGTTAAAAGTGGACCTGTAATGAGTCATTGGTACAATGTTCATTCAAACAAGATGTGATTGATGTCGAAAGTTTGTACATGTACATGTACATTACTGGTACATGTACATTATACATGTACGTGTACGTACATGTATGTGTTGGGATGGTGCAACTTGCAAGTACAGTACACGTACTGTACTCTTTTCAGAGCTATCCGGTATACTCCATCTCAAAAGAGATGACTTACATGAAGTGGTGTCGCAGGCAAACTTTCCTCATTGTGCTGCCACCATGCAAATCATCAAGTTTACCCCAAAAATGTGCAAGGGGAATGTAGAAATGTACAGTATTATCCAGCTGATTGATGTGAAGGGGGGGGGGGTTCTTTTTGAAGTGGTCTGAGGGACTCTGTAGTTTGCCAAACCTGATGTCACCACCAGTGTCACTGTGTGTGTGTGGGGAGGGGGGTATCAGGTGAAGCAAGAGACGCTCCCTCCCCTTAAATCCTACCGTTCTCATACATAGTACTGCGCAATACACATCAGGCAGGCAAGGGTAGGCAGAGTGTTAATCCGCGATGGTTACTAAGCACCCCGCCACTGTCACCATCTCAGAGATCTTCGCCAAATAAGCTCACACTTGTCGCGGAATGTCGGCCCAGCATTTTGCGTCCCTCCTCCCAAGCCCGGCGCGGCGGCCCTGCCCGACCAACTATCCAACCCTCAGGACACGAGGCTACTTGAATGGCAACTCCCCTGGACCCGCCCCGCGCCCACGGTTCATCCCTCACGACAGGCGGGGGAAAGGGCTTACATGTACCGCGGGAGATGAATTTAAGCGGAGTTTATCGCGATGTCGTCCGTGATGACTCCTGTAATAGAGCGTCTGACACATCCCACTTCAATCATTTATCCAATGTGCCGGAGCACAACCAGGCTTTGGTCCCCCGGTCACACAGTACACACACATACTGTACTTATTATATATATATATCCATGTACATCTCTGATGCAGATTTGATTTCATGTTCCCCCCATATCCAATTCAAGTTGATTAGATTTCAGAGTCAGACGTCTGAGAATATTTGTTCGGGGTTTTGTTACGAGCACCCATATACATGTACGCTCATGCACAGTAGTCTGATCCATTTATTTCATCTGTATATTCCTACATTAAATCCATCTTTTAAAGAGGGCTTCCTTTTTTTCTTGTTGATACAAAACTTGCCTAGTAGTCTGATCTATTTACATGACCCTACATGTATTTCATCTGTACATGTATCGTCCTTTAATCCATGTACACAGGTACAGGTACATTTACACGTGTATGTACATGGTGTACATCTACATCTTTTAAAAAGTTCCTCTTTATTTTCTCCATGATACAAAACTAGTCTGATCAATTTATTTCATCCATATGTTCCTGAATATCTTTTAAAGATGGCTTCCTTTTTTTGGCATTGATACATCAAAAACTTCAATGTACATGTAACTGAACCCTGGATTCTTATTCCTTTCATGGTTTGTAATTTGCATTTTCAGTCCCTTTCATCATGTCAAGCCAGCAGTTGGCATCATTTGAGAAAGGCCCTCTAAATTTGGATTTGCATTTAGCAGTCAGTGAGCAGTTTGTATCACTTTTGCAAAAGTTCTGCCTTTGAGAAAGGTCCTACTAGGATCGAAACATTTTGCATTTAGGTCATTTATTCAGTTTGCAACATTTGTGTACAGAATGCATAAAGTTTTATCACCTTCGCACTCATCTGCTGTACATACCGTGAAGCTGACTGCAACACAAAACAAATCATTTGCCATCGCGTGTAAGCTAATTATCTCCTTGTCCTCTTCCTTTCCATATTGCATGTACATGTACATGTACATCAGGAGATTGGCCTTGCATCATGTCCAGAAAAGAAAGAAAGATTGATTGAATTTTTTCTTAAGGATAAACATTGGGTTCCCATTACCCAGCGCCCGGGCCATTGTCCCGCCAAACATTGTCGGGTTTATTTTTCCAAGGGTGTGAAATTTCCTGGGCTTCGGCTGGAAGACACTCCATCTTCTGTTTACCCTTGGCTGGAAATTGTCTTCAGTACATGCAGAGAGCCTAGGGACCAAGCAGGCGACCGTCTGTCTGGGAAAAGACGACGAAAGAAGGAAATACGAAGGGGGGGGGGGATCGGGAAATGTTGGATAAAGGTTCCCATGGCGACGGGGAAACTTGAATCGAGGAACCCGTCGGGCACAATCACTTAGTGGATATTGGTTCTTGAAGGTTCCTCCCCGAAATCTGACGAGGACAAGGAGTTTTGAGCGGAGATGGGATGGGTCCTCTGTATATATGCATTATGCAGGCAGGATGGAGGGCACTGTACCACATCCCATCCGTGGACGTAATATACACTGTAGAACTTCTATACTTTTTACGTGTGCATTTGTAGTGCTGCAATTTACAGTATGTACACGTACATCTACTATGTTGGTAAATGGAAAATTGGGGAGGAAATGTTACTGGGACAAAGGTTGAATTTCCACTTGGTTCTACAGTACACATGTAGTTTGGATACATGTAGATCTTATCACTTTTGGGCTCATTTTATACACAGGTTCTTACCTGAGACTATGGTTGCTGCTGTGAAAGTACATGTACCGGTCCGGTACATTGTATTTCAAGCTTTCTTTTTGTAGGCCTTGTATAGTGAGAACAATAATTGTCTCATTATTCTTACAAGACCTCAAATCTTTTTCCTCTCTCATTTGGGACTCTTTCCATCCCACCCATCCCACTATTACCCAGCTCTATGAAAATTGAAATTGAGGCCTGAATTACAACGTACAAATACGTACGCAATGTTATAAATTGAATTGTGGATTACTGGTAATCGTTTGTACTCATGTTGCAATGCTACATGAACACGTATGTACAGCATGTACAGGTACATGTACTCAATGACCTTTTACCTGTACATGTACAGTACTTCCTGGTACTGTGACCTCAGTTGTCATCAGTTGTTTGGCAGTGTGTTTCCTGGTTGACACTTGGTCCAGTGGGCCTGCTCACTTTCCTATCATAATACAGTATGCAGTAATTTGAGGGTGAACAAAATTCTACAATTGTACCCTGCACTCTTTAGTCTTTACCTTACTGTAACCCTCTTTTTACTGGGTTCCTTGATTACTCATTTTTTAATTTAAGAAATCTAGCTTTTTGGTCTTATTGTTAACCTTGCTACAAATCCCTTTCCCTATGCCCCTACCATGCCCTCTATTCCCCTAGCCACCCTCTATGCCCCTACATGTACCTTTTCCCCAATGGCCTTATCCCACCCTCTATGTCTCTACCTTCACCCTCTACATGTATGCCCCTACATGTACTATACCCAACCTTCTATACCTCAACATGTACTGTACCTCATCCCTATGCCCCTACCCCCTCTATACCCCTACCTCACCCTATATACCCCTAGCCCCCTACCAAACACTCTATGCCCCTACCCCACCCTCTATGTCCCTACCCAACCCTTTGTGCCTCTACCTCATCCTCTGTGTCCCTACCCTACCCAACTCTGTCTCACTCTCTGCACTAGCATCTTAATACCTGAGCAACCTTACACGTAACTCCCATCAGTTCTAGCTGCATGACTAAAGATGTTTAAGTTTAACCCTGTCTAGTCCCCAAACCCCCTTTTCAAAGACGCTAACAAACAGCCACAGGCATTTGAGAAACATACCTGAGCTCTATGGGAATGGAGAGAGGGAGTGGGGAAAGAGGGAGCGAGAATAGAGGAAGAGGAATAAGACCGTTTCACCTGCAAAGGTTAGCCAGAGCCCTGGGTTGACTGCTAATCCTGTCTTCCAGCCAGTATCACGCTGGCTGCTCAAGGATTAATGGCAAGATCCCATCAGAGATACTGCACCACGGCAACAGCCAATAAGACCAAGACTTGCCCAAGGCACCAGATGAGATGCTGATGCCTCTCTTACAGTGTAATCCTCATTCCATCCCAACAAATTTGTTGTGGGATGTGTTTTTGAGGGTTTTTTCATCACCTCAGAGAAACACAAATGCTATGCACACGTAGAGTAGTACAGTAGATTATGCCATTCATTCCGAATGTAAGAATGGAATGACTAGTGGCGGAGAAGACTTACATGATAGGTAATACAGTATTGCATCACTTGCATGAATGGGAAAATGTTGTGAGCTGCTTACAGACTAAGATGACCACAATCCAAAAAACGTACGTGTAGGAAGCCCTTTCTCAAAGGTCCTGCTACATACATGTACACATGTACTGTACATGTACTGTACATTTTAGTGTAGGATCGGAATGTCAGGTCCCCTAATTTTTTAGAATCTCATACACGTGCAGTACATGTACATGTACATGTGCCACCAATGTATACACTGCATCATTGTTTCATTGTTTCATTGTTTCAACTGTGTAATGCACAAACTGTCTTTGTTGTTCTGCACTTTCCTATTTGCATCTCACTCCAGCCTAGTGGACATTTGCTTTATTTGCATTGGCACCAGACATGCAGCTACCGTACATTGTCTACATGTACTGTACATGTACTGTACCAGGGCCTTAATGAATATCGTAATTGCACACAGGCCACAGCATGCACATTGTAACAGTTACATGTAAGTGCCGATGTACATGTACATGTGTACATGTACTCTGAGGCCATGTTCAACACGTAAATGTATGCAGGTCATTCCTGACACAAGTGCCATCTTCAGTGCACTGTCTAATTGCCTATGTACATGTACACTTTGTGAACTTAATATTCATCTTGAACCCAACCTCCATACTCACATCAAGCTACATGTACATGTACACTGTCCACGTACACATGTATTGTGCTTTGCACATGTACATGTACATGTACAGTGCACGTGTACATTGAAGGTCTTATTCCCTATTCCCTAGCACACATTTGATTTAACAAGCTATTCAGTCATTTTGTCTCTCCCTCTCAAATTTTATATTTGAACTTATAAGTAAAAGAAAGGGAAAACTAACTAAAGTATTCAGCAAACTAAAGTATTCAGCAATTGATTGAAACATTCATGGCGGTTTAATCCCTGGAGGTATGCGGCAAAGACTACCGGTAGTTGACTATTTGGGAAGGCCGCCATCTACCGGTAAGGGCTGGGTACATGTAGCTCAGATGTTAAGAGGCAAGGAACATTGGTATGCAAAATCAGAGGTGTGGGTCTCAAGTCCTGGTCCAGTCAAAGTTTTTTTTAAAGCAGAAAAAAAATCGCTGGATTAGAAATAGTGCCAGATTCCTGGAACATTAAACCCACGGTCTGAGTTCAAATCCCACTCCAGTCAAATATTCTTTACTATTTCAATGAATTCACTAATGTATAATTCTCATCCTACATGTACATGTGTGGTATGTGTGTACATGTATTTTATTTCTTCTTATCCCAGAAACAAATTAGCAGAAATTGCTGTTGGAAGAGTACCAAAAAATGTCACAGTTTCAGTGTGTTCACAGTTGATTACATTCCGAATGGGAAAAATAAGCTACGGGATATCTTCAGAAGTAAATGGGTTTTTTAAATGATATACATGTATGAATATGTGTAAAGCGTTGATTCCTTTTACTATGTAAAAGTAATCAACGCCAAAGGGGTGTGTAGCTCATTTGAAATGTGTCAAAAGGTGAGAAGTTAAACTTTCAATTTCAAATCAGGGATTGTAGAATGAGTCTGATACATACACATCACAAAATGTAAAAATGGATTTAGAGTAACATTCAAAAATGTTGCAAACTGCTTAGGCCTTACTGACTAAATTTACCAAAATACAAATCTCAAAATTTAGTGGGCCTGATGTTTCGATACTAGCATGACCTTTCACAAAGGCAAAAATGGATTGACTTAGTTTCCACAGCAGGCAGATCATACAAGATGTTCGGTCAGCAGTTTTTAACCTTATCATTCCGTCTTTTTAAGTGGGGAATGATTGGCAAAGCTAGGAATGGGATTATGGATACCGTATATGATATTTGTATAGGTGTTTCAAAAAGAAAGAAATTTAGTAGCAGTCAGTGTGAGTGTGGAATAATGTCATGCCTTGCCACGGCAGATCGTCTCGCAGTTGCCGTCGAAGCATTCTTCAGTGCCGGGCCAATTAGAGATTAGCATCTGACATGGGCGGCTATCAAATCACCCTCCATTGTGTCCTGTCGTCTTCGACTTGAAAGCTCTTCCTCCGAGAGAGTGAAGGGGCGACATACAACCATTCCATGTCCTTCTCGTTTGACACCGTTCTCCTTCCCCCTCTCAACCTCCCTCCCTCCCTCCCACTCTCCCCCCCCCCCTCCACACACACACACTCACAAAAGGAGACAAAATTGCTACTGACAACGATATCCCCATGCTGTCACCTGCAGCAAGACAGCACACAAATCCAGGGAAGCTTGTCCGCGCTATCTTAATATCCATGTCGGCAAGGATTTGATGAATTTCTGTCTTTTGGGGGGGGCTTTTTTTTTACCCTGTCAGTCCTCTGCTGAGCATTTTGTCTCCGCCAACCTGGGAACAGGAACAGGGAGAGAATGCAATGCATCTGATGTGATCTATTAATACTGGAATTTGTTGTAGAACCCCTCCCCCTCCTCCCCCTTTCTTTTATTTAACGGAGACGCTTTAGGCATCGGTTGGCAGGGCCCCGTATTGTAGGCTGTAACACGACCCGCGGCATCGATTGGCTACCAATTTAGCCCCTTCTCATCGCTTCATTTCCTTGCCTCAGAATTAGCGGATGAGACACTCAAAGGATGCCTGCCCCGCGGTATTCAGTAGTGGGCCCATTGCAGATGCCCCACTCCCTAATGAAGCCACGTCTCAAAGATGCTAACCTTGCTATTAGAAGGGACGGTATTCTACACACCGTGCCAATAGCATGTGCATTGGACATTGGACATTGGACATTGAAAGTGCGATATTACACACATGTACACATGTACATGTATGCATGTGTACCGGTATGTGTACACACATGTAGGCATGGAATTTGTTTTGTATCACCTACATGTATATACATGTACTACTTTTACACTTAAACATGCTTACATGTACAGTACGTGTATGTCATTAAAAAAAAAACTCTTGAAAGCTTTTTACCGGTACAAGTACATTTACCGGTACAAGTCCAACTTGCATACCAAATTTCATGGTACGGTACATGTACATGTATGCTCACGTTAATGGGGTCATAAGGCATGAGTAGTCAGCATTCTGTGGATCTCCTTGATGGTGTGGGAATATGGGGGAAAATACATATTAGGAGAGAAAAGTGGAAGCACCTCTTAGTCAGCGCATGTAAGCATGTGTGTAGAATGTTGTGTAGAATATTATTGACCATTTGGGAAGGCCGCCATCTACTTTAAGGGCTGGATAGCTCAGATGGTACATGTAAGAGTGATGGGAAGCTAAAACCAGAGGTCTCTGATTAAAATTCCTGTTCCAGTCAGAGTTTTCTTTGCCATTTTTTAAAACATTGTTTAAAAGATTAAGGTAGAAAATACATTGTGGATTCTACCTACTGTAAGATATATACAAAAAATGTTGCAAACTGCATGTACATGTACATGTATCTGTTTTGTCCTTGTCACTCTGCCTTAGAGAAAGGTCCTGCTACATGTAGGATGGAAAGTCAGGCCCACTAAATTTTGAGATTTACTGTAAGTTGTATTTCAAAATGCAATTACTGTAGAGACGCTTGCCTATTTTCACCGTCAATTTGATGAACCTGTCTTCAAAGTGCAAGTGGAAGATGACAGTCCAAGTGCAGTGTCACCTCCACATCCCCCTCCATCGTAAGGGATTCCACGCTGACAAGACCGGCTTAACCTTTCCTCCCCCTGATTCGATGGTCTTCAATTCCAAAGAGGAACACCTCTCCCTCCCCATCCCACCCCTCCCTCTCCATGTCAGTGCCTTAATGCCTCCAAGTTTGGGGGTTCCTCCCCCCCCCCTTCCCTCTCCCCCTATCCCTCCCTTGAGGCTCCCTTCCCCCCTACCCCCCCCCCACCCTCAGGCCACGGTGTCTACATCTCATCAGTTCCCCTCCCTCCTACCAGCCAGACAAATTCACCACATGCTTGAGATTTCTCTGGTGGAGGGGTTTTTCCAACACAGCCTCCCCGCAAAAAAAGATTACCGTACTGGTAGTACACATGTAGTACTGGAGCCAGCAAGGTTTTTCTCCCTGAAAATTGGCTTGGAAATTGGTCTGGATTGCCTTAATAGATTTGGAGTTTGGATTTTGGTGGAGGGGTGTCAAGGAATGTCTGTCCAGAATACTTTGTCTCCGCAGGGAGGCTGCACATTGTATCTGCTTTTTTTTGGGGGGGTGGGCTTATGGCATGCATTTTTTGGGTAGACTAATCGCATCTGGCCATGATTCTGTACATGTACGTACATGTACACAAAGCTTTCAATTCAGAATTCTACACAGGAATACACCATGCAAACGTAGCATTGATGCTTTCAATTCAAAACTCCACACAGGAAACCACCATGCAAAAGTAGCATTTTATACCATATTGATGCATGGTGACTACAGTCTCAGTTTCTATCACAGTTTCCCTACAGCTTCCTCGGTTGAATCCCAATTTCCAAAATACTGGTATTAAATTTTGACTTTTCATGGAGACTCAAATAGATTTTCTTTCATGCCTAGTTTCAGTCATACATGTACATGTATACATGTAGTATGCATATGACGGGTTTACCTTACACCGGTACATGTAATGATAGCCCTTGTGGTCTTACATGTAGTTGAGAAAAGAGCATGAACAATACATGTGTACACTGCATTCATCAATAAATAAGAATAGATAGATAAGAGAAAGAATTCCATTTATTTTACACACTACACAGGGGCCAATATCAGTTCCAGATGTTTCCAAAATATTATGTGTTCATATGCACACATGTACATGTATTTTGGAGTATTTTGGAGTTGCTGATCATTTCTAAACCTTTTTCGGTGTACATGTACATACATGTACTGTACACATGTATTAATTACATACATGTAAGCTCTTCAGAATTGATACGTGTATGGTATTCTACATGCGCAGTAAGTGAGAAATAGACATGGGCCTACTGTACATGTACCAATGAAGGCTATGATACACATGTACACTCTAGATACAGTCTACATACATGTATGCAGTCATATCTTAGGAATGTACCCACCGCGAAGTTCCACAAACACTGTTCAAATATTTAGATTGTGCAAAATGCAAAAAGGGCAAAAAACAGAAGACAAAAGAAAGTAGCTGTGGAGCTGTAATACAGTAGTAAAGTACATGTAGGAACCGGATATTCTCGGTGTATATGACTACAAGCTACCTCCATGGTACATGTACAAGCATCTACAAAATGTAGATTGCTCCAAGCAGAATCTGCCAGACTGCTCGAGACCGAGACGCCACCGGACCGGCGAGGCGGCGAATTTCAAATTAAGCGGGCGAATCTGACGCATGCAGGTGTGCGAGGCATGAGTCACAGCTGGAGCCCGAGAAAAAGGGGGACTGAGGGGGTGCGGCAACGTGCCTAGTGGTTGAGGTTGGGGGTTTGGGGATTGGGGAAAGGAGGGGGGGGGTGGGGGGAGTTTAAAGAAAACGGGGAGGGGAAGGGTTTAGGGTGGGTATGAGTTGGGAGGAAGACGAGATCTTATAAGAGAGGCGGGACGCAGGTGTCACATTTCGCTGGCCTGCAGACACCTCAAGACACAGAACTTGATTGCATTTTTTTCTCAGTTGTAAACTCATTGCAAAGGCTGAGCGGTAAGGACGTTGGTGAAGAGGGGGGAGGTTGTAGTAGGCGGAGTCAGTATAGGCGCTCCGGGAGGAAGATGGAATATCATGATCCTTTCCTTTTGCTCATCTTCTTCTTTTTTTTGGGGGGGGGGGGCGGCTGTGATATTTATTTGTAAAGTGCTGGTTTAAGTTATTATCCCCGGCCTGGAAATATCAGGAAGCGAACTGGTTGTGGTGCTCTGGCAGTTTGGATTATGCTCGGGAGTAGGGCCTATTTGGCCTTTATAAAAGGCACGAAAAGTATGTGAAGCGTTGAATGTACAATGTGTATGTATTTGTACATGTTACTAAAACAGCAACTTTACCAGGGGCACTACAGCAATGGCTATGATTGGGCAGAAATAGCCTTGGTATCCATTCCTATGCTGTGTTCAATGGGAATATGACATACACATTATTATGTACTACAATATTTGCCGTGTGTATTGAATTGGGACGATGGCAGTCTTGTTCCAAGACTCAACAGCGTGTTAATTAAGCAGCATGTGGTTGTGGGCACAGTGCATTGTACTTGTTGTCCCTTCGGGACCATTCCGTCACACCTTCAAGGCTTCATGTCTGTAGACTAGAATCCATCTCACGGCCAGTCATTGTGTGAGACCTTCTCCTTCAACAAGACGTCCTCCAAAAGCATCAATAGACCCCAGTTTTTCATTAAGAATTCCTGTCTGTGTGGGGTCTTTGTTTTGTGAACTGCAGACATCCATCACCCCAGATTCCTACAGCCCAGTGCCATTGATATTGAGGCTGGTGCTCTGCTGTACACATTAAAGCACAATATACAGTACAATGCATAACTACCAGTACAGACTACATGTACAGTACTGTACTACATGTACACGACATGTACACAATGTACATGTACATGTACCATGTATATATACATGTATGTGTATGGTACATCTTCATACATGTACATCTAATGTACCTACCGGTACTGAGTAATCACAATGCATCACTGTAGCCTCTAGTGGGTCTACTCTAGACTCCAACGTAGAGAGAAGAATGATTCTAAATTACAGCAGGCAGTACAAACTGGTCTGAGGCTGTTGTCTTTGATTTCAATTACTGTAATGTACTACTGCTGTACGTACTTTCAACTAAAGTGTACATGTACAGTGTACATTGTGTTCCTGTACCTTACATATTATACGTTAACACCATTAACACCAAACTTTGCTCAACCCTTAAACACATAAAAAGAAATTCAGTTAAACATTCAATATTCGTTCGCCCTTCTACTACATATGCATGTACGTGTAATTCAATATGCTCAGCATACCTGTACTTTGCCCAGTTGCCTGCAGAAAACAAAAGCAGGCAGCTCTTGCTGGATTCAAACCAGTGACTCCTGCTTTCTAGTGCAAACGTCTTAATAACAATTTACCACTGAGCTGGCCAAGGTCATGTGTTGGATGAGATTATGATATTGTGTCGGTGCAATGTAATTCAATGAGGGTTTGCATTTCAGCAATGCTTTTTGGGCTTTTCCGCGCTGCGCTGCGTATCATAGCGGAAAAGCCATTCCTGATTATTTTTTTCCAACAATTGCCTTCCTCTTGTGCATTTTTGTTTTTCTTTCCACGCAGATTATCTCGCGAATGGCAAAAGATATTCCAGCCAAATTTATCCGAAGCAATGTCCCTATGGTCCTGGCATGCATGCGATTTGCTTTCCCCCGAGTGGCTCAAAGGATGGTAACATGACAGCGCTTTAAAGTTTTGGTTTTTTTTCTTCCCCCGTTTCAGGAAAAGGCTTGCAAGTGGAAAACGGAATTTGGCATGGACGGTCTGACCACCAACGGCGTGCTCATCATGAGACCCAGGGGAGGCTTCCAGTCGGACGCACGGCCGGGGGTGTGGCGAGAGGTCTCGGTGGGCGGCAACATTTACTCGCTGCGAGAGACACGGTCCTCGCAGCAAAAAGGCAAACTGGTAAGGACCCAAAGAAGCGTCCCAAATCAGGATCAAAACAGGACAGGAGAGCATTATACTAAAAAAAAAATTTATGCACTTCGCACTGGCCCATTGCCAGTGCTCATGATCGCCACACGAGGATTTGCTAGCATTTTCAAAACTCGCCCAAAACAATCAGGAGCTATGTATATCTGTGAAATAGATCAATACGGGTATACGATGTGTACAAGTGAGTCAAACCTGGCACAAGTTCGGACATCGGAGTGGCATTTGTCAAGGGCTTATATCCATCTTAAAAAATGGGGCCCCTTGTGCGTTGTCAATGGAGCGTAGCGCGACTTTGCACATGTACAGTGTGTCCGAGTAGCCCCCCATGCTGACAGCCTTTGGCCACAGACTATCCTCCACTCCAGGCAGTTGTTACCCCAACCATAGCCCCAACCAAGTGTACAGTTTCAATGTTTGCAGTGACGATAGTCAAACCAGCGGTGCTCCGAATTTTGACGTCCCAGCGCAAAGTACCGGTAATTCAAAATGGGTAATACACACAAATTGTGAAAATTGCTTATTGACTAAAAGTGACCAAAATGCAAATCTCATAGATGTTTGATCCTCACGGGACCCTACCCTAAAGGCAGCTTGTATTTGTTCAATGTACATGTAAGTCAAAAATGTTGCACATTACAATCTATGCATCTAATTTAAAGCCCCGATACAACATTGGTCGATGTCAAAGAATAGCATCCATACGTTGTCTGATCCAACATAATGCATGAAATAGCACACCTGTGAGAATTTCAGCTCAATCCACCAACCGAGTCTCGAGAAAATCGTGAAAACCGCTTCATTTGTTTTGCGAAAATGCAGCATTCAACGCCGTACTGTTCCGAAAAATAGTTTAGATCTCGGTGAGACGTAAACTATTTATTTTACCCATTTCTCCCAAAATACAGCATTTTAGGCAGAAATATTTCAGTGCGAGGTTTCTACTATAACAATCTTCAAACTGTATAAGTTTCATGTAAATCTGTGAACATTTCTGTTTTTCGATCTTACCAATGTTGTGTAGGGGCTTTAACTGATGAAAATCATACAGATCTCTGTAGACATTGGCCTATTAAAAAGGCCAGCCCCATGGATTTCAAGCCCTGTACCCCAAATCAGAGAAGAGATTTCGGACAAGAATGGATTGAGCTTCACGGAACATGTTTAACATATTGAAATCAGTGGTGCACTGCAATTGCGTCGCCGCATTGCACGCACAGCATAGCCGTGTGCGGGCAATTCCGTGTGATTTGCCTCATGGCCATTGCCGTAATGAAATGAAGAGGGCCATTTCCAGGCATTGTTCCGCAACAGCTGGCTAGGGTCTGTGACTGTCAGCCAGCGACGACATGCATTGCTTGCCGTCCGTTCACCGATTCGGCCTTGGCCCGATCTCCCGGGCAAGTTCCTTTGCGGAAGGGAACGGGTTTTTCGTCTGACCACGAGGCTACCTGCTTTGCAAATGACTCAGTGAAGTAAACCACACATAGAAAAAAAAGGCATGCGCATCAATCTTGACGCATTATCTGTCAACCTCATCTCCCCCCCCCCCTTCCCTCTTCTGACTTCTTTTTCCCTTCAAGCTGGGCTGCTGTCATCAATCACACGGCCGGTCAGATCCCGAGACCGTGACTCAAAGTTTGGCAGGAAAAGCCCCCCTCCACCCGCTCGCTCGCTCGCTCGCTTGCGCACAATCTGAGCATCAATCATAGCTGGCCACTCAAGTAGGAGTCCCCACAGACAGGACATAGCCCGCATGCACACATGTACCTACCTGTGCGTACGGTAGCTGCAGTGCCTGGCATCCCTGAACGAAACCCCTCACCCCCAAATTGAAATGCCCCACTGTTACTCAACAGGAAAGACACTCATTCCTCAGCTATGCAATCAGTGCTGCACATGTGACTTGGGCTGTAAATCTTCTTGGAAACTACCCTGGGGGGGAGAAGAAAATGGGTCTTTAGAATGACAGCTTTGGAGATTCTGTGTTGAACAGAACCTGAGAAAAACAAACCAAGCAAACCCAATTCTTCAACTGCTGTACAATGATGAACCGCATTTATTAGCAGTTGGTTGGCAGTGACAAAAGCCTGGGCCAGAATACACAATGGAGGCCTTTTCAACACTGGGTTTTTGTTTTGGGTTTTTTTTTTTTTTTGGGGGGGGGGTTTTGGGGGGAGTTTCAGTTGAAGAAAAAACCAGCATGCAGTGCTTACACCTCAGTCATAAACTCCACCTATTGGTAATCGTTTGGTTAGGAACAAAAGCCTGAGCCCAAACCCAAGCTGCTGATTTTTTTGATTTTTTTTTCCCCAAAATGGCCACCAGTTGATGTTGTATCAGGGAGTCCAACATGTATAATGTGACAGGGTTTTATAATGGAGGCTAGTTTATGATAGCGTAACCAGGGAGTTAATGGCACTGTAATCATGCCACATCCCCTGGTTGTAATTTTCTCTTCTTGGTTTTTTTTTTTCCTAATGAAAGCCCGAGAAAGGTTTTTATTGGCAAGGGACATGAATCAATTGGAGGGCCTCAGGTGATAATGACATTTCCCTGGCCGGGGAACCGGTGACTTACTGGGCATGTCTTGGCATGACCAAATGAGTCATTATGCCGTGTACCGACTATATACAAACAAAGATAGAAGAGAAAAAAGCACATTCACGTTGGTTTGCTTTGTTCTTCCCAACGTCCTAAACTTGTTTAAGCATTTCTACAATATGAAATTGGGTTTGTTGAACACTTGGATGCATAGCGAAAATGAGAAAATGGCTGTGACAAGGCACCATTAACTACATGTATGGCAGTTTTCGAAATGAAGGCTTATACTAAGCTCGGGCTGAGGCTTCGTCTCCATCTGACAAAAACCTGAAAATCCGGGTTGTGGTTTGTTTTCGAATTTGAAGGTTTGTTGGCTTGATGTGTGTACATGTACAGGGTATTCCTTAAGAAACTGGGGCCAAAGTTTAAACGCTTGTTTTTAGATGCCTGTGATATTGTAAGGAGTAAGATACAAAACCGAAGCCTAAGCCCGAGCCTAAGCCTTCATTTCGAAAACAGCCTATGAAATGAAAGGTGGGTTTGTGCAAGTCTTGCCTTGGATGGTACATGTACGTGTATACTTTAATACTTGGACATTACGGCAAGATGCTGTGCAAGAAAGTAATGCTGCCCAGTGTCCATATAGTACAGTACAGTAGCTGCCTGTGTGACTGAACTGAATCATTACAGCATGTACATGTATCTTGGTAATGTCAACATCTGTTTGCTTGAGAGTGTCAAAGTCAAGAAATTCAGCACCAACCCCCACTATAGCCCCTTTAGCTCATGAGAATTGTGCAAGGGCCAAATGCCTGGCTTGCCCATGAAACATACACCAAGCGGGGGATTGTCTGCTATTGTCAGGAGCATTTTTTTGGACGCTGGCCGTAATAGATTCCATGAAATTGGCCCCGGCAGTGTACATGTACACGCTGACGGTCACGTTCCAATTCAAAGACTGGTGTACGTGATACTGTTCTCATGATTGATTGGACTCACAGTTAAGATGCATGCACATGCACGCTTGAAATAGTCCGGATGATTCTGTCGGTCCTGAAGGCCTCCATGTGGGAATGCAAGCCCCCTGTACTCCAGGCCATAAAACAAAACAAAAAAAACCTTTAAGTCATGTTTTTCACATGTGGTGGTCGTAAATTCTTAATGGTGGGGGTTCTTTGAGTGTAAACCAGGATAAATGTTAATCCCTGTGTAGGGGAACAATGGGGTAGCTAAAAGCTTTGGTGTTTCGTGTTTGTGCTCAGGTCGTTGGGTCTTGTAGTACCAGGCAGTTTTTGTTTTGAAATGTGCCTGGGCAGTTTACAGCCTAATTAAATCCACCTTTGGACAGAGTGTGTGTGTGAGTCCTGACAAGTGATTTGCAAAAACAAAAGGCCCAGTGAACAATGGGAAATTGTAATCCATCCGTCTCACTGGACTGTCTCCAAGTGAAACATTTACTGTGGGTGCTTGTTACTGTTAGATGTAAATCCACGTTGGAACAGATGTGACATAGAGTAATGTGGGCACTGCATATTTGGCGCTTGATGTTATACATGTACATTGTACATGTAATGTCATGCTGTCCACATCCATGTATGTATTTCAAATATCATACATGTCATGTCATGTACATACATGTACATGTACGTGTAGGTATTTTAGGTATGATAATGCATTGTTGCTAAAGACCAATATTCAGCTCCATCTCTGAAAGTGTCTGACTTTGGAACCCAGCTTGAAAAACTCATAGTTGACTGCACGATTCATTATTCCATAGGATGATATTGATAATATGCAGCTACAGTAATTTGAACTACTGTACATGTACTATGCATGTACATAGTGCATGTTCTGGAGCATATACTGTAATGTGCAGTAAATTTATGTACCCGGTCCATTGAAATGACAATTAATATCAAGCTTCTCAAGAAACAGTGTGTTCTGCCTACCGAGCTCTACAAACTAGAGAATAAATCTACCGGTAGATGAGTTTGAGCCTCTGCCAGTTATTTCAACACTCCAATCAACGCCGCCATTTCATAATAATGCTGGATACAATAGCAGACAGTGAGTGCTTCTAATGACAGCTATTGGTCTCAGTTGTTTGTGCAGCACTAAATAGACAGAGGTGGTATTGGGGTGGTTTTTTTTACAGCAATCAAAGTTCCGGGCAGAATTTATTAGACAAACCTTTCACCTTTGACCTTTGCACCCATGCCCAGATTGATGACGAGGACAACATACTGGAGGATGGCACGCTCATTGACCTCTGCGGAGCCACGTTGCTATGGCGATCGGCCACCGGACTGCTGAAAACTCCAGTAAGTCCCATCCAAACATGCAACCGTATCTATGAATGAGTGAAAGGCGCACAATTCAAATTGTTCACAAAAATTTGATTCAGAATTCATGGTTAGTTTACTGCCATCTTTGGTTACAATGTTGCTTTTGGGGGGTAATTTTTTGATTTATTGATTTAATTTTTTTGCTATTTTCGCAAATTTTTTACATCACCTTTGAAGTGGGAGGATTGCGGTGGCATTACATAACACTTCTCATTGTGTGGACAGGCAGAGTGCACACTACCCAAAAACATTGAGTAACCGGCTCTTGTCAGAGCCACACTCCGTCTCGAAAGAGCAGTGTTACGTGGTGTCACCACAAACCTTCCACTTTGTATTTCCACCATGCACACTTTCAAGTCTTATCTCTTTCCTTTCCTTTGTTGAAAAAAAAGAAAAGAAAAAAAGATCAGAACAGAAACGAATGATTGTGCATGGCAATGAGTGCTTGGTCTAAAGCCATCCTGCGTTAATGCGAAAATTGTCACGGTAATGTTCTGATTTATGCTGCTGAGATGATGGGTCCAGTATAAAGGTCTCAATTTTCAGTTGCCCAAGGCCTGGGCCTGATCCCTAAATCATGACCAGGATCTCCGGGTCGCAGCCCTGATTGGTCCGCGGATGTATCCCACGGATTTCGAGCGCTTTTCATCCTCTGTTTTTTTTTTCTTTCCCCCCTTTTGTTGCCGGTGCGAGCAGACTCAGAAACACCTGGAGCTGTTGAGGCAAGGCATCAACGACTCGCGGCCCCAGTGCCCCATCGGGTTCAACACCCTGGTCCTCCCCAAGCACAGGCATACTTCCAAGGTGGGTATCGCGTTGCCACTGCCGGGCCCCCGGGCCTGGCTGGCTGTCCTGCCCCCTCATCTGCATATCTCATGCATAATTCATGAAGAGAGGCGGGGCTTTTTTCTGTACCGGTGCGGTGGCTACACATTGGCTCAAAGTCTATTGATTTTTTTCAGGGGCAAAAACAAAATCTGCTTAGCGCGAAAGGACTTCCTTTATGAAACAGGATCACCAGCAATGCTTGACCCTTATATTCGACTCCGATTATTTGCCGAGAAGTCAGATTTTATTTTCTCAAAGATGAGGGCCTGATATTCAAATCTTAGCTGGACCTTTCTGAAAGGCAGATTTTTGGTCTTTGAGAAAGGACCTGCGTGGATCAAAACATCAGGCCATGTTACATTTTTGAGATTTGATCAGGAGGTTTTTTTTGGGGGGGGGGGGATCAATCATGTCAATTTGGTACATTTCCTTAAGACTGATTTAAAGGTTTCAAGTCCCGGTTAAATCAAAGGTTTTTTGCCATTTCTTTTTCTCAAAATTATATAAAAGTTCCTAGTTATTTTTTGACTAAAAAAAAAAAAACAATAGCAAATATCACACATTATGTCATTGTAACATAGAGCAATTGAAGCTGTCCCTTTTTTCCCCCTGTGGATGCAACATTGCCTTGGAAAGCTCTGAAACTTAAGTTGTAGGAAGTACATGTACATCACCCAAGGTCTTCAAAACTGAGATGATAAGATCTTCTTGAGCCACCCTACATTTGGGTGGCTCAATTTCAAAAATTCAAGCACCCCCTTTCTTCAACCCGCACTGTCCTGTCTTGCACTGTCCACATCCAGATACACACAGGCTTAGCCTGATGGGTAGGGAGCAGCATATTGCCTCCCCCTCCACCCTTCCCCCTCTCCCTCTCCCTCCCTCTGAGAGATTCTGTGCTTCTGCTTTCTCGCAGATTGTGGACGAGAACTCGAAGCAGCCTTACGCCTACCTGAAGTGCGGCCACGTCCACGGCTACCACCAGTGGGACAGCAAGAGCACGCAGCAGAAGACCGAAAGGACATGTCCCATGTGCCGCGAGGTGAGGAACCAGACCGCCTCCACAGCCCGCCCATGCCAAGACCTGTGCTCAATTCTCACCAAACTCTTCATAAACTCTGATGCTTTGCCTTTGAGAAAGGTCCTGCTAGGATCGAAAGTTTCGAAACGTCAGGCCAACTAATTTTTGAGAGCAATAAAAACAAAAAGTGTAGAGGGCCTGCCGTTTCGATCCGAGCGAGACCTTTTGCAAAGGTGCTCTTCTCATTCTGTCATACCCAAACTCCCGGCACGGTTCATCCAGCACTTAGCTTGGCAAGGCTATAACATGCTGCAGTGCTCGCTTAGCTTGGCAAGCTTCTGCTTTCTTCGGTGATCTCCAGGACGGTGCTGTCATCGTCCGGAATCCACCAGTCTCTAGACGATGGGCACAGAACAAATTGTCTCCGAAACCTTGAGTTTTCCGGCACTTCTCAGAGCTACACTCCTCGAGAGAGACGACTTTGATGCATGGTGTCACCCGCAAACTTGCCTTATCACATAATCTGTTGTACCCGTTGGTGGAGACAGAAAGTAGAACTTCTACTCCCATTAACGAGGAGTTTGAAATGAACACTCTCAAGGGGTCTGAAATATCCAACGGCATTCATCCTTGTTTACAGTAGCGTTCCATGCTGACGCCCAGCTGAGCATTTCTGCATAGCAGTGTGTGTGCAGAGAGTGCAAGCCTTTCTCGAGCGTTGAAAAGTAAACTGATCTCAAAAACAAGATTTTCAATTACAGCAAACGGCAATTCTGCGGTGACCGTAACACGTTGCCTGCTCGTCACCCGTCTGAATAGTCTTTCCAAAAACTGATTGGGCCTCACATCTCCGTGCTAGCACGACCTTACTCAAAGGCAGCTTTGTGTTTTTGTGGAAGGACCATACGAACAAAATCAGAGGTCTGCTTAACATCAGTCCTAGAAAATCACTCAGGAATTTTTAATTTTTTGTTTCTATTTTTAAGCACTGAATGTTCCGTGCGTCTTTTCTCCTTGACTCCAGGCTGGTTCCTACGAGCCGCTCATCATGGGCAACGAGCCAAGCTTCTATGTGGACTCCGGTAACCCCACCCACGCTTACGTTCCCTGTGGTCACGTGTGTTCCGAAAAAACGGTCAAGTAAGTACATCTTGTAGGTCCTCGCAGACCATAGTCTTCAAGCCTTGAAAACACCGACCCGCCTTCCTCGATCACGATTTGCCGGTGGTCTTGATTTTTCTTCATTCCACACCGTGGACACAGCCTGCAGCCTTTATCCATCCTAAGACAAATAGGTCTTAAGGCTTAAAGAAGAGGTATGGTTCTTAAAAAGAACCTTAGTGATAACTCAACATTTTGGCCAGAATTCTCTGGCCGTCATCAGGAGAAATACGTCTTCTTTAAGAGACCTTATGTATACAGTTTACTGTTCATGGTATCATCGCAAATTACTCCTATACCATCCCAAGACCTTTGTCTCGTGTTTTATCCTTAAAATCCCCAGCGGATAATGACCGCCAATCCCTGTGTGATCTTAATCCTGATCCTATAAAAGCAATGGCTAAATGAAATAGCTGCAGTAGTGGTGATTAAAAGTAACAGTAGAAGTTGTAGCAGCAGTAGCAGTAGTAGCAAAAGCAGAAGTAATCCTGATACCGTCTTTATTTCTTCTGTCCATACACAAACCCTATCATCACAGGCCCCTCGTTTTCCCCTCTTCTGAATCTAAGCTGATCCCGGTGTGGATTGTAAATCTTCAACTGGCCTTTTTCGGCAGAAAATCTTAAACCAAGTGAACTTTGCATTCCCTATCCGGTCCGTAACCCTAACCCTCATGCTGTCAGTGAATCTCAGACCCCATCCTTCTTTATTTTTTTTCCCCCATGTTTGAAACTGAGCTGATGAATCTAAAACAGTAACCTTAATTCGTTCTTCTCTCGATCGGTCTCCCTCCTGCAGATACTGGTCGCAAGTTCCCCTGCCTCACGGCACCCATGCATTCCAAGCTGCCTGTCCCTTCTGTGCAATGCCGCTGTGCGGAGACACCGGATACATTAAGCTCATCTTCCAAGAGGCCATCGACTAAACGGAGGCGGCGGAGGAGGGCTGAGCCCGACTCGGGACAAAATAGGGAAAGCAAATCCGAATCAAACAGACGACTACGACTAAAATGAAATCATGCCGAGGCTGAGAAACTAACCCCGTTGTGAGTTGCCAAGTCTGATGCCCCGCACCGTCTGAGCCGTTTCGCGCATGCAGCACGCCAGTTCCCCAGACTTGATTGTGCCGCAACAGCACACAATGCTGAGGGAAAACCAGCGCGTAACAAGGCCTTTAGAATGCTCTGTCTCACACACACACATCCACCAAACAGTCTTCATGTAGCGTGCACACTTTCCACTTCTCTATAAACCCATTGACTTCTGCCCTCAATGATAAATCGGGAGGTATATAGGTCAAGTACTTTTTCTTCCATCAAATGCAAACGAGTGACTGTGCTAAGATTTTATAGAATGGTTACGCTCCGAGACAAAATGGCAATTGTGTAATGGTCCCTTTTGTAAATGCATACAGTTTTAGGTTTAATTTATTAGTGCTTTCTCTTTTGCTGCCTTTTTTTTTTGTATCTTGGAGTGCATTTGAAAAGGGGTGTTATGAGCAATGTGAGTGTTACTGAATCTTCGAAGATTGCAGCTGTAGGCAGAGTCGGGTGAATTTGGATGCCGGCTGTGCTCTGTGTAGAGTGCCACATGGTCAGGGTACCAGACTTGGGCCAGGTGGACTTTATAGCAAGGTATCCCTATGGCCTGGGTCATTTGTGTATGACTCACTGACCGACCATCTGGCACAGAGTGCAGTGGTCTAAACTCTTAATCTGATGACCTCAGGCCAGCACCTGCCTAACTATAAACCCATCAAAAACTGGTCTTACATCTGCCTAATTGGAACTTATGATAGATCAAATAAAAGGCTTGGTTGTGCCACATGCACCTGCCTAACTTTAAACCCATTACAAGTCTAAATTAAAGGGCTTGGACATGGCCCTTGGCATTTGCCTAACTATTTACAGGTTAAATTATGGGCTTGGTCATTCAACATGCACTTGCCTAACTTACCGTAAAACCAGTTGAAAGCTTGGACGTTAGGCTTGCTTGAGCAAAGTACAGATTCATGTGGAGGCTGTAGACATTTAGACACACACCTGCCTAACTTGGAACTTGAAGGCTCGGACATACGGATCGCTAGAAAGTAGACCGACATTTCAATTCCGGCAGGACCTTTCTCAAAGGTCCTTTCTCAAAGGTCCTGCCGGGATTGAAACCTCAGACCCTGGAAGTTATTGAGATTTGTCTATTTTCGATCAGTTAAGTCATTATTGAACGTGGCAATCATTTTCTATTCGTCATTATTTCAGTTGAGGCCAAAAATTTAGTGTTTGTGATGCACGTTAAACATCGGCCCTCTCTTTTTGAATTCCAAGGACCAAGTCAGTTTCTGCTAACTAACTGACCAGTGCCTGGATCCTTCTAAAGGGAGTAGTGTGATTGTTTTCTTTCAATTGAATAAATCCCCTCTTCAGCAGCTTTTTACCTTTCAAGCCTCCAATATTTCTGTCCGATTCAATAGAGTATAACTTAAGTTGCTTGAACATTTATGATAGTAATATATAATTATATTATCAATATATATACATATATATTCATTTATGTATGTATATATGCCCCCATTATAAAATTATTGGGTATTTATCAATAGAAAAACAGAATTTTTAGTGGAACCAGTTCCACGGAAAATGGAACTAGTTACCATTTTCAGTGCACCTATGGTATTAAGGATCGCTATCTTCAAACTTATTCTCTGTGTTGCTCAAACACTGCCTTGTATCAGTCCCGGTTTCAGATGGTTGACTTGTAATGGGTAGGGTAGTATGTCATGTGGAATAAGATTTGCACGGTAGAAGCACAATGTGGAAAGATTGCAGTTATGCCACGGCAGTCATCTATTTCATGACACGCAAGTATAGCTCTGAGGAAAGCCAGTATCTCAACGCTTCGGGCAGTGTGTGTTCAGCCCGTCCTCGGGAGACTTTTTCTGAGTACACACTGTCCTACTCGGAGCCATACTCCTCCTCGGAAGAGATGACCTACATGGTGTCACCGCAAAGTCTCCACATTGTGCTGTGTGCAAAGTCCAGTCTTGAGCTGAGATGACTACTTGAATACTCTCGATTGATCCTCGGGAAACGTGAAACCGTTTTGGTCACTGCTAAATCTGTAATTCTCTAATGTGCATTTACCGGTACATCCCTGTGTTTTAAGGTGGAGGGGAAATGGGACAGTTTATCAAATGTCCTATTGTACAAATGGACAGCGTCTGTTGCAGTTTAGTGGCACCAGTTTTACTACTAAAAAAAAAGTATATCAAAGGCAAGTGTTGTCAAATAAAAAGACTAGTGGACAAGATAAGCAGCTACTTTGTATTAATAGGGTGTATCTTGAATCTTATCCCAAGTAACAATATGTGTAGAGCAAGAAAGGAAAGGTCTGGGGAGTTTTTTTTATAGAAAACTCTACCTTTGAGACAAAAAATGTAAGTGCAAAGCTGCATGTCTGAAGAGAAACAGTTGGCCACAGTATATTGAAAAACTGCTTCTGATGTTGGGGGTAATTCTCTCTAAAAGAACAATTCCACCAATTTAAGCGACCCTTTTATAAAGAACAAAATCTCTAGCGATTTATGTTACAACTGATAATGTAATATGATAACCAATAGTGTTACACTAACAGTCACATTGTTCATTGGGAGGTAATACAAATTATTGGTTAGAGTTTGGGGGGAGTTACATTACACGTTGGGAGGTTTCAAATTCACTACAAAAAGGGTCAATTAGTGTTACACTATCGGTTGGTGATACAGTATCGGTCAAGTGGTAATACATTATCGGTTAGTGATACATCAGGCGTTGGTTATTACATTATCACTTGTAACAATATATTTTGTGGGCTTTTTGGGGGTCGGAGGGAATATAAAGTAAATGTGCAATGTCTCCCTTAGTAATAACTTGTTACAAATCAGATAAAAAAGGGGCTCTTTTCAAAATTTAATTGTATTAAAAATCAAAGTTAAGGGAAACTGACAAGGAAATTTTAAACAATTTAGGGAAAAAATTGCAAAGACAATGAGACTGGACTGGGACTTGAATCCAAGACCTCCGGCTTAACGTAGCAGTGTTTTTACCACCTAGGCCCAATTTCATAGTCGCTTTAGCGTGAAAATCTGCTAAGCACGAAAAGTCTTCTTTGTGTAAGCAGGATTACAGACTGCCCTGCAATTTGATGTCCATTGCTTTTGACTTGTATCCCACTTTTCTTTGCTTAGCATGAAATACAAGTGAAGTTGGGGTAGGCAAGGGGGTGCTACGGCTCATGACTTTTTTGCGCTTAAGCAAAATTTGGCGCTTAAGCGGCTCTATGAAATTAGCCCCTGATCTATCCAGCCCTTAGGTGGCGGCCTTTCCAAAAAGTCAGCTACTGTGTTTCTTTGCTGGGGTAGAGGTGCCAGTCAGAAGCATTCAACCACCTCTTTGCCTTTTTTTTTTTTTTTTTTTAAATAAACTGTAAATGATAAAATGTATTGTTAATTTAATCTTCAAGTTCTTGTTTTAAAATGCTTTTTTTGTTGTTGAGCATTGATAATTGGATTTGAATGGCAAGACTTCTAGCTGTTAAATAATTAATTCCCTCGACCACACTGATCTTGTATAAACCTCTCTTTTGCAGTGTTTGTTTGTATTTATGCCATGTGCATTTATTTGTAAATAGATTTTCGTAACTATGGTTATTGTTAACTTGGTATCAAAATGGAATGCGGTGTTCCAAAGCTGGGAGAAAATCTTTTTTACCTCAACACACAAGAAAGCAGTTTTTGGCACTGCTTTTTGGGGGTTCCCTTCCACAGTTTCTGAAGCTTTTGATTGTAACAGATTCCATCTGACAACCAAAAAATGATAACAATTACCTGTATATGCAAGTCAAGATCTGATGGGGTATATGTTTTGGGTTTTTTTTTAAATAGTTTTCTCTCGTTTTTGTCCTGCAACATTCTGGAATATGTATAGATGATTCAGAGGATTTTTGTGTGAGCACATTAACTACTATGAACATTCTTCATAATTTTTGTTTGTTTTCTGTTGTGATGTGTAAATTTGTTTTTGTTTTTGCCGGGGGGGGGGGGGTATTTAATATTTAAACTTAATTTATGCGATAAAAATTGCTGAGCCTTTGCCTTTTTTTTTAATGACTGTGTAGCATTTTTTTATATGAATTTAATAATAACTTATTCTGTAATCTCAGTGTAGACGCAGAGAAAGAGGCATGATGCTCTAAGTGGCTTGCTCCAAAGTCATGATGTAGGCATTTCAGAATTGGCTTGAAGTCCCCGTGTAATTGGAAAAATTTGTAACAATAATGGGTTTGTGGTTAATTTTGTTTTTCTTTCGTTGCCCCTCATACTATAAGTCTATTTTTAGTAGGAATCAAACAGTTGGACATATTAAAAAGTATTTCACGCTGTGAATTCGTGGAGGCAAGTTTTTTTCCCCGAGTTTTGCGAGTGTGTTCCTTGTGGGAAGCAGAAAATGCATTAGTGGGAAACAGTACACGCTTTGTGGATTTGTCTACAGAAATGTGAAGGTTTTTCATTCCATAATGCTTTATCTCCATCGTCCATACACCATCTATAATATTCCACAGGAAAACATTGAAATGGTACATTGGGTTAAAAAGATTGCAATTTGTATTATTTATTCTATAAATTGACAAAAATACTGAGGCCAATACCAGTCATCTGTACATTATAGTTTGTGCAAAGAGAGCATGGATTAACTCTTTCACTACGGAATAAATGTGCATGTCTGTACGGAATAAATTTGGTAATATATTAGAAACAATGGGACACGCGAGCCGATGTATCGGCTTTCCGTCAACAGAGAGCGGTTTACCGAGCCGATGTATCGGCACGCCGTACGGAAAGAGTTAAGAAAATGTCTCAGCGTAAATGATGCCAAACAACACAAAATGCCCGATTACTGAATTGTATACTTTTATTTACACTGAATTTTACAACTGATTGAAGATCATCCAATTAAGACAGAAAATTGTCATTCTCGTCTTTGAGCACAAAACAACCAAAAATCAGCACAATGCATAAAGATATGTGTATTCATGTATATGTATTCAAATGTTCATAATTCTATTATAAAATATTTCATTTTTGGATGAGCTTTTACATAAAAATCTCCATATTGAACAAGTTTAGTCTTTTATTAAGGATATTCACAGGCATCTGAAGAAAAAAAATTATTCAATGAAAACTGGAAATCTAGGTTCAAATAAATTGATAATACAAAATTAAAACCAACCCAAAAAATCAAGCAAAATTGGTCTCTGCAAATCACGCATCTCAACACACCATTAGCGATGAAGTCAAACAGAAGTGCTTGCTGCCCTCTTCTGTCAATCTGTTGATAGTCAGTGGCCTCTATAAGTATCTTTGCTCATGGTTTTTCTCGATGATTTTTAATAGAGGGCCTGATGCTTGCAGGACCTTTCTCGAAGGCAGGACGCCTTCGAGAAAGGTCCTTCTAGGTCCTTTAAAAATCTTGATCATTTAATTCAGCGAGCAGTTTTCAATCTTTTGAATCGCGAGCGATTTTCAGTTGTTTCTATCAAAATAACTTTTCGTCCTAAACTTTTATATCAAAGCTCGGCGTATTTGGAACACAACACAAGCCCTCTTGCAGGAAACTGAGTGCATGGAGACTCCTGAATCTGCCTTTTGAACAACATACATGTACGTGTAGGTTAAGATGAGATGGTTCAGTGAAGCAGTTCAGGGCAGAGGTCGTCATTGGTTGGTGGTCCTGGAAACTTGATCAAGGTAAGTGGCTTCATAAAGATGATTGTGGAAAGTACACACTTGAACGCTATGCCTCCGATCCATTCAATCCTGGATTAAGTTGGAGACTGTTGTCATACACGTGTATACACCAAAACTGCAGATGAGTATTAGCCCCGGTATTCTAACAAGAATAATATCAATATCTGGAGAGCATTTCAAGATACACCAGTTGGGAAGAGTGCATCAGCTTTCATAGCAACACCGACTTCATGAGATGCTAGTTCAGTGGTTGTACCTCATGAAGTCGCTGTTGCTGTGAACACATCCACACTCTTCCCAGCTGGTTAGTCTATCCATTAGTACATAACACTATAGGTGAATGAATGAAAGCCACACGGAGGGTTACATTCAGGTACCTACTGCAGAGTGCCTGTGAGAATCTGTGACTAACACTAACCGGGACGCCGGTATTAAATGCCAGTCGAGCAAGGAGCTTCAATGCAGTTGCAATGGAAGCAAATAACACAAGTCCATGGGAATTGACCGCAGCCCCTATCGGGCAACTTCCATAGGGTTGGTGCGTAATTGAAGGTCAATCCTTCATAGCACGGCCAATGATTTCAGACATGATGCGGATTGATGGGCGATGAGAGAGCAGCGCCCTCGCTTGGCAATATATTTAAGAGACCTGCCCACATCTAGATCTCGTATAGCGACAAGATACTGTTCTATGGGTGACCAGTAACTGAGCGTCTCAATGAAATGATGCGACCTCCAACATCCGTTGTGGGCAAACGTCCCTTGGTTGAAAGACAAAGGGCTCCAGTTGAGGACTCCTGTACTCATCGACAATTTCCCCTGTGAAATCTTCAGGCTCAGGCTTGGGCTTCGGTTTCACTCCCACTACTTGCTAGAAACAGCGTAGGTATCAAGGAGTAAGTATTTGACCTCGGCCTCCGGGTGAACACTCTTCACTGAGCGGACACAACAACATTTTCAAATTCGGGTTTTTGTGTGTGATGGGGACGAAGCCTGAGCCTGATCCAGGGACATACACTGTAGTGCGACGACTAAGGCCAACCACGCAGCGCATCTCAGGCCCGTCTGGAATAGTTCACATTACGCACAAAATGATACTGAGGTCACCGAGTTGCCTAGAGGTATTAACAGAACAGCAGAATATGCAGCATATTGTGCGTGGCATTGCAACGCAGGAAACAGTAGCTTTACATTGGCAGACTATGGCGAATAATAAGTAGTTCCATTAACCACCAGATAATATCAATCAAAGATATCATACTATGATGATTTTTTTTGGGGGGGGTCTAATATATTGATTATTGGTCATTAGACAAGCGTTTTGTGCACAACTAGATTTAAAATATAGTGGTGAAAAATCTGCTACAATTGCACAGCGGCAATGTTCTCAAGACGAGGAAATCTTCTGGAATGTTCAGCTACTTACAAAAAAAAGCACTGTGCTCAGAAAAGAAAAAAAAACAAGAAAAGAAATTGTCCAAAGTTGGTAGTCCATTGAGGAGTGACAGTGAGGAAAGAGGGATGCCTCTAAATAGGGACAGACCATCTTGCATAAACACGATCTGTTGGCCTGCCAAGGCCTTACCTCCAGGGCAGAGTCTGTGCCCAACTGGTCCTTCCCCAGATCTGTCAAAACCAAGGGGCCCCGGTTAATCTGGGGTTTGCCATTGAAGCCGGTGAATGACAGATCTATGTTTTGGCTGCTGTGAATTTTGGCTCCAAGGAACTGAAATGAGACTCTACTCTGAAATGATACTCTAGATGTGCAATATTTTTGGCAATAGAATGTTTTAACTTCTGCAAGGATTAATGTTTGGACGCTGATTTAGCAGGAAAAGATTCCGACAAACAAGGGGCAATGATGGTCCAAGTGCCCCATCTTCTTTTCTTTTTTTCTTTTTTTAGCATCGTGACATTTAAGTAGGAGAGATGTACTACTGACAGTTCTACTTCTGTCACACTGACTTCACAAGAACTGATACAATGCTGCATCCACTTTGTGTGATCCCCGAGCTGCCGTAGCAAGGTTTACAACAATAAGTTGTTTGTATCTAAATGAAAGCGGGATTGTCATCCCTGGAGATATACAGCAGTTAATAATGGTTTAATCGAAGAGCACTGGTACGTTAGTCCAGAGGTCTCGGGTTCAAGTCCCGGTCCAGTCAAAGTTTTCTTTGCCAATCTTTCAATAAGAACAGATACAGACGGGTGAGTGGGAGGGGAGGCAATGAGAAATCTGCCCAGTTTCAAGACACGCTCAAATGAATGTCACACTATTCTTTCTGGGCACGATGACTGTCAAGAGCGAATTGCACTCTCCTGTCACTGATGTGCCGGATACAATTCAGAATGAACAAGCAGCAGTGCACCATATGCTGAATTGCCATCGGGCCAAATTGTTGCCTTCTTTTGGGCATCGCGACTCAGGCGAGGATCTCACCTCTGCACGCATAACTTTCTTGACACTGAACTGGTGGACGAGGAGACGGAATGAGATGAGGTGAGCTGCCTAATACTGGACGTCTGCTGAACTTTGGCCCTTTTCGAGAAAAACAAAACCTGTCGTAGGCTTCGGCTTCGGCTCTGGCTTTGTCTCTGATATCCAAAACCTGAAAACACAGGTTGGTGTTCCTTGATATTTTTGTTTTCAAACCGAAAACATTTCAGAATGAAGCCGAAAGCCTCCCGTTTTCATGCCGTGTACTTTAAAATGGACGAAAGAAAGAAAGAAAGACAAAGCCAGAGCCAAGGCCGGAGTTCCAAAAAGAGCCTATTTTTTTTTCTACGTCAGTCACCATTTGGTACCGACTGTCCTCCTGAAAACTCACCACCCCATCCCCCCTCCTGACCTACTGTCACGAGGCCGCGCTGGAGTCTAGGCCAAAGAGTTCGACGATGAGCGGGCTGAGGTCCTGCTCCTGGACCCGCACCTCCATCAGGTCGCTGAGGTGCACCACGGCAATGTCCCGCATCTTGGTCAGCTTCATGATGAGCTTGGCAAACAGCGTGCGGTCCTTCTGGTGGAACACCTTGGTGGCGGCGTGCAGCGTCTCCACCACGGACAGCTGAATCTCCTCCACCAGCTCGCGGTTGTGAAGCTCCGTGCGATCTGCAAGAAAGACCCAAGAAAGTCATGTCAGTTGTTGTTTTTTTCTTCAAACAAAGGATGCCCAAGCTGCCGTAGCCAGGTTGACAACAATCGGCTGTTGGCATCTGAATGGAAGCAGGGGGTGTGAACCCTGGAGTTAATGGTTGAATTGCTTTGGACTGACGCCCCCGACCCGGCAAAGACTAGTTGACTAATAGGGAAGGCCACCATCTAAGGGCTGGATAGCTCAGAGGGAAGAGCACTGGTACGTTAGTCCAGAGGTCTGGGGTTCAACTCCCGGTCCAGTCCAATTTGGCGGCATGACCCGTGGAGATAATTATACGGTTGTTAATGGTGAAACATTTCTGACTGGCGCCTCCACCCTGCCAAAGATTGTTGAAGTTGACCACGTGGGATGGCTGCCGTCTTAGGGCTGCATGGCTCAGTTGGTAGCTCGGGTGAAATCAGGTTTTCTTTTTCTTTTCACGAAGTGAGACTGAAACGTTGCAAACTGCATTACTGAATCCTGATGGTAAATGACTAAAATTGTGAATCTAGGGCCTGACATTTCAATCTCTCTTTTGAGAATTCTCTTTTGAGAATATGTTGATACTGGAAGGCAAGTCAAAAGCAACTAAACATGACACAGAGGTACGGTTGGCTGGCAGTTTTCATGCTGCGAGCAGCTCTATGAAACCAGTGGTCGACTTCACCAAACTCGTCGTAACGATCAATCGCAAGACGATGAGCGATGCACAAAAACCATTTAAGTATATTTATAAGTGAGTAGTGTTACGATGCATCATAAGGCTTTGTGAAATCCACCCCAGCCCCCGGCATCATTGTAAAGCAAATGCTCGACCATGATCAGTTTCGGGAGGTGCTCCGGAGGCGCGACTTACCCGGCGAGAGGATGGCGACTGCGTTGAGCAGAGCGTACTCCGCCGTGGTCAGGCCGCACTCCTTGGTCTCCTTCATGAACTGGAAGGCCTGCTCCGGCAGCGAGGTGTAGCCCATCTGGTACATCATGTTGATGTGGAAGAAGTCGTTGGTCATCTCGTTGATGACGCAGCCCATGTCCGGCACGTAGCTCTCGGCGCAGCGCAGCAGCAGCGCGTCCATGATGCTGGCCTTGATCAGCACGGCCTGGTCGTCGCACAGCAGGTCCATGAAGCCGGGGATGGTCTTGGCAAAGTGGATGGTCTGCTTGACCAGGATGGCGAACATGTCCATGGCCGTGTGGAGCATCTCCTTGTGGATGGGCAGCCGGGGCTTCTCCGGCTGGGCGCCGTCCTTCATGGAGCCGTTGGTGATGAAGGAGGTGACCCGCTGCATGGTCTGGATGGCGCCCGCCGCCTGGGAGGTGGACGCGCCGGCAGCTTCGGATTCCGGAGCGTCCGTCCGCTTCCCTAAAGCGGGCGCCGCTCCGGGCCTGCTCGCCGAGGCCGAGGTGGTCGCGGCCGTGCTGGCGATACCGGCGATGAAGCTCTGGGCCAGTCCGGCCAGGCCCGGTGGGAGGATGGCGCTCAGGTCCAGTCCGCCGGGGATGCTGAGCTCCCCGCTGGCCAGGGCGCTGATGGCCATGGCCGGGGTCATTCCCTCGGGGAGGAGCGAGGTCAGCGAGGTCAGCGAGGTCAGCGAGCTCAAGGGGTTCATCGGAGGGCTCGCGGGGGCCGTGGGGGCGGGGGTCGTGGGGGTTGCAGGGGTTGAGGTCGGTGGAGGAGCAGGGGTTGAGGTCATTGGAGGAGCAGGGGTTGAGGTGGTTGCAGTAGGGGAGGCTGACGTCATGGCAGATGACAAAGCACCGTTGATCTGGTCCGGTACGGGCACAGAGCCGGGGATTTTGGGCTGCAGGAAAAAGAGGGTGAGAGGAAGAGAGGTTAAAGTGAGCTCAAGATTGAAAATACAAAATAGACAAGGCCCTCTACAATACAGCTGCTTTTGGCATCTTTGAATTATCAATTCTAAATGTTTCTGTCTTTGGAGGATCTTTTCTCAAAGGTATAAAAATAACAATAAGAAATAAGTGGAAACAAGTCTATATTTCATTCAAAACTAACTAATGCAAAATTGGCAGAGATAAAGATACTGACTAGGATTTTGGTTTCAAAATTTAATGGAATTGGAAAAGAAACAATTTGATTGGACCACTAAAAATAAGTCTTGTCGACAAGACCCTTGTCTAGTCAATTTTTTTTGCCATTTCTAAGAATTTCCAAATCAGTTTCTGTAGGAAAATTTGACTGGACCAACAGTCATCGCTATAACAAGACCTAGAGCATATTAATAGCACCACTCTGGACTGTGTACTGTTGCTCACGTGGCCACCTTGGACTTGGGATTCACTCTTAGCTGACAGGCGATAATGACTCCTGTGGTCAATTTCATCAAAAACTCATCGTAACTTACGATCAATCGCAAGACAATGAGCGATGAAACCATGCAAACTATCAGAACTTACAAAAGGGTTTTCTGTCCTAAGTTGATTTACGGAGCGTTGTAAGGCTTTGTGAAATCAATCCCTAATACTCCCAGCTGTGGGTGGACTGGAGGAGAGGGCACGCCACAGCATTTAATGAGGTCCAGCTCAACTTGGGAGTGAAAAAGAGCCCTGTCAATTTGAACTCTTGTACACAGTATGGAGACTCCTTCCCCCCGCCCCCCCCCCCACCTCTGCGAGACTAAGTCAGACTTACGAAGATGTTCTTGAAGACCTCCTTGGAGGCGAGGTAGCCCGTCTCCAGCCTCTCCACCAGGTTCTGCTGCTCCTCGGTCAGCCCCCACTGCTGCTCGCCGACGCCGGCCGGCGTGAGGGGCGCCTCGCCGCTCACGCCAGCCACCTCCGGCACCGGCGCTGGCGCCGGCATCGCCACCGAGCTCATCGGGGCCACGCTGATGTCCCTGGCCGGGGCCGGGACCGGGCCACCGTCTGAGGGCCCGGCGGGGGCCAATGGGGGAGGAGGGGCAAGAGGGACGGCGGGGAGCGGGCCGCCGATCGGGGCGGCCGAGGGAACGGTGCTGGTGGGGGCCACGGCTGGCCGTTTGGCATCCGTGTTCGGCTGCTTCTTCTTGCGCTTGATGCGAATCAGCTGCTTTCTCGTTTTCAAACGGTTGTCGTCCCACACCCCTTTAAAAGGAAAATTGAAGAGTGTTTTTTTTTGTTCGAAATCTAAATCCCACAGAAATTTTACTTCCAATTGCTCACTGACTATTTAAAATGACCAGTCTTTTTATACAAACTGATTTGGCTGGACAGTCTTCATCAGAACTTGTTTTTCTTTTATATTATTTTCAAATTCTACCCTTAATTTTTTTTTATTTTTTTTTTTTCTTTCTTTATCTACCTGTATTTTGTGGTTTTTTTCCTGTCTTTCTTTAAAACTTAATTTCTTGAGGTATATTTGTTGGTATTGTTGTTGTTTTATCGGTTAATTTTTGTCACCTTTGAATTATGGGTTATGGGGTTTGTTTTTTATTGATGTATTAGGTTTTTAGTCTGCTTTGTGCAGCCAATGTAAATCAGCCTACGGTTGAAAGATGGATTGAATAAATATATACTATACTACATTATACCATCAGGTCCAGTGCATGTCGGGAGGGGGAAGAGAAAGGGTCAGGGTGAGAGAAGAGGGGGATGGTGAATGGGCAGTCTCTCAGGCAGTACTCACGGTCCACGTTCATTCCGAGCTCCACGCAGCGTGTCATGCGGCAGGCGGGGCAGTGGCGGCGCGTGTACAGATCCATGGAGCACTTGCCCCCCTGGCTGCAGGTGAAGGTGGCCTTGGACTTGGTGCTGCGCAGGAAGAAGCTCTTACAGCCCTCGCAGGACAGCACGTTGTAGTGCACGCCGTTGGCCCGGTCGCCGCAGACCAGGCACAGTCTCTCCTCCTTGCCGGCCGCGGTGGCCGTCACTGCGGCGGCGACCGGCCCGGCGGCCAGAGGGGTGTCTGGGGTGGTCTTTCCATCTGCCATCTGCGGAGGGCCGATTGAGGACCAAAAGATGAGCGCCAAAAACAGGCCGCTGAATCTGACCGAGGGTTGTACACTTGAGCTTCGGCGACTTAAAATTGGGTGTGGAGCGTTTCACGATGACACCATGTAAGTCATCTCTTCCAAGAAAGGATTACGCCTTAGCAAAAAGAGCTGGGGTGGATTTCACAAAGCGTTACGATGCATCGTAACTCAATTTACGACGGATAACCCATCGTAAGTTGTGATACACCGTATGGTTTCTGTGCATCGCTCATTGACTTGCGATTGATCGGAAGTTACGACGGGTTTGATGAAATCGACTGCTGGTAACACAGCGTTTTGGGCACTGTGCACACTGCCCGTCATCAGGAGACAGTTGACAATGACTTTCATAGTGTCAACACCAACATTCCCCTCTGTGCTTCCGCCATGGAAACCTTCAAATCTAATTAGAATGAATCTGCGGGGAAAAAATGTCCATAGACATCGACCAATTCATAGATGGACCTTGGAAATCACATCTAAAAGTCATTGTTTCACAAACGCCACAGATTTTGCGAATGCTGGGATTTCATTGAAAATGTATACATTTGTTTGAGCACCACTATCTTTTGGCCAAACCACTTAGTCTAGATTCAGCCAGCTAGGTTTCATAGAACCTCAGTCATCCCTGCAAAATCTGCCAAATTCAGCGCTTGAAAGCCAGTGATGTTACCACTGGTTCACAGGCAGGCATACATGTACTAGACAGAGCCTGAGTTCATCGGCTACGGCTTCAAATCACACACAAGTCTAAGGAAGCTGCTAGCCAGAGACTGCTGCAAATCACCATGGAGTTGTCTCTTGCAGTGTTAAGCCATGCTGGAATACATCAGCTACGGCTTCAAAAAACACATATGTATGCCCAATGAACTTGAGCCACAGGCCAACAGGCGCAGCCAATTCACATCCATAGACTTGTGTGATATTTCAAGACATAGCGATTAGCCAATGACTTTGGACAATTCATGAATCCAAATATTTTTTTAGATAATTTTCTCTCTTTGAAAAAAAGGTCCTGCTAGGATCAAAACATCAGCGTCTGTAATCTTTTGAGATGTGTGTGTCATTTTGGCTAATTTTGTTTTTCAATCATCAAAATACCTTTGACTTCTACCTTCCTGGCCTGTTGGGTTCACATCACATTGGTCTCTCTGTCCCCCGGTTCTTCGGACGTCCAAGGAGTGCAGACCAGATCTCACTGACGGGCTGCTAACACGCTTCAAAGGAAAAACCTTGCCGATAAGAGCTGTAACAAACTACAGATACCTGTAAATAAAATAAAAAATTAACAAATTAACAAATTTGGGAAGTTTGCAGTCACGGACTGTCGAGAATGAGTCTAGGTCTTCAGAAAGACAGTAACCAAAAAGAATCGTGTTTAGGCTTTTGAACAATGCAGCATATATGCACATCCCAGGGCTAGTGATTGTCCTTCTCAAGTTGTTAACAGAGACGAGATGAACATCTGTTCCATAAACAGGAAGACACAGTTAACTGTAAATTCATGAGTCATAATAAAAAATGCATTTTACCCGCATTTCTGGCATATGACAATGCATTAATGCACATACCTAGTGACACATGAAGGGACATACTTCATGTACATATACATACGTGCATATGTTTACATATAAATGTTCACCGTATGGTGGGAGTGACATAGGATGTCGGTTTGCGGCACACCCTGGGGCATGGACTAGCGTCCCCTCTTACAAGTTACTGTACATATGAAACCATTCAGCTTTTCTGCATGTACGTAATATTATCATAACGACCCATTGAACCGCTTTGAAAATTGAACACTACATGTATGTTAAATACATAATACATGAACAGTATGGCACACTTATACTCTTCATTCCACAGAACATTCCATTAAGTCGTTATAATATTACATGTACATGCAGGAAAGCTGAATGGTTTCATACACGTACATGTATGTATTGTAACTGGGGACAACACAATGTTACAAGTTGGACCCCTGAATTATGGAATTACCCACAAATGTTCCAAATACCAGTATCAGTACAGTGTTAATGGTTAATTGCTTCCCTGTGTTCCTCTATATGTAGGTCAACAGGACACGGGAAAAGAGAAAGAAAAACAAGTGTATTTGTGTGGATATAACAACTGCTTGGCGGCAGACAGGATTGAGAAGTTGCACTGGAAATGTACAGTGTGTGTGTGTGTATCCTAAGTATCAGATCCCATACCGTGTTTCTCTTTGGACGGATACTGTACACACGTAAATACCATACAGCTTGAGTAGTTAAACTACTGTATCTTCAGACAACATAAATCAACGGGGGGGAATATGACAATGCTGAACTCTTATCCAATCATTAGTGTAACACAAATTACAGTGATTTCTTTAAAAAAATTATGAAATAATAATTGATAAGGTTAAAAACTTCAGGGCCTCAAACTTCTTTCAAAAGATGTCCCAAACAAATCCAGCTGTGAGCTCATTACTAGTAAGTCATGGTAGTACATGTACATGTACATGTATACGGTACCTACATGTACATTACACATTCATCAATGCCGGTAAGTACTATTAAAAGTCACACTTTAAAAGTTAAAACCTGCACGCTGAATACTTGACTGAACTTTTCTCAGGGAATAGGGTGGGGTAAGGTAGAAAGCAGTAAGGTAGCTGAAAAGCCTGAAACACACTACATGTACTTGTACTGCCTACATTAAGAGCCACTGCCCTTACCTTGAATGACTTCATGGGCCAGCAACAGACACACTACTGCAGTTGCTTCTTGCCCACTTTACATGTAAGTTGCCACACAGATTGTCTTTTCTTCATGTGTGTAAAAATAGAGTCCCAAAATTCCTGGTCCCCGGTTACTATTTAACCTACTGTAGTAAATTCAAGTGTATATGTAGTAGCCTTTCCATTGTTGTGGATGTTTCAAAGTATGAAGTCTATAAATACATGTACACGTAGGCTGCAGGTCAGACCGGAATCTTACCTTGATAGTGACAGGCTTACTACCTTGTGTGAGTGCATGTGTATCTGCAGATTGACCTTTGATAGATTGGAATCTGGTCAACTGTAGCCAGAAAGCCATGGATTACATGTACCACAACCCGACATGATTGAATAAGCCTGTAGTCTCTGTGAGCGTGAGACCAATGGTGATAGTGTATTGATGAATATGGCCTACATGTACATGTACATATTTACAGGGGAACTTAGTGCAATAGTGGGACAATGTTATTTGAGAAAAGGTGTCTTTAGAAAGAAGTCTATACAAGTCTGTGTGCATATAAGTGTAAGACATGGTTACAGTAGCTCAATCAATGAATTTGCTCACGGCTAGCATGAGGTTCCATGGATCACATATTAGGAAGGAGTCTAAAACACTTCAGACATCATTTTGCAGTTTGCAAAACTGACATATATACATCATGGAGGAATTGTAGCCTTTACAGTCATCTTCCTAGCCCGATTTTGACCTCCTGAGGTGACAAGTTTAGGACACAGATTAGGTGGCCCACCAAAGTAACGAGGTACATGTAGGAGCAGGGACACCTCACACATTAAGCCTGACGTTACTCAATCCTTCATAATCCCCCGGGTTGTGTTGGAGGATTGTGCAGGATTGAGGAAGGTTGTTAAATTTACACTGGAGGATTGAGGAAGCATGCTCCAAAAGAGACCGTGGAGGATTGAGGAAGGTCGTCATATTTACACAGTTACAGGACTGTGGAGGATTGCGGAGGATTGAGGAAGGTTGTTAAATGACTAAAATGTACATTGGAGGATTGTGAAGAATTGTGAAGGATTGAGGAGACATATGTACAGTAAATAAATACCTAGTATGCAATGTTTACTACAATAAGTTGGGGCTTAGGACCAAGATTAGCACCAAACAAGAATTGCTTCAACGCAATAATGCCAGGTTTGGTCATGGAAGGCAGCGCAGCTGCCAGACGCACTGAAATAACACTGAGCAAAGAGTTTGATGCCTTCCCTGCTGCTTGCCCAAGTTCCATTTGATCGCACACAGGTCTGTTTACCAGCTGCAAATCATTGGTCCGACTTCTGTCAACTGTACAGTGTACATGTACATGTATCTTGTTTCTTCTTTCCCTTGCTATATATTGTCCTACTGTCATTCCGCCTTCAAGGAAGGTCCTGCTAGGATCACAACATCAGGCCCTCTACATTCAAGAATTGCATTTATTTCGGCAAATAATGTATATAATTACATATCAAGCCAGAAAGCAGTCAGCAACATTTATGTACTGTATCACTTGGAACGGAGACGTTTCAGAGAAGTGAACTGCAGTACATGTACCGGTACATGTGTAGGCTTAGGATTCCTGTATAGATAATCTTTTTCAGACATCCTTCTCTCTGCCAGATTACCAATGAGCAACCACTTTCGGTCTTCCTCTCTTCCTGTACAACCCAAAGGCCAATGACCGCGAATCACGTGCCAAGTGCCTTGTGACAAACTGTGCTCACGTGTGCAAGTATGACGAGATGGACTTGACTGGTGCTCAACACCATTGAGGTACAGTTGTAGCCTGGGTACACTGTATCAGTGTATGTACCAGGGGCACTTCCCTTAATCTTTCTACTGACTGTGTGCATTTCCAATTGCATACGTCACGACTAGAGTCCCTTTAAAAACAACTTGCCCTGTCAAGAATGCACTATCTGGTCTATATTGTGCATATGTCTAGTCAGTTTCAGCATGCACAAATGCAGACAAGGAGAACCTTACGGTACATCTAGTGATGCAAGTATAGTTGGGTTGGGAGACAGAGACAGCAATATCTTGAGCAAGAATGTCTACATGCACATATGGTTCTGAGAAAATAGTCCAGGTTGTGTAATCACCAATTGTCTATTTAAAAATCATTCATCAAAATACATGTAGCTGAGAACATTTAACCTGACCGGGATTTCAGCAACAGACATCTGGAGTCATGTTAAGCCAAACTTGTTCAACTCCTGACCCAGTCAAATTGGATTAGCTATTTCACTAAACCAGTTAGAATTTTCTGGTAACTTTTCCTTTCCTTTCCTTGTTTTAAATAATTTAAAATATTCAAACACCAATGCAGAGTAGAAAACAATTTGCAAGGGGAAAACAATTGCACATAATGGCAGGTATTATACTTTTATATTATATTATTATTCTTATTATTATACAATTGTTTGTACATGTACATGAACCGGTATATAATATATATTAATATATAATAATATATATTATGTATTATTATGTATTATTATTAACATAATATATATTATGTACAGTAATTAGAGGAGGAAGATTAATACAAGTGAATAATCTTCTGTCAATTGCTCCAAATATTCATTTCTTTAAACTACACATGTACATTGCACTGGTCAGAAAGTCTTCAAATTATGCATTTTGAAGAGCTGTGTACATGTACAATGTACATGTACAGCCTACAGTCATGATATGGTTGGTATTCACTGGCTTGAAGTTTTCACATTGTTCCGCTGCTGTTGGTATCTATTGACAGATGTTATCAATGTTTAAAATTTGATACGACCAGCCCAAGTATGTAAGTGAGAGACACGTCACACGGGTAATTTTTTTTTAGCAACAGCTCATGAATTTGTTCTTGCCACAAGTGTGGGATGGGATCCATCTTGAACCCTCACTCTTTAGAAAAAGAGAAACAAAAAGATAGCTGTGTTGGTCTCTCTGATGAATATTTAACAACTTACGGACAATGCAATTAAAGAATGCAATTAACTTTTGTAGCACAACTACTTTCATCAGAGCAGGAGTCACAGGTTCGTATCCCGTCTAAGCTGCCTGGGTTTTTTTTTCATGCAAGCAATTTTCAATAACATGTCTAGTAAGGAAAACCTTTGTTTGGAGTACATGTACATGTACACCCTGTACATTCTTCGCAAAGCAAAATCATATCAAATCTGCAATACTTCATGAAGTGCCAGGATTTCCCAATTGCCCATGCATATTAAACTATGAAGGTGAGTCCTCACACTTTTTATGGATCACCTGCTACCCCAGGGGTCAAAATCATGTTTGGAAATCATGTGTGCAAAAGGGCCGTGTATCTGATGTTTCCTTGCACTTTAACGCACATGTTTCTTCATGGAGATGCACATTACTGTACAGTGCTTTAGACTCATTCCCTATCCAATCTATGACACATGGAAAGAACCTCAGAATAGCACCTCCACACTATACCAAACCACATCCACTGAGCAAATCATCGGTTGCCACCTCAGACCTCTATGCTCAGACTCACAAAATTCCAGGGGAACCCTGTCAAGTGCAATGATGCGTCATGATACGTGCATGACTGCATGTACATGTACATGTAGCTGTGTTACTGTTGTTAGTCTACATGTACCTCCATGGTCTAAATAATGTCACGAACAGCTTATGGGTATTGGGTAACAACAGATTCACATGTAATGAAGTTGTTACAGTTTGTAACTACAGTTAGCTTTCTATGCACTCTTCCCAACTGAGCCCAATGTCATAGAGCCGCCTCAGCGTGGAAATCTGCTAAGCATGAAAATTATTCCTTGTGTAAACAGGATTACAAACCACATTGCGATTTGATGTAAATTGTTTTAACTTGCATTCCACTACACAGAAAGAAACAAGACTGGTGAAGTTTGGGTTGGCAAGCTGTTACTGGCTTTTTGTGCTTAAGAAAAGTCTGGTGCCTAAGGAGCTGTAGTGCATGTATGGCATTCATTGGCCCCTGGTTAACTATTTAAATGCCATCCATAACTTAAGTAGTTACTGTTATTCAAAAAACTTAAGTTCCGGCCAAATGCCATTGTAGAGTATAAAGTAAAATTAAGTACTGTACTAGTACAACACCATTACATAATACACGTGCCATTTATTTTTCAACAACATCATTAATACATGTATGTACATGTACCTGTGTATCATTATTTGAAACTGCAAAGTCGTTACTTAAATTAAAATGAGCAATAATCATTTTTCACAGATCTCGTACAGTCGTACAGTCTCGTACAGTCGTAGAATTTGGCAGGGACAGGGTGAGCAAAGAAAAGCAGATTAAAATAACATATTAAAACTAAAAGATTGCTGCTTAGCCCATGGAGGAATAAACCTTATTCCTCCATGCTTAGCCCATGGAGGTAGAGCTTAGCCATTCATACACAAAATAAATGTCTTATTTGAGTTATTTCATGAAAAAAAAATGGTGTACTCTGCTCGTCGTCAGCAGACTGCTGGATTTCAACTATCATCAGGAGACTGCTGAATTCCAAGCCCTACAAAACCCCTGATGATAGTTGGAATCCAGCAGTCTCCTGACGACAAGCAGAGTACACACTGCTCGAAACGTTGAGTCACCGGCTCTTTTCAGAGCCACACTCAGTCTCAAAAGAGATGATAAACATGGTGTCACCGCAAACCAATTAATAATAATTGCGCAGTGGCTGTTGTTACGGCAGTTGTCCGTGTGGTTCCCTGACTTCACAGTATTTGTCAGGATGTTTAGCTCTTGGAACCAGACTATCAGCTAATAGACTGGTTCAACAATACAATCAAGTCAGGGAACCACACGGACGACTGCCGTAACAACAGCCACTGCGTAATAATTGTTTCCACCATGCAAACCTTCTAGTCTTTTCTAAGGAATATGCCGTAACTAATTCCATGAAACTGGGCACATATTACTGCGCTATTTTTAATAATACTTTTTTATTAGTCATTACATTACAGCCTCCAGCCCACCATAATTTTCCACACTCCAACAAGTGCAAAGTGCAGGCATTGCAGCCAAGCCCAGCACAGCAGTGAGCAGTAAACCCATGAACTTGAGTAAGTGGTTCAGTGGTAGATAACTGAAATTATTCCTTTTTCGACTTGAATCTTACTTCGCAACCATCCTTTTTCTAACGTTTGAAAATGCACTCACCCAGAGAAACATTGAAACGGGATCTACGTGAATCGGTTTTCATTTGCCTGGCGATTTTCTCTGCAGAAAAAAAATACGGCGAACGCGAAGAGCGCAGAGTTGTACATGTATGTGTGTATACGGGGTAGCCACCTCGGTAGTGAATTTACCTCGGGTCAGGTGATTAACTGATAAACTTTCACTTGCTAGAGGGTCGGAAATATATTTAATGATAATGATTCGGCCTTTAGATGGGAAATAAAAGATCCATTGAACTCTGATAAATCTGACTTTTACCAATGGAATAATTTGATTTGAAAATAATGTCAGGAAAAGGTTGATTTTGATACATTTCTTGATCTGTTATTAAGGCCTTGTAAGTGACTAAAGAAATATTTGCCAGTGGTCTGGTACCTGTGTCAATTCAGCTGACGAACTGTATGGATATACGTGTAGTCAGCTCCCCTACATTGTTTTGTGCATCGACGAGGCGACTACACGAGTGCAACACCCAGACAAGGTAAGCGACAAGTTTTCGTTTTATTTAAGAAATTATCGTGTTTCTGCCAAGTCGTTGCTAATGTGTGAAGCTTTGTGTTTGTAGAAAACCTTAGCATAGAGCAATGAGCTTCTGGATCTCGTATTTTAGAGGCTTTCGTGGAGTGGGTGGGGACGAAGTTGCATTTTTGTAAACGTACACAATCGAAGGGATAAAAAGCGCCCTCAACGATAATTTTTTGGGGGAAACCCAGGCACCTTCTTCCATTCCTACATTGTAGCTGCAGTAACTGGCCCTTTTACTCTTTTTTTAACTGTTTTGATTTTGATCGTCGTACAAGGGCTACAGTGAATGCATCTACATCTGTGTGTACTTGGAGTTGGACTGACACAGACCATTTCAGACCAAACAAACTGACACGTGACTGAATCCACTAAACTAACTTAGTAAATAAATTAGACTAGGCCCGAGTGTAAATCCTAATGTGAGTCTAGTTGCGGTAACCGTAACCCTCATCCTCCCGAAGGTCGGAGACCTGAGGGTTACGGGAACGTATGTACAAAATTATAGCGAGGTTTTTGTTTTTACCATTTTGGAAACACCACTGTCCCGATCGCCCCCTTTTTCCACCCTTTTGAAAATCGCCACACACAATCTAAGGACATGCACTTGATCCCAAATGTATACTGAATGTGATCAGATAACTCAAAACATCGTGGGTAAAATACTTTTCCGAAAAACGGGCAGAAACTCACCAAAATACTGTCTGTAAATGTCCCGTCAACGTCTCCGCCAGGTTCGGAATCCGAACCTGGCGCCTCGACCAATCAGCGCTTAGTCTCGTGACGTATTCCCGCACGACGGTTATTTGCTGTTTCGCAATAACAGTCCACACTCGTGGTGCGCGCGCATATCCATGGTTGTATACAGTACCAGTCGGCTCTTCACAGGACGATGACCTGCGCGCGCACCACGAGTGTGGACTGTTATTGCGAAACAGCAAATAGCCGTCGTGCGGGAATACGTCACGAGACTAAGCGCTGATTGGTCGAGGCGCCAGGTTCGGATTCCGAACCTGGCGGAGACGTTGACGGGACATTTACAGACAGTATTTTGGTGAGTTTCTGCCCGTTTTTCGGAAAAGTATTTTACCCACGATGTTTTGAGTTATCTGATCACATTCAGTATACATTTGGGATCAAGTGCATGTCCTTAGATTGTGTGTGGCGATTTTCCAAAGGGTGGAAAAAGGGGGCGATCGGGACAGTGGTGTTTCCAAAATGGTAAAAACAAAAACCTCGCTATAATTTTGTACATACGTTCCCGTAACCCTCAGGTCTCCGACCTTCGGGAGGATGAGGGTTACGGTTACCGCAACTAATGTGAGTCCTGCTCTGCCTCTGGTTTCTCAAACTCCTTCCAAGTCTTCCAATATATGATTCATCGCAATTGTCTGCAGAAAAGAAAACTTTTTCGCTAAGTTTTGGGAGAAGCACTGTGCTGTGTACAGCATGAGCAATAACGTTGATAATACTTTGGTTTAACTAAAAGTAAGAGGCAATTTATCTCTTGAAATTAAACGATCCATGAATGTGCCTTCTTTTGAGGAAAAGGTCCTGTTACTAGTACTAGTAGCCTAGTACTACTTAACAATGTTAGGGTTGAGATGTCAGACCCTCTCAATTTGTTTATATTGTCGGTCATTTCATACCCAAGTCATTTTGTACCCAGGTCACTTTGTACCCAGGTCACTGTGTACCCAGGTCACTTTGTAGTTTGTACTTTGTACCAGGTCACTTTGTACCCAGGTCACTTTGTACCCAGGTCACTTTGTACCCCTGAGGTCACCTGTACTCAGGTCACTTTATGCCCAGGTCACTTTGTAACAAGTCATTTCATACCCACGTCAAACTCACTTCGTATCCAGGTCACTTCACACCCAAGTCCCTTCGTACCTACATGTAAGTCACATTATGCCCAAGTACATGAAAGTTCATATCTGGGCAGAAATCCTGTTCCAGTCTTCTTTTGCTCTCAAGTGGTTTTAATTTTTTTTTAATTATAATAACTTGATTTAAAAGAATTCCACAGTCAGTTTTCTTTCTTTTTCTTTCTACTTTGATTCAGGGTGATTTTCTGTGCACCTTATCGCACCGAAACAACCCCCCCCCCCTCAAAATGGCTAGCAATGCTGCCCTGGAAGTAGCATCACATCAGGTAGGCCCCCCATGTCACAAATCCAAATGCTATTTTTTAAAATCTGCTATTTATAATAATCACTAAGTTTTCATTTACATTTTATTATCAGTAGAAATCCAATGCCACGTCATTTCATAATTGGTGCAGCTTTTTATTAGACACTTAGAGAGGCTGTTTGCTTGTCTTCTGTTTCAAAGGGATGTGGCTAAGTTATGTATTACATAGTGGCTGTTGTTACGGCAGTCGTCCGTGTGGTTCCCTGACTTGATTGTATTTCGTCAGCATTGCAGGCTGGTTGAACCAGTCTATTAGCTAATAGTCTGGTTCCAAGAGCTAAACATCCTGGCAAATACTGTGAAGTCAGGGAACCACACGGACAACTGCCGTAACAGCAGCCACTGCGTATGTATTAAACGTGGTTTTCAGATCATTGCTTCAGACAATTCATTATGAAGCATAAGTGTCTACTCGTAGTGACCTATAGTTATGGTTCAATTGTTGTGTTGTATTCCATTTCCATGTAGTAGTTCCTTTTATCTGTTTATTTGGTCAAGTGGTCAAGTATGTTTCAAAAAGCAGCGTCCTTTTCAAGGGAAGACTAGGAGCAATAAAATAATGTTGCCAACTGCTTACTGACACCCAAATCACCAAAAAATGCGAATTTCAAAAGAATGTAGAGTGCCTGAGTCGTTACCAATTCTCGCAGGACCATTGCCATTGAGAAAGGACCTGGGAAAGATTTTAGTTTGATACCTACATTGTAAAAGGCTGGACAAAATCCTTATCCACCAATAGACCAACAATTTGTTTTGTAGACAATACTATAATTATAGTAGTCATTTTATGGCAGAACCGCTTGCCCAACCAAATTTGACTGTCTGTTTTCTAGCAAATCATGATTTTGTGGCGTGTACCAAACTAGTGTGTGTTTTTGTCACTGATGCTGTCTCTGTTTCTTTTCTGTCGCCGTTTTCGATCGCGTGTCGTTTGGAATTGGTGATCTCCACGCTCTCTCTGTGTTTTATTGTCTGCCATGCTTTCTTCATTTTTTGGCCGCCATGAAATTCTTTGCACAAACTTCCCCTCTCCCCAACGGAATTCCTCAATCAACATGCGACCATGCCCTTTCATGTAATCATGATGGTGGGGATCTGTTTTGCCTACCGGTACTTTTTTTCTCTCTCTCTTTTTTTTTTTTTGCCGTTTTTTGTTTGTTTGCTTGTCTCCGGGGGTAACTGCTTGCCTCCTCCCCCCCCCCCCCTGTTCTCCACTCCCAGCTGAGGCAGGATTTGTCCCAGATCGTAGATAATTTCACCCTGCTGGATATCTTGAGCAAAGAAGAGCAGGAATTAGTGCTTGAGGCCAAGATCGATAGCATTAAGAAGAAAAACGAGGAGCTAATGCGCAGACACCAGGTAACTTCAGCTCAGACCTTCTGAGAAATTTGCAGAGTAGGCCATTTCCCCCCATCATGAAAGTCCGTTTTTTCTGTCAATATTTTTCGCATTTTTGTTTATTTGAAATCCCATCCAAATCTGTCCATGTTTTCCGACATTTTTTGATAGAAGATTTCCTATTGTGAAACTTTCCTGAATGTTTTTCCCAAATGTGTATTTCAGATCTGACTTTTTGCTTCTCATTTGAAGATCTATTTCATAATTCTTGGATTCACAGCCTTTTTTTCCATTTTGGCATTGGTAGTCATAAAAAAAAATCATTGTCACTTACATTTTACAAGTGCATGACATTTGTGTTGTTTATTTTTTGTTTTTTGGTGTAATGCATGGGCTTTTTAATGGCTTTAGTTCCTTTGTGTCAGGACATCGGGAAACAGGTTCTCATTTGGTCCATCATTGGATAAAAATAATGGTTACATAGATCATTTGGTGAGGGGGAAGATTATCAGCACCTTTATCCATTTAACTTTGTGGCATGAATTTACATGTTGTATCCAGTGTTGTAACTTATAGTTTTGTATTGAATTGTGTGTCGGAAAGTAGATTGTGGAAGAACGATGTGTATAATAGTGTGATTTTTTCTGTTTTGTTGCTACTGTTACTCTTTCTTCATAATCTACTGTTTCTTCCTATTCTGGAATCTTCCTTATATTTCCCTTCTATCTTTCGCTTCCTTTCCTACATCGTCAATGGCGTTCTGCCAACCTTAGGAGATAGAGGAAGACAAACGTCAGGCCTCTTGGGATGGGAGCGGCGTCTCCAGTCCCGCCTCCCTGACCAGCCAAACCCCTCCTCCCGACCCCGCCCTGAACTTCCCCGCTCAGGCGCAGTCGACCAGTCCGTCTGTAGACAGCGGGCATGGGTCCCCGGCCTCTCCCATCGATAGGTGGAGGGAAGGGGCCTGTGTCGGAGGGGAAGGGGATGCAGCGAGGCCGGGAGGGAAGGAGGTGGAGAAAGTAGTCAGAGGGAGTCGCTCAAAGCAACAACTTGAAGAGCCACTGAAGGTTGGTGGCAATTTCTCTCAGACCATTGTCACATTGTCTAAAGAAAGAGAAAAACATGTCTCATGTTCATGTCCCAGTCCAGTCAAAGGTTTCGCTTCCATTTTTTAAAAATGTGAAAAATTTGTTTGACATAAAGAGAAAAATAATTTTGGCACTTTTATTTCAACACCAATGAAAACTGTTTTTGCTGAGATGATAAGTGAAAATAATCCCTTGTTAGGATTTAGAAAGTACTCAAGTCCTGCGACTGCTGGGTATTGATATCAGTCTCCCTGGGACAAGCTCATCTTCAACGCTCAAATTTTACAAAGCTGTGGCCGGATTATTAAATCTGTGCCACCCAAATCACTTTGCCCCTGTCACAGCGCCCCCCTGAATCTGAGCGTGGCTTCATATAAACTGTGAGGAATAGAGACCATTGCGCTAATAGACCAGTTTCTCAGTGTCATCTGACCTCTGCCCGTCTGTTGCCTTCTCTTCTCTCAGGATCCAGGCTCGGCAAAGACCCACACCGAGATCATAGAGATTGACCTTCACACGGTGGGCACTGGCCTGGGCTTTGGGGTCATGACCTTCCCCGGAGTGGGCGTGACAGTCAAGACCATCCTCCCGGACGGAGTGGCCGGAAAGGTCAGTCTCTCCACTCATTTCTTTCCCAATTTTTAGTTGTGGAAGTCAGTTTTTACCTTTTAGATATTTCTGTTTTCAAGCAAACCAATGAAGGAAAAGTGACCGGGAAGTTTATCGAGAGAGCAAAGAAAACTGGACCAGGTCTTGCACCAAGACCTCTGGTTTCATGTACCAGCGTCGTACCACCTGAGCTATCCAGCCTTTGACGGCAGGCTTCCCTGATTGACAACTGTCTTTGCTTGGGTGGTGCCGGGGGAACCAGTCTGAAGAATCTAATCAATAGCCCTAACGCTTCAGAAATCTCGCATGGTCGTGGTATTCCTGGAGTTTGAAATGGTGCTGTTCGCAAATCCAGGGAGTGACTTGTATTCTGGTACTGGTAAAGGGGCAAGCTCAGGAATGAGGTGGGATTGACTGAGCAGAGACCAAGTTTGGACCTAAACCAATGTTGGGTCTGCTGCTGCACCAATGGGACCAAGTTTGAACCGTCTGGCCAGTCCTAACACGTTGCAACTGATTGGCCTACTGCATCAAATTGCTTAAGCTTTAAGTGGTTTCAGGCCATGGGAGAATTCTGTATGAAAGGTTCAACACAAGGTCTTTGAAATCCTGACAAATCTATAACCAAATCTATCTCACACAAATTCTAGAGTAACATGCAAAGATGCTGCAAACTGCGTACTGACTAAAATGACCAAGGGCCTGCCCTTTTTTTTAGCCTATCACGACCTCTCTCAAAGGTGAATTCTAGTTAATAAATAACCCCTTTTTTTTTTCTTTTTTTTTTTCCTCGTTCTTGTCACATTCAGGATGGGCGTCTTCATTCCGGTGATCTGCTTCTTGAGATCAATGGCATCAATGTGGAGAAGAGGTCCCTGAACGAGGTCTACGACATCCTCAAGGAGTGTCAAGGCGATGTCAGGCTGGTTGTCTCTCGAGAAATCTTAGAGGTAAGAGCCTTGAATAGCCATCTTTCTCACCCTCAAAACACTTTTTTTTTTACTTTGACACAGGCATTCCAGATCGTGGTGTAATGATAGCAGTTGACCCCACATAGCTTAAGCCTCCCTGATGTATGCTTGCTCCGTAATTGCCCATTTTCCCCGGCCACCCCCAAGTTTTATTCCTCTGCTTGATGCCAAAAGTTTACAGAGCCCTGTTCCATTTTGAAAATGCATTTCAAGTACCACTTCCCATACAAATGCATGGCGATATGAAAATTAAAAAAAAGAAGTTAGTGTTTAGCAGAAGTACTCAAAGAATTGCCCAGATCCAGGAAGATTCTTTCCAAGTTCTGTCCTTGTACCTTTTTGACAGAGTAACCGACAGTAAACGAGCAAATCGAGTAATTCTCCCAGTGCAAACTGAAGTGCACCTAAATACTGTGGAAACAAACGCTAAGGTTTTGCATTGGTTATGGAATTAGTGATGGTCTAGTTGCAGACAGAATCTGTTTTCTGTCTGTCTACCTTCCTGACAGATTAAGCCTTATCTGAAGACCCAAGTTACCACAGCCGATTTACAAAGTGTTTGGGCTATCCCGTAACAAAACAAGCGAACTTCGTTGACTGAAGATAAATAATGAGCTTGGTAATTTGAAGATGATGATTTGTATCACAAAGAGCCCCAGCGTGACGCTAGTATTTTCTCTCTGCGTCCATGCATGTCCTTCCTTAGGTGTCAGCACGGGCCCCTCCCCAACAGAGGAGAGACAACCAACGACGGGGGCCTGCAAAGGAGACATCGAGGCCCAAGAAAGAGGTACGGCGAGCACTCCGCTCACCCATGGCTGGCGGGATAGAGTAGTTGTCATCTTCCCCCAGGAGAGGGAACCCCTGGCTTTCCTTTGAAGAGAGACTTTGGTGGATCTTTGTGGCCTGCCACTGTGAAGTTGAATAGACCGATTGGGCGACCAACGTTTTACGTGCCATCACGTGACTTATAGTAGCATCTCATTTGGTGCAGAACAGGAGTGGAAATGGGCAAAGAAGACTGTCATATTGTTCACTTTCTTCTTTGTACATTTCCATCGCTGCTCTGTGCCAAATAAGATGAAGAAATACCCACTAAAAGTCATGTGAAGGCATGTAAACAGTGGTCGCGCAATCGGTCTATTGGTTCCTATTTTTCCAGTGAAGGGTTTATACTGATAAGAGCTCAGGTTGAACCAGTGGCCTAGGTTTCAAATGACCGCTAAGATGGTATGATATCCAAAGGCTGGACTGGTGATTGTTTTAGTGATTGGCTGGCCTGGCCCTGAGGTATAAGGTCATGGTTCATTGGATCGGGGGAGCCTGTTGTCACTTACCTTCGGTTTTTCAACTTCTTTGTTGATTATCTTTTGCCGTGTTGACGAGGTTTGTTTTCCGATTTCCTCCCCATTCCACACATAACCTCCCCAACCTGTCCATCCCTCCATCCATCAATCCATCCGTCGCTACATCCATCCATATGTCTGTTCCGCCACCCATCTGTACCTCCATCTATTCATCCGTCCATCTGTCCCTCCATTTATTCATCCGCCCATATGTCCATCCATCCAACTGTTCATCCATCCCTCCGTCCGTCCCTCTATCCATCTGATCTATCCATCCATCTGTTCATCCTTCCCTCCGTCTGTCCATCCATCCAACTGTCCATCCATCGTTCATCTGTCCCTCCATCCATCTGTCCGTCCGTCTGTCCGTCCAACCATCTGCGCCTCCATCCATTTATCTGTCCATCTGTGTCTCCATCCATCTGTCTTTCCAAACATCCATCTATCCGTCTGTCCCTCCATCTATTCATCCGTCCGTCTCTCCGTCCGTCCATCCATCTGCACCTCCATCCATTCATCTGTCCATCTGTGTCTCTATCCATACATCCATCTATCCGTCTGTCCCTCCATCTATTCATCCGTCCGTCTGTCCGTCCGTCCGTCTGTCTATCCATCCATCTGTCTATCCATCCATCTGTCTATCCATACATCCATTTATCCGTCTGTCCCTCCATCTATTCATCTGTCCGTCTCTCCGTCTGTCTGTCCGTCCATCCATCTGTTTCTTCATCTATTCATCTGTCCATCTGTGTCTCCATCCATCTGTCTATCCATACATCCATCTATCCGTCTGTCCCTCCATCTATTCATCCGTCCGTCTCTCCGTCCGTCCATCCATCTGCACCTCCATCCATTCATCTGTCCATCTGTGTCTCTATCCATACATCCATCTATCCGTCTGTCCCTCCATCTATTCATCCGTCCGTCTGTCCGTCCGTCCGTCTGTCTATCCATCCATCTGTCTATCCATCCATCTGTCTATCCATACATCCATCTATCCGTCTGTCCCTCCATCTATTCATCTGTCCGTCTCTCCGTCTGTCTGTCCGTCCATCCATCTGTTTCTCCATCTATTCATCTGTCCATCTGTGTCTCCATCCATCTGTCTATCCATCTATTCATCCGTCCGTCTCTCCGTCTGTCTGTCCGTCTGTCTGTCCATCCATCCATGTGTCTCTTTGCTCTGGTTTGGGGGTCTCTCTGTCTGAGCAGGCTTTGATGGTGACATTTCAGAATGACCAGCTTGAGCACGAGCCCAAGGTGAAGCGTAAGGTGGTGATGCGGGGTGAAAACAAGGAGGTATAGAGTGGCTCCGGTCGTTTTTGGCCTGCAAATTGATTTGCTCTAATCTTGCCAAGTCGGTTGACCGGTGGTTTGGCCGCTGGCAATCTTCTGGGCCCGGTGTAGCCAAAACCGCTGGTCAGCCGCAATGCATGGGTATGGGGAGTACCAAAATCCTCTTCATTATTTGTTCAGAAATTTACAGGGCCTGGAGTCTTGATCCTAGCAGGACCTCTCTTTCTCTCTCTCTCTCTCTCTCTCTCTCTCTCTCTCTCTGGAGGCAGACTGACAAGAACCATTCTTTCGGGCAGAATACAAGACCTTTGAGGGGTTTTTTTAAAGGCATTCTGCCACCGAGAGAGGTCCAGCAGGGCTCAATGCATCAGCCCCTGTCTTTTTTGTGTAGTCTTGTATGAATTTGGTCAGTGAATTTTGTGCATCATGGGTGTCCTGCAGCCGATTTCACGAAACTTCAAATGTTGCGTACGCAACAAAATGTTGCGTAACTTACGCAACATTTTGCTGCCTTTTCTAAGTAGTGCACAAAAGAGCCATTGTGGCGCAAGACTTACGCAACATTTGTACGATGCGTAACTTACGCAACTTGTCTTGAAATCGGCTGCTGGTCTTTTGAATGACAGTCAGTTTTACAGCCAGTTCTGATTGACTGGTTGGCATGAAGACACTAGCCAGGGCCCAAATTTCATAAAGTCGTTGAAGCGAGAAAGTATGCTAAGAACCGAACTATCTGCCCCGTGTGAACAGGATTACAAACCACACCGACATGTCATGTCGATTGCTTTTGACTTGTATTTCACTGTTCATGACTCAGCATTAAACAGAGGTTAAGTTTGGGTAAGCTAGGTGATCCTATGAATCGAGACTTTTTGGGCTCGAGCAAAGGTTGGTGCTAAGGCAGCTCTATGAAATTGGGCCCTGTTCTTGATACTGCACTGTGGATCTGAGAACCTGTGAACGCTATTACCCTATACTAGTAACCCAACTCCCGTAGTGTGTTGTGTTCTAGACAGTCGTTTCAGTCTTGACAATGTATCAGGGCGAAGGAGATGATTGCAGAATGCATGCATTCGCATGAGTCGACCTCCCTGTGCATGTACGCCTATCCCAAATTTGGGCAAAGAGACCCCCAAAAAATAGCACGAAACCCCAACGTGTACATCAGGCACACAGATGGGGGGGCTGCATGAGAGTTGTGGTCAGCCATCAGCATGGGTCGTAATGTGCTCGTCCGCTTGTGAATGAAAACATTGCACTTTGATTTGCTAGGAAAACCAATGCTTTCAATCAGGTCGGCAATCATGTCTGGCATGAGGAGTTGGCTGCTGATATTAAAGGTGCATTACCTGACAGCCTCACTTTGTGGCCAGTCCACTTAACTTGGCATTCTGTCCGACAGGTTCTCGTTCTCGTTCGTCAGCCAATCTTCGTCAAAACACCACAATTGGCTTAACCATGCGGGGCTTGATTTTAATTGTAGCTTGGCTGTCGGTGGCCACCAAAAGTATCATTAGGCCACCTGCAGGTGTGGATTCGGTATCCTAACTGGCCACTGAAAAAGTTGAAAAGTATTGCAGCCCACATTTGCTGTGGCATGAAATTGAAATTTTTCTCTAGCTCCATAGCTGCCAACCATTCCTATTTTGGAGGAATCATTCCTCTATTTTGGTAACTTTTGGTGTCACTTTTTACAAGCTCTTGACAACAGATTCCAGTTTTTGGTTTGGAAGTACACATATACAGTATTCCTATGTAGTTTCTTCTGTGATTCCTCTTTTTTAGCAGAAGTATTCCTAATTTCCTTTAAGATGGGTTGACATCTATGTAGTTCCAGGCGTCCATTTTATTTCCATGAGGTGGTCTAAAAGTCTGATCAGGCAACTTGACTGGACAGCCAAGAGCAGATTTAGCATACAAGCCCTGCTTTGGTATTTAACCTAATCTTTAATAGTAAATGTATATGAATAATAATTACCGGTTATTGATTAATTAATACGTTTCTATGCCTTGGAGTCAAGCTGAAAGTTGTCTTCATGATCTGTTAACTATTCAGGTGGAAGACTTGTTACTAGACCAAATAACCAAATAACTAGATCTCTGCACATCTCTTTTTGTGCACAAAGAATTGGGAATAATTATGTTCAAATACTTTATCTGACATTGTTAATATCTACACCCGTATCTCTGACTCCTAACATAGTCTCACCTGGTTTTCAACTTGGTTATTACCAAGTAGTGTACCCATTCTTTGTATCTAAACCATTTTCAGTTCTTTCAGTCAGTCGGGCTTTCTCGAATCTAAGATGGAATCTCAATCCCTAATCAATGACCACTGGCTCTACCTTTGATGAGGGCATTTGAATTGATCACAGCCGTAGCCATAGGCATAGCCAAAGCCAGTGATGTGGGTAATGCATTGTGAGACCTGTGCTCCAGTGAGCCTGTACATCAAGGTCTTCATCCTTCTCTCCTTCTGCCCCTAAACCGTAATGGGGCTTGGGCATTGATATCTACACACTGCCAACTCACGAGCCAGAGAAAGAATACTTCTACACGTTGCCATCACAACAGGGCTCGACCATAGCACTAGCCCGACGGTCATTGTCTAGTACAAACAGCCACGGGCTAGTAAAATGACCAACTTTGCTAGCCCGGCGGACTAGTAAAAGGTAGACAGTGGTGTGGCAGCAAAAAAAAAACGATGCGGGTGGGGATGAGAAAGTAGAAACTAATAATTTGTTTTACTTGACCTAATAACCTTGTGTTAAATCCAATATTAATTATGCAGGGCTAGTAAAACTTGCTGCGGGCTAGCAAAAAACTAAATTTACTAGTCAGTGGGCTAGTTTAAGTGCGAGTCTTGCACAATCTATTTGTAACGCATTGAGTCCCTCAGAAGGACATAAAACTCAAAAGAGAGAAAGTCAGTGCATGGTGCTTCTGCAAACGTTTGCTACTATGTCCATAAAGTGGCCAGGAGACTCCTTGGTTCTTTAGTCATTGCCGGGGCATTGATTGGAATTGTTGGTCTTGGTTTTGTCTATTTAAGGATCTGATCATTTCCGTTGATATGGAGAAGGATCCGGGGAGGCCGTTGAGTGGCGGAGGCGGCGGTAGAGGCCGGGGACGAACCGTCCGTGTCAGCCGAGAAGAGGTCAAGAGGAGGGTGAGGACAGTCAGAGGGAGAGGCTGCGATGAGTCTTGAGATGGGCGGGGGAGGGGGGCACCTCGTCGAGATCAGTGAAGGGACGAAGAGGGGATTGAACGAGGCGCTTCGGGTCTCTCAAAGTCCAGCCCGTGCTGCCTGTATACTTTCAACAGGCAGTCGGGCAAAGCACTGAGCACTCATTGCTAATTTATATGTCAAGTATGGTAGACCCTCATTAAACAACATTCTCATTCGTGATGCAATGAGGTGCCCACTTCTATACAGATTCGAATCCACCACATGACCTTGGTCAGCTCAAGTGTCAATACTATGCACTGATTTTACTGCCTGATTTACATTGCTGCAGGAGTTTGAAGAGAAACGGAAGGAGAACCTGGACCGAGTCGAAGCTGAGATTGCTGCCATGAGACTAGCCCTTGAAAACGAGGTAATGAAAGGACCAGGGAGGCAAGTTGGAAAGGGCTAGTCTGAATGCAAGCCTGAAGCACAGATAATCCATAGATGATCCCCACATATCCCTGGATGATCCCTAGAGTTTACCAAATAATCACCAGATGATCCCCACATATCCCTGGATGACCCCTAGAGTTTACCAAATAATCACCAGATGATCCCCACATGATCCCCTGATCAACCCATTCATTCTCTAATGGTATCCAAGCATGTCCAGATTCCAGTTGTACAACTGAAGAAAAAAAAACACTGACCGGTTTAAATCGGACTGTTGCAGTCGGACTTCTGTTTGCCAACAATTTTGAGGTAATCTTAAATGAATAAAACACTGATGATTCCAATATGATCTCAGACAATCAATCCCCAATTACCGTTGGATGATCCTCTGCAAAATGTCTTCATTATCCAGTTACACTTTGTTCCTAATCCCCCAAGCCCTCTCTACCAAGTATGGATACTACAGGTACTTAAGAGTAATATCCCAAATATGTGGCCAACTGCTTACTATTTGACAATTTGGGAGGCCACCATCTAAGGGCGGGATACATGTAGCTCGGATGGGAAGAGTGCTGGTACGAACGACCAGGTCTTGGGTTCATATTCCGGTGCTGTCCGAGTTTTCTTCGCCATTTTTGGTCTTTTTCCCAATTTAAAAAAAAAATTGTTTGCAACTGCTGACACCGGGGATTTCATACATTCCTGGCACCTTTCAGAAAGCTGCTGGGGCCAGCAACCCGCCGGCCAAATCCGTCTACAGCTTCCTGGACGACCCCTCACGCTACGGCGCCGAAGCCCAGCACCAACGTCCGGCCTCCAAGGGTGGCCGGCGAAACCAGCGCAGCCGAGGTGGGCCGCCGGACACCGGCGGACAGGCCGGAGGCGCTGGACGCAGGAGAGAGCCACGGGGACGAGGGGTGAGTGAGGTGGTGAGGTTTTTTTTGGGGGGGGGGTTTAGGGGTTTTGGGGTAATGCCATGTGCCTCAACAGTCCTCCAGCTCCCGAAATGCTGATGTTTGTTCCTCTCAAATTGCACTTTTTTCCAAATTTTTCTTTTTTTCTTTTTTTTAAGTCATCAAATTTCCATCTTGTAGTTCTTGGTTTCTGCTTTGTGCGGTCTGCTATGGGTTTGGCATTAGGCTGTCATTCAGAAATGATCCTGGTTAGACCAGCTTGAGGGGAGGCTTATTTGAGGCCGCCATAAACTCCTATGTGATTTGTAGCCGTAGCCAAAGCCTTTGTACTATGGCTAGTGGCTACAGCCTTTTGGCCCATCTTATTCCTCTTCAGCCAAAAAGTCCATAGACAAAGCACTTTTGGCCTTCTGCGCTGATCATCTGGCAAACGACAGAAGATGTTCGAGCCAAACGACAGAAGATGTTCGAGCTGAACTTGGCCAAAGCAATGTCCCTATTGTCCTGTACTGTGTGTGATATGCTTTTTGTTTGTTACTTTTTTTGTCCCTCATTTGTCACAGAGTTCCATGCCAAGACGCCAGAGTCCTGAAGCGGACAGGGCCACCACCGTCACCATGACGGGCAGGGAGAGACAGGACTACGAGGAGTGGAAGCGGGAACGCGAGAAGATTGACCAGGAGAGGCTGCGTCGCCACCAGCAGGCTGCCGCCCGGCAACAGGCCGATGCCCGGCAACAGGCTGACGCCCGGCAACAGGCCGATGCCCGGCAACAGGCTGACGCCCGGCAACAGGCTGATGCCCGGCAACAGGCCGACGCCCGGCAACAGGCCGACGCCCGGCGGCAACAGGCTGACGCCCGGCAACCGGCCGACACCTGGGGCAAGCAGGAGGAGGGGACGGAAGACTGGGACGCTGAAGTCGGGACAGCTGAGTAAGAGACAGTGACCCTAGGGCCAATTTCATAGACCCGCTAAAGAACCTCAATTTGCTTTAGCATGAAAGGCCTTGTTTAGACTTACAGGTCCCATACAACATTTGGAAGATCGGAAAACATCGATGTTCATAGATTTCCTTCTGATTTACACCGTTTGTAGAGGGTCCTGATAGAATCCTCATGTTGAAACCTTGCAGTCTGGGATCCTGTACCTTTAATCTTCACACCGACAAGGAGATAAAAAATAAATTTTTCGTGCCCTCACAAACAAGCCAACAACTGTTTCAAATTACATTGTAAACACCACGGATGTACATATATACACGTACGTGTACATTTATACGCAGGTCTGTGGTGGTTATGAAACTCATGAGGGCGCTTTTTAAAAATCCAAACGAATCCATTCAACTCTCACAGGTTGGTGCAAAAACGTAACGGTTTTGGGTTGTTTTTTTTCCTTTTCTCCTTTCTCCGATTATCATTTGAGCTAAAAACTTCACGGGTCGCCAGCCAAAGATCCATGTGTATTTCATGCAATGCTGAGCACCCAATATTTGAATACAAGTCGAACATCCTGTGAATTATGAATGGCATATAAAAGCAAGATTTTAATAAGCAAGGAAGAATGTCTATATTTTGTGCTTAAGCTGCTCAGTGAACTGGACCCTGTCCCAATCGGACCAACAAATTGGCCTTAATTTGTATCAGGACACCAATCAAATTTGTACCCATATTTTATGGTAAACAGAAGTCAAAACCATCCAACCTCACAGTTTGGTTATTGAATCATATGAAGCTACCGGTTGGAATCTTTGACAATTTTTTCTTTTGGTAGAGGATCCATGAGATTTGATTAAGTGATTAATAAAAAATAGGATTTTTTTTTTTAATTATGATGTCAAAGTAGATGGAAATGTGAATTGAAACCATATTTACTTTTAGTCAATATTCCAGTGCCCCTTCATAGAAATGTTAGACACTCTCATACCATGATTGCGTAAAACGTGCAGTCAGCAGCCCACGTCAATGCTCGGTTCAAGAGACATCGGAAAATGCTCCTCCAAGCTCCCTCCATCTTCATCTGTAAATGCCCCACTTACCTTTAGTAGAAATGCGAGGATTTGGAAGCCAAATATGAGAACCTCGAAATCAAAATTGAGGATGTGGAAAACCACACACACTGGATTATGCACTAGGCCCGATGTTGACTTTGTTTTTGCACAGCTGAGTGACCAATCCGTGTACAAATGGCCCCTTGATTAAAGCGGGCTTAGTGGGGGGATGAACATTTCCGCAAAAGGCTCCCTACGTCACAGCCAGTGGTGCAGCAAGTATTAACGGCAATATTTGGTTTGTGGAAGGGGTGGGCCGTGCGTTCTGGACTGCAGACTTATCCTCGCCGCACAGGTTTCCTTACAGATGGTCGCTCACTCAGAGCTAGACAGGCCCCCCCCTATCTACGTCAGGTAACCGCGGGATGCTACCCGGTTCTGCCCCACTTCACACTCACTTTTACCAGCTGCACATACCATACTGAGGGGGATGTGGGAGGGAAGGAGATGATGTGAGTCAAGGTGCTAGACCAGTGGGGATGGGTCTTGCCTTTTGCACTCGTGAAATCCTTATTTTTTTAAGGATCTGACTATCCCCAGTATGAACCATTTTTTCCTACAATGAGGCCAAAAGGTTATTTTCAAACATTTTTGTTTAAGATAGCACTGTCAATAGCACTGAAAAGGTATCAGCCATTTACCACCATGTGCTCTCTAGCCCATAGATGTAGCCTTTCCCATCATAACATTTGTATCTACATGTAACTCACTTAACTCATAACTCATAACATGTAACTCACTTAACTCACTTAACTCATGTAACTGACTTAACTGAAGAATCATTTTTAGGGCAATTCCCCCCCCCAAAAAAAAAAAAAAAAAAAATTAATACAAAATTATTATTGGAAACCATGAAGATTCTGCATTTGTTTATGAATGTCCCGTTTACTTGAATGATTTCTTCATCATTGACCAGCTTATTTTGTGGGGCTTGGGCTTGTGTTACTGAAGAGGTTAGACTTACCTTGTCATTCATTTCGTGACATTCTCTTAGCAGGAGTCAAGGGGGCCAGGATGAGATGAGGATCGGCCATTGGAATACCTCTAGCGCAGGACCCGACAAGAGAGGTACAATCCATCTCCCCTTGTCTTGTCCCTTCCTCATCAGCGTCTCCCTAAACCCTCTATCATCTCTCTTCTTATGCTCACCACCCAACCATTCCTGTCAGTTTTTGTTTTTGAAATGATTCCGAGGGCCCCACAGTTCTATCCCAGCTGGACCTTTGTCAGATGTTGTTCTCCGATATCAAGCCGTCAGTCCCTCTATTTTATATTAGCCGTTTGGGTCATTGAAAGTATTTTGCAGTTTCTCTGTGTTACTCTCTCAAGGCCGCGGCTAGGTTTAAAACAGGCCCAGTAAATTTATGGTATTTTCAATGTTATCACTCGGTAAGCTTTTTGTAAATTTTGCATTTACTTTAAGGTCACGTTTCAAGCCACCATTGGCTCAAATCCTGTAGGGGGCTCCTTATTCTGAACAACCCCGGGGTTGTTTTTTTTTCTTCTTTCTGCCATTCCAGAGAGGACGGGGGGAGCTCCCAGGCACTTTGAGCACGACGATCGCGTCGGAGACTGGCAGTCGCAGCGGGCGCCCCGCGTGGGCAGCGGCCGCTTCCCGCAGGAGCAGCAGCAGCAGCAGCAGCAGCATGCCGGCCAGCGGGGCGGGAGGGGCGGCGGGCGCGGCTTCCACCGAGGCGGGCGCGGCCAGGACCCGGGGGGAAGACGCGGCCGGGCCGGGGCCGAGCGCGGCGGCGGCGGAGGAGGAGTGAGCCGTGGGGCTGTACGGCCCGGCCGTCGGCTGAGCGACCGGGAGCTGGCCCGCACCGACATACGGACCCTGCCGGACTACGACCCTGAGGACCCGCGCCCCAACAGGCAGGCGGCCCGGGGGGAGAAGAGCTTCCTGGACTCCCCCATCGGTCAGTGGGGGCAGACGGAATCGAGCGCGGCGCCGGAGTCGGACGGACGGCCGACCGGAGAGGCAGCGGGGGAGAGCCTACGCCTGGGCCCTCTGCCCAGCCCCTCGGCCGGCAGTGACTGTAAGTCTCCGCTCTCTCCGTTCAGCCCCACCGGCCACACCTTCCTGACGGACTGGGCGGCGGAGACGGAGGCCAGGGAGAAGGAGTTTGCCATCGAGGGCGACCTGGTCTACAGCAACTCCACCACCTCAGGCCGAGGCTCCTGATCCTTGAAAATGCAACAAAAGGTTTTCAGATCATCTCTTTCCGCGCTCGTTCAAAATGCCGTGTTTTTTTTTAAGAGCAGGGCCCAATGTCATAGAGCCGCTCAAGCTTGGAAATCTGCCAGGCATGAAAAGTCTTCCTCGTGTCAACAGGATTACAATCCAGTAATCCACATTAGGATGCAATCTCAATTGCTCCTGACTTGTATTCCACCATTCTTTACTAAGCATGAAACAAAAGTGAAGTTTTGGGTGGCTAGGTGATCCTATGAATCATGATATTTGGACCTTAAGCAGATTTTGGTGCTTAAGCGGGTTTATAAAATTGGCCCCAGGTTTGATCTCTCTGCATTTTTTTGTTATCTTCTATGCATTGGTAGCCTCTGAGGGCTGCCGTACGGTATACCCCTGTGTCCACGCTACCACACTGTGTCTGAATGCATGAACTAAACCTTCAGTTTACGCTGAAGTCTACAAAAGCCGCTAAGCTAGTGGCTACAGTAAGTTAGGCTACAGGCAAGACACGTGTGTTTGGCTACGGCTTCCTGGCTGGATTTCACAAAGCCTTACCACGCATCGTAACTCAACTTATGGTGGATAACCCGTCGTAAGTGTTGAAAGGCTCTACGGTTTCAGCGCATCGCTCATCGTGTTGCGATTGATCGTAAGTTACAACGGGTCTCATGAAATCGACCACAGTCTATGGAACAACTTCTAAAGCATGTAGGCGATTCCCATAGACTTGTGTGTGTGTGCTATTTTTTCCCAATCTTAGCCAACAAAATTGGACACTCTCTATTGCTCTGGCAAGCTTCTATAGCAATCAAGCAAGTCTTGTAAGATGAAAGCAAGTTAAACAATGATCAGCACCTTTTGAGGTCAGCCCAAAGCCTATTCCATACATGATGTGCCTATTGTACAATCTCAAGTGCGCACCTGCAATATTTTTGTATTTGAAACATGACTGCAAATTTTTGGAGAATTTGTTTCCAATTTTTGAGAAAACAATCAAGCAAGACACTCTCAATATAATTTATAAACCAACTCTCTATGACTTGATAGCGGGATGTGTGTGCCTCTTATCCTCATATATCGTGGGGGGGGGGGGGGAAATCCCCCTTATATTTTAGTGTGGATGCTTCTGAGTTTAAGTTTAAGTCAACAAATTTTATCCAGGCAAAGGTGCCTGATTAGTAGAATTGTTCACAAAGGCAGAAACAAAGACCCAGCCGTAGTTCGCAAGAATTCAATGAGGCTGTGTTTGGATTCAAAAGTTAACAACTGACTGCTCACTGTTTGAGTGTAGAGCCAGCTCCGATAACGGCTTGGCCTACATATGCCTAGCTTTTCTGTGCAGTGTGTACCTCTGTACAGGCACTTGTCTTAATAGCAGTAGCCATAGGCCGTTTTTCAAAAATGAAGGCTTGGGCTCGGGCTGAGGCTTCGCCTCCGTCTGACAAAAACCTGAAAATCCAGGTTGTGGTTTCGGAATTTGAAGGTTTGTTGGCTTGATAGGTACAGGGTATTCCCCAAGAACCTATGGCCAAACGCTTGTGTTTAGATGCCTGTGATATTATAACGAGTAAGATAAATAAGACCGAAGCCTAAGCCCGAGCCCTAGTCATAGTCATAGTCATTTGGATCGAGCTTAACCATTTTGCCCTGTGACCTCCCAATTCAGAGAGCCACCTTTGTTGCTACGTGATGGGCCCTCCAGATCCGGACACCGCTATATTCCAAATTGTTAACAAAGACTCTGTGCAGACTACCACACAGCAATATGTGGCGTGACAAAGACCCATTTTGACACAGATTGCCACGTGAATTGCCAGATTAGCGTCAACAATTGCACTTAATTTCTAATTTGTCTTAATCATCTGTAAATTCATTTGCTTTGGTTATGTTTTTTTTTCTTGTGTTTTTTCTTTTGTGAAGGGAGATACACATGTACAGTGTGTGTAGAAGGAAAGGATCCAAGGTCTTCTAAGGTTGTCTGCATTGCTTCTATTAATATTATGGAATGAATGATGCAATTCCATATTCCCCCCCCCCCTCACTGATTCCACAATGCCACCTCAACTAGCTCGATGGTCAAAGCAGGAGTCATGTGTTTGAAACCCTCTCAAGGTGCCTGTATTTTTGTTCAGCAGGCAATTGGGCAAAGCGCTTCAGCGTACTATCGCCAAGTACAAACCCGTATTAACTAACAGAGTATGTAAACTCTGATCTCATCAATTGTCGTGGTATGAGCCGTGGCTATTATTAAGCCCATGTGTTGATCCAGGATCACTGCCCCGAGCATTCCCAACCAACTTCAATCTCTCCGTGATTAGACGATGCATTTCCAATGTGCGTCAAAGCCCACTTCACCCCCGTCCAAGATCTCGGCGTCTCCTCTCAAACTCGGGAAGAATGACCTTCTCAAGGCCGATGCCCTCTCCTTGCTGTGTCCCCCCCCCTCCCCCTCCCAAAAAAAACCTCCGCAGCTCCACTCAGCCACTCATAATGAAGACTTTGACCACAGCGAGAGGAAGCCATGGTGTCTGAGGCACGTAACACGGTCCCCCGTCGGCACAGCAGGGGACCGAGTGGGTGACTGAACAGTCTGAATGAAAGATGACGCGTCTGAAGTATTCCCAGAAGAAGCAGGCCTCCCTTGAGCCTACTCTACTCTACCAATCCTTGGATTTTTTTTATCACGATGGGGCTGCTTCGCTCGCTGACATCCTCATTCGAAACCATCAGAAAGCCTCATATATATGCGAAATCTGACCTCCGCTGCATTTGTAAGGATAGATTGCCGTGGTCACTGCCGTAGAGATTAGCACAACCTGGTATCCTAAAAAAAAATTCTCTACCAGTAAATTGATCTTAAAAACTGACACAAAGTCAACACAATGACTTGATCGTCTTCATAAATTACTCTTTTTCAAATGGATGAAAAACACTCATTAAGTTGAAATTCTTCGCGAGGGCCCAGAAATCACGCTTTTTCAAAAACGCTGTGCTTTAACAATGTCCATTTTCTAAGGTAATGTTGACAGTGACAAATGGTCCATTGCTGACATCTTATCATGGATGCAGGCTTTGCTTATGGTGTAGAAATTGCTGCCTTCATCAAGCAGTATCATGTACACGCTGCTTATCTAGATACAACTCCATTCATTAGCAGTGACTGCCTCCCATCCCCCCCACCACCAACCCCCACATGAGTTGACAATAGGGTCAGACATCCAGCCTCCCCACTGCCTCTACAAAAGGTCTGGCTGGCTAGCACCGGCACGTCGCCCTGTGCCAGCCTACGTACGCGTGTGTTATCCAGCGCCGGCTCCGTGTCTTTCAACTGAAGCAGTCATGCACGCATGGCCGGCCGCCCGCAAACCAGTTTTATGAGCTGCGCTCCAGCGAGCCCCCACGACCCTCCCCTTAACATCACCGCCTGGGTTTAGCCAGGAGCGCTCCCGCTGAGCTACCGTAGTCCTCACCACTCAGGCTCTCATTCATTCTCCCTCTTCTAGGCAGCCTTAACCTCTTCACACCTGGACACTTTTCAGTGCTCATGGCCGCTACTCAGGTTTTTAGTTTTTTCGTTTTTTTAAATAATGTATCATCTTCAAAACTCGCTTAACAATCAGCAAAACAATTCATTTCATTTGGGTTTTAGTTCACACGTACACATCAAACAGCAAGTCAAAAGACTAATAGTGTCCGATTTTACAATTAAAAAATAGCTTCAAAAAGGTTTTTTGAAATACAACAAAAAGACACGAATTAAGATTGCAAACTTAAATCAAATCACAATAAATAAATGTGAAGTAAGTACAAAAAACTGCTGAAAACTGCTCACTGACTAAAATGACCTGCAATACATGAATCTCAAAAGTTAGAGGGCCTGACGTTTTGATCCTAGCTGGACCTTTCTCAAAGGCAAAATGAATACGGTAGATATTTTGAAGATGCATGCATGATTACTGATCTTGATACCTTAACACCTCGGGGCTGTGTTGTGTGTACAACACTGGATGGGTGTAGTGTAACTAGCCAGGAAGAGGATACATACACAACTGCTTCTGCTTCCTGTAATGCCTTGCTTACTGCATTCTGATTTCTTAATCTCGGGCAAATTTTGACCATGACACTCACTCCTGATGACATCATGACAGATATAACTTTTCTCTCTCATCTCCAAAAGAGAAACGCCAGCACGTGGTTTTACCACAGACTTTTGTCGCATCATTGCCTTGTAAACCTTCAAGCCATCAACTGAGCTACACAAGGCCATCAAACAAGTCACCTATGCACATAGCACACCAGGAAAACAAACCCATGGCCCACTTTTTTTCCCCCCGCTATCTTAAAAGTTCTAAGCGCAAACTATTTCAGCATTACTTCCCCTGCTATGCGGAAGGTTCCGCTTTTAGAGCAAAATTCTCGGTCGGCTTCCACCAAACAGCGGTGACTGCTCTTTGCGCTTGGCTGGTTCCCACCTTTCATTCACTAATCAAACTGATTAGCTATGCAAGGCACCAGTTGGGGGAGGGGGGGAAGTGACAGCTGTTCCCGCGGGTGACCCAAAATTCAGAAGTAGAGGAGTGCCAATTTTGCGGTCACTGCTGGTGGCATTATTCTGAGGAAGAAAGGAAAAGAGAGAGAGAGAGAGGAAGAGTGCAATATTCAGCGTTATGAAGAATTATTCTTCATGTGAAGCTGTTCTTGTCAGAAGGCAAAGGTCAATGTTTCTGTGTTGATATTGTGAGATTGGAAAATGAGAGGGGAGGGATGCAATACAGATGTTGGTTGCTCAAGCTTGCTGCACCCTTCCACTCGCCAGACAGATTAAAGTCAGATCCGAGTGTTCTGACGATGGCTCAGTAATCGCTCCATTGGATTGGCATTGGCATTTTTAAGATGGCATCAGTGGCATGCCATAGCAGTGGATGTTGCCTTCCTTAATGGCCAGGAGACCTTCCAGAATGCGCTCTGCTCTGGGGGAAGGCCACATCTGGTAGACCAAACTATCTCTATTTGGGCGATACTGCCTCCGATTCCAAACTCTCCCGAGAGTCGTTTCCTGGCCCAGGTCCTGGCAGGGCCTCAGCTGTGGTGGACAGAAATCTGTCGAGGACAGAAATCTGTGGACTGGCACCAACTAGATTGATGGTATCAAAGATGGTTGACCTAGCAGAGTTCAAGAATCAATCCATGGGGAAGGGAAGGGGTTAGGGACTTGTCCTGGGGGTGTGTCCGTAGACAAGGGTCTTAGATGTCTTCCGGTGTGGTTACAGTCTGCTCACCGTAAGAAGAGCTAGAGTGTATTCAGAACACTAGTCTTGCCTGTGTACTCCTGGTCACGTGGGCGTGCACAATTTGGTGCCACTCTTGGACTGACCGGCAGCAACGACTCCTGATAGGCCAGCTGTGGGCAGACTGGGGGGGGGGGGGGGGGGTTGGCGTGCGCTAGCAGTTGATGAGAGCAAGTTCGAGCTCAGCTGGCTCAGCTGGAGTGGACAGACTGTAGCCATCATGATGTGAGGATTTAGCTCTAAACTTGAACTTCGCAGTGATTTACAACATGCGGCCATGGCTTGAAATACCATGCAGGTCTCATCTGCTGTTTGAAGCCATGTGTGGGAATTTCAGACAACACCTATCTAGTTTGGTTTGTACTTACTAGATGTAGTTTGTACTTACATGAAAGGGAAACTTGGTGACACTTTGAGGGGTGATGGGTGACAGTACAAAGGCATTCTATCATCTCCATGGCAACGTGACCACCAAATTCAGCTTTTAAGAGGGTCCATCCCTGCTGCTGGGGCAAAGTTCAAAGGACATGTAAAATGTGGACACTTTCAATTTTCTTTTTGGACTGATTAAAATTTGCCAACTCTTATTATATTTACTTATTACTTTTACCAAAATCTGTGTTTTTATGGTGTTCTAATATTCTAATGATGTTCTAATATAAGGGGGTTATACTAATATAACAACCAATAAGTCAGAAGAAATTGGTATAACTTTAACTTGAGATACAATCATTACTCCATAATGTGTTAACTCAATACGTCCTTTAAAGAAATTTTCATAAGTGGTTGCTCAATATTGGAACAGATTCTTTTTATCTGTAAGATAAACCTTGATTTTATATGAAATTTTAAGTTTAACTTCTGCATGCCTTGGACAGCTTAGTAATTTTTAAATTATGTACGTGTACATGTAATAGCCAGCTTTATTCTTCTGACTTTCTTTAATGAATTACCTAACAAACTATTTGGGCAGGGTCATACCAGCTCCATACCTACTTGAAATGACAATTGGCAATTTTTATTTATTGGCTGGACTGTTGAAGTATAAGCCTTTTTTGGTCTTTTCGTTTTGTCCATACAGTTGTCATTTGCAAACAATGGGGCAGTGTGAATCTTGGACATTTTGTTTCAAATCATATGAAACAATATAAACAGGTGCATGTACACCCACCCCTAGATTTTTGTTCTAGTTGTGACAAAGTGGGTCACTTTTTTCTTGAATATTTGGATGCCAAACTTTTAGATTAAAACAATGAATCATGTTTGTTTGGGCAAGATACATTGTAAACTGTAATTAAACTTTCAAATGCCTCTTTGATTTTGATCTGTATTTGTTTTAAAAAAAATCAATCTTAAAAATGTGATATATTATAATCAATGATAACAAAAAATTATGTCTATTTTGAGCTGACTACACTACACACAAATCATTTAACTTTGGATTGCATCTTTTAGTCGCACTGAAAAGGGGCGACCACCCTCGCCTCTGTAAGCTCCGTATTTTTAACACATGGAATGGATTGTTAAATGCTGATGAGTAAACTAATGCTGACAAAAATATGGTGTTTTTTTTAGTTTGATTCATTTGTAGTTGGTCTCAATACGACAAGATTATTGCAATTTGTATCTGTAGAGACTCATTGACTTTAAAAAAGGTCCTGCTTGGATTGAATGGAACATCGGGTCTTTCAATTTTTTGCATTTGTTTTGTTTATTTAAGTCAATGAACAGTTGGGCAACATTTTTGGTATTTTGGTCACACGCTTTGATGTACAAAACTAGAAAAAAATGAAAGCTAGGCCATGCTTAAATTCGCTGACTCCAGCTTGATGTATGACCCTAAGTAGGACACCATTAGCTGACAGCTGCATCCCAACCATGGTCCTGAGGCTGGTTGCCAATAGCAGACCACAATAGTCATCCAATGGTGGACTACTGGGACCAGTGGTTCCAAATGGCAGACCACAGTAGTCAGCCAATGGTGGAGTACTGGGACCAGTGAAGAAACCATGGTCCTGAGGCTGGTTCCAAATGGAAGACCACAGTAGTCGGCCAATGATGGACCACTAGGACCAGTGAAGGAACCATGGTCCTGAGGCTGGTTCCAAATGGCAGACCACAGTAGTCAGCCAATGGTGGAGTACTGGGACCAGTGAAGGAACCATGGTCCTGAGGCTGGTTCCAAATGGAAGACCACAGTAGTCGGCCAATGATGGACTACTGGGACTCGTGAAGGAACCATGGTCCTGAGGCTGGTTCAAAAACCAGGGGTCTATGGTTTAAGTCCTGACACAATTGAATTTTCGGTGCTGTTTTCACAACTCAGAAACTTGCAGAGCCACACCTTCATCAATAATTGAGCACACATGCTGATACCACAAACCTCCACAATCACCCAAGGAATAACTTACTGCTAAGGTTATTAAAGTTTATCAAACTATCGCTTCTTGTGCATATCGATTTTTGTGCCTTATTATTTATTCATTTTTAATTTTTTTTTTTTTACTTGTGAGGCATTGAAGGCAGAAATGTGCATAAGTTTAGTCGGCGAGGGCAGTGACCCAAGAACCAACATTTCAAAAAGATCCTTCCTCGTTTATGAGAAATGCAACCAGTCAATGGCCTCTTGGCTTGGATCGGTCAGATCGGCTGGGGTCTCCCCCCCCCCTCCCCTCAGGTGGCTCCGAGTCTAGGGCACTCGAACAGGGTCTGAGAGGCGCCACACGGACAAGCTGCCCAAGGGCAAAGACCCCAACACTGCATATAGGAACCAGCATTTTGTTGGCAACGAAATGATTAAATGGATGCATCATCAGAAGGCAGGGAATTAACTCCCAATGAGATTGGGCCCCCCTCATTAGAAGACATGTCCCAGTGAATATATTGCCAGCTACACCGACAGAGAACTCACTTCCTGAGCAATAACTAGTCAAGATGGGGGATTGGTCTTACGAGGGATTTCGTAACCGAAGGTGTGCTGCTGAATATTACACCCCCGGGGGCTGGTGTTGCTGGTTAGCGTGTCCCTGCCAACCATCTTAATTACTTGGGGAGTACCCGGTATGCATGCGACTCCCGTGCTGCTGTTTTAACGAATGCACGTTGGTTAATGACATACAAGGCTGTTGGGACCCTCTCATCAGGAACCCTGCTTGCTTCTCCATGGAGGAGGAAAAAAACCCATCTTGTGGTGCAATCACACCGGTGGGATTCGAACCCACGATCCCATAGGTTGCCCACAGGGCCATCAGCATGCCAAAGCAGAACCACTTGACTGCAGTACCCTAAAGTGTGATTTGATTACACAAAGGATAACCCTTTTCTTGTTTTTGCAACTTGTACTAATTTGTACGGACAGCCAAAGGTTTAATCAAGGCTTGTCCTTTTCAACTTGTAGGTAGCACGTCAGTTGCAGCTTGAAAGCAAAGCACTGAGCATACAATACTTGATGTATGTCAGTATAAGGACAAGGCCTCATTGAGTTACATTCTCACTCAGGCAGATCAAAATATGTCAGTCATACGTTGGTCAGATTTAACTATGGCTTGCATTCCCCCAGAAACTCAGTATATTCTATAAATTCAATATTTACTACTCTGATAACTCTGTATTACTAGAATGCTGAATTGTGGGGTTTTAGAATGGGTGCTTTTCGCAAAAGTTTGTTCTCGATTTTCTTGAACCATGGTATTTTGCAGCTGTTCTAGAAAGGCTCTCTATATATAAAGCTGGTACAGAGTTAAAGGATGTACACAGTTGCAGCTTGCATCAGATAAACTGAACAGAAATACTGCACCTGAAGTATCCATAGCCATCGCATCTCAAAGATGTCTGCTGACAGATGCTAAGGTCTCTGAGCAAAACAAAAAAAAACCTCATAACTGGGTTGGCAGTTTATACTCCTTCCTGGTCAGTTCACTAACCAGATTGCCAAATGGATATTGACAGAAGTTGACCAACTGTCAGTAGTCACAGGTAACCGGAACATATCTCAGCCAGCTGGGGACGCCAAATTCTCAACATGGAGGCACAGCGTGCGGGCTTCCTTTGGCTGTGGTGGTGCGTTAGTCAGATGCCGCTTCAAATTCAAGAGTGGGGCCTCATTGAATTAGAATATTTTCCCCCTGCAATTGGGCTCTGTCATGAAACTCTACAAATGTGTATGGAATTTTCTTAATTGGTCACTGCTGTGAATAGATACTGCTGTAACTAGTTCATTTGTTACTTCAATCTGAAATACATCTCAACGGGGGCTCGACTTGAAAGAATGCTCAGCAAACCTTTGTATGCTCAGGCTCAGTAAGCAGCCTGTATAAACAAGACGAAAATGCTACTGCAGCAAACACAAGTGACTATCAGACAAATGAGATTAGAAAGTTTTCATGGTGAGAATAGCAGAAGGAGTAGGTTTGCGGTGACACCATGTAAAATATAACTCTGTTGTGAGTATGTGTGGTTCTGAAAAGAACCGGAGGAACTCAGCATCCTCCTGAAGATGAGCAGAGTACACTGTTCGAAACTTCGAGTTCCTCCGGTTCTTTTCAGAACCACACATACTCAAAACAGAGATATATTATACATGGTGTCACCGCAAACCTACTCCTTCGACTATCAGACAAGCAGAACCAGCTGTCAATTTCGTCAAACCCATCGTAATTTACGATCAATCGCAATCAATCAATCAATCAAAGAAATTTATAAAGCGCCTAAATCAATACAAGTTTGTTCTAAGGCGCTAATGAGGCACTGGAATGAAGAATAATTATTGATGGTATGCATCCTGAAACAGATGGGCTTTCAGGAGAGTCTTGAATGTATGCAGTGAGGTGGTGTCCCTGATGTATTCCGGAAGTGGATTCCGGGTTCTGGGACCGTATACAGAGAAAGATCTATCAGCAAAAGGACACACGATGAGTTCTGGGCTCAACAAAAAGCACTGAGCGGGATGATCGTAGTCGTCGCTGTTGGGGACTAATTTGGAGCATATCCGTGAGGTAATTGGGAGCTTGTTTCCAGTAAGCTATAAACATGAGGATGAGTACCTCACAAGACAATGAGTGATGCACAGAAACAATACGACCTATCACAGCGTACGATGGGTTATCCATCATAAGTTGAGTTACGATGCATCATAAGGCTTTGTGAAATCCAACCCTGAACTGACAAACCGCTTCAACAATCCATTTAAAAAAAATATTAAAAAAACAGTCATTATAAAGAGTGTTCAAAGTGCTTTTCATCATTGAAAGTCAAATCTCTTGCAGATGCCGTGGACACATTACACTTTGTTACGTAAATTTGATGAGGTGGGTGGGAAGGGGGGCAGAGTTGCCACCCTCAATACTGTACCTCACCAACGATGATTGTGATGGGGCAATCTGATATCATCGCAGTCTCAGTATTGTCGCCATGTCAACCATCACTGTCAATTTAGCAAAGTGCATCGTCATTGCCGTGTGATTCACTATGCACCCTGATCATTCTATCTATGGCCATATTTTCTTTGTTTACTACTCTAAAAAAAAAATGGTAAGCAGCCAAGCAGATAATGCAATGAAGAAGTCAACCATATTTTATCTGTCAGCAAAATGTTTCATGTTACACTTACGTCCATACCTTTGGGATAGGAACACTTAAAGGTTATGCTGACAAAAATGCAGTTTGGTTTTGCTAATGTCACAAGAACATCTGGTTATTGACGATGTCGCAAACTTTCCATCCCCTAAACCTAGATCTAGAATTCTTAAACAACAACAAAAGCCTTCTTAATGTAGAGGGCCTGGCATCACTCCAACAGAAAACCTCCCGCCAAGATTGAAAACATTCATTTAAGTCAGCAAGCAGTTTGCAACACTTCCGTATTACTTTACATAAATAAAATAGATAAATGAAGATAGCAAAGGTAAAGCAGCACATGAACAAGACAAGATTATATTAAACACGAATCACAAAAAATAGAATTTAGGAGCGACTTGAAGCTTTCATGGGCAGGTTAAAATAAAAAAGGTTTACAGCATCAACATCTCTTTTGTAAGTGAGTGTGTGAGATGGCCTGGTAATTCAAGTACAGTCTCCTGACGATAGACAGACCACATACATACATTTATGCCCCATACATCTAGTTACTAACTCTTCTCAGAGCAACATTTGCCAGCAAAAGATTATGCACACATTCTCACCAAAAACCTTTTCCCCTCTTGTCACTAATCCCTACCCCACTCCTTGCTCTTCTCTTTCATCTTTCCCCCTCCTCTCACTAATCCCTACCCTACCCCTTGCCCTTCCCTTTGATCTCTCCCTACCAGCTTCACTCATTGTCCTTTGTTTCTCATCCGTGTCCTATTCACTCTCTCCCCCCCCCCCCTTCCTTCGTGTACATGTATCTGTTTTGTCCTTGTCACTCTGCCTTTGAGAAAGGTCCTGCTAGGATCGAAACGTCAGGCCCACTAAATTTTAGAAAAACCTTTTACATTAGAAATTCAGGTTTACATGAAATCCACACACTACGTAGGTAGGGAATGGCCAAGTGCAAATACCCCCTCCCCCCAACAAAAAACAAAAAGGCTCAAAACAAGTGATGCACATCTAAGAAAATGTTTGACTTGCATCCTGCTTTTGTGTCTGAAATCCTTTCTTGTGTGACATAATAATTATCTTCAAGCATAAGGAGTTGCAGAGATTGTGTGGCTGAAATTATGAATGAAGGGTGCTGTTTTGTGTAGGTTTTTATTTTCGCAGGTCATCTCACAGTGTCAATTCGCCATGACTAATGTCTCATTATGCTGAAAGGCTGAGGGGGAGTTGCCGGCATTGCAGTTGCCATGGTAATGCAGCGGTGACCTTCTGGCTGGAAGGGGGGGGGGTTGTTGTACAGGATGCGTTGCCTGCAAATGGCCAGAGACCATCTTGAGCACCCACTGCGTGCTGACACAGTGTGGAGGTGAAATGGAATGAGGCAACAAGCCGACAGAGAAGGAAGTGGCTAGGCGTCCATCCCACAGACATTATAAGCCTCTCAGCATCTCCTGAAATCTCCACAAAATCTCCTTAGAGTGGGGATAGCTGGGCAGAACACTAACGGGATTCATGAAAATGGTGGCATCTGCATCTCAAGTTGATAAAATGAAGAACCTAGTAACGTGTCTGATAAGGCTGACATAGATACTGCATGCTAGGCTGGACTGTTCTTAAAAAAGATATACATACATGTGTGTATATATACACACATTCCCCCTGGTCATCCCATCTTTCAATACCACTGCTGGTAAGAATTCTGAGGGGAAAAAAACACATGAAGACTATTAGAGATAAAATTGGGCCCCACTTATGAAAAGACCCCCTCCCCCATATACCTTGGGTACATACTTTACAGGCTTAGGTACATAATGGCAGTGCCATCATCAGTGCTGTATGCATGTATTGCACTGTGTACCAGCACAGAGACAAAACCAGAGATCCTCCTGTATAATGCTTCTCAGTCAATCTACCTCTTGCTAACTGCCACCCTCCTCTCCCCTCTCCTCAAATTCCCCCCGGGATGTGGACACATGCCTGCGTGACATACTTCACAATTTGCGTTCTGCTTTGGTGGGTAGAAAGCTGTCCCTGGGATGACTTATAATAGACATGATGACGCACTCCTCTGGGATGACCACAAGGAAAATAGCTTCGCAGAATTGCAGCTTCCATCTCCAGTCTCTCGCTCTGTTTCTGTCTCTATGTCTCTCCCCCTCTTTTCCTCTTCTCTCTTTCTCTCTCTCTCTCTCTCTCTAACTCTCCACCTCTCTCTCCCCATCCTCTTTCACTGCAACTATCTCCTCCCCTTCCCCCCTCTTTATCATCACTCCCTTTATTTCTCAATCCCCTCTCTCGCTTTCTCCGATTCTCTGTCTGTCTATCTCTCTCTCTCCCTCTCTCTTCTTCTTTCTCTTACTCTTTCATCACTCTCATTCTCTCACCAATTATCCTCTATCTTTCTCTCTCTAATCTAGTCTGAGTGTATCGACTTTATAGAATTCAACTTGCCATTTCTCTTGGGCTGATAACAAGAATGGCTCGACTGGACTAAGGGACTGATATAAACATGAGGGTTGAGCCACAATTCAACTGCAATCATCCCTTCGGCAAAGCACATTCATATTTCATTCAGTCCAGTTATTGCTCAGCTAATGGTCCGTACCTTTGCAGCAGTACATCTGGGTTCACTGGGCCACTGGGTTTGGCGGACGTTTCCTACTTGTATGTGAAATAAAACATGAGCAGCATATGGCAATTATGTGCAAAAGCCGTAAACTACATGCGACTCACTCGGTTACATAAAGGTGAATATGAGGCTCTTAACTCCACAGGATGTGTTAACAAAAGCACAGTTGGAAAGCCTATGTAGATGCTTTTTATCTGGTCTACCTTTCATGTTGGACCTCCATAGCATTTGGCCAAAAAAAATGAGCTGACGGATCATTTGAACGGTAGTGCTTAAAAGAAAACCGACATACAGCCTTTGAGCACATTCATTCAAATCTCACACACTTTGCACATGAAATGAACAAAACAGATGCAGATGTTATTTGATTTGATAAAACCTTTATATCAGAATTTGACAATTTCATGCTCCAAATTGAACAGCCAGAAATGCTGAAAGGAAAGATGCAACATAGATTTTTTCACAATGAAAGTGGGTCAGATGTACGTAACCAAACCCACCATCAAGCTCTACGGAAGTGGAAAAAGTATTTAGTGACAGCATGAGTATTCATATTGGTCTTTTTTCATTTCATATTGGTCTATTTTCATTTCATATTGGTCTTTTTTTCATTTCATATTGGTCTTTTTTCATTTCATATTGGTCTTTTTTCATTTCATATTGGTCTATTTTCATTTCATATTGGTCTTTTTTTCATTTCATATTGGTCTTTTTTCATTTCATATTGGTCTTTTTTCATTTCATAGTGGTCTTTTTTCATTTCATATTGGTCTTTTTTTTCATTTAATAGTGGTCTTTTTTTCATTTAATAGTGGTCTTTTTTCATTTCATAGTGGTCTTTTTTCATTTCATATTGGTCTTTTTTTTCATTTAATAGTGGTCTTTTTTTCATTTAATAGTGGTCTTTTTTCATTTCTAATATTCCAAAATGTTGCAAACTGCTGACTGACTTATATGACCCCAGAAAATTAGAGGGCCTGACAATTCCATCCTAGCAGGACCTTTCTCCCAGATCAAAAACCAAATATGGAGTTTTAAAATCGGGATTGATTAATTAGTTTCATAGTTAGGGCAAAAAATGTCAAGGGAAAAAAAAATCTGCAATCATGACCTGTTCTTCTTCCAGTGTAAAACTACCAGTATCTGTCAGTGCAGTCATGCTAAGGTGAAAAGCAAAAGCTGGACACTTGGTTGGGTGGGTAATGGAAGTCTCCCGCCAAACAACAGAGCAATGCAGAATAATCAATTAGGCGCGAAGAAAGGAGTCTGCAAGGCAGGATATGAATAATTAATGTCAGTTCCATTGCACTCTTTGACCTATTTGATACCTGTTTCGGATAATGAGTGACCTCTTCACGCCATCTACGCCAGCAGCTAGATAAATTCAACCCCAATCATATTTGTAGAAAGGAAATTACCATTGTGGGTCACAAGAGAGCGCCGGGACCCAATTAACAGACAACCAAAAGGTAATGTGTGCTAAGATGAAGACTGGATACGCTGTCCTCCCACGGAATTTGAGTCGGCTTACTTGTACAACGATTGCGACAGCTATTTTAATAGGCCGTACACTTAATCGGCATTTAGCCTCTCATCCGATTCCAAAGATTTGCACTACGTTCTTCCTCCACAATAATGTCGCAGTACTTTTTTTTTCATACACACATACATTCACACAGAAAAAAAAAATACCACAAAAAGAGACTGCACAAAAACACATTCATCTCTTCCTGGTAAAATGTAATTTCGCTACAGCCTAAAGTGGGAAAAAAGAGAAACAGATGAATGAATACAAAGAATTCTGAGGCAGGCCAGACACCAATAAAATGCCTACGAATATGCGATAGTACCTTCTTGTAACGCAAGTGAGACACCACAATGCCTTAGGGAGACAGCAGGCATGAACGCGACAACACGTAGCGAACGTGGCCGAGCCGGGAGTGTGAGAGGGGGATGGGGGACAGACAAGGCATGTCGCTAACACCTAACACCAAGCCATGTCCCAGCATCCTAGGTGACAATTTTGGACTTAATTAAAACATTCATATTTCATGCGGGGCCAGACTATGGCCCGCTGTCCTTTTTTCATGCCCCTTGCTCTGAATCATTTTCCAAATCAATTAACTGCGGGCTACTCTGCATTCCCTGGTCTATTTTCTCTCTCTCTCTCTCTCTCTCTCTCTTATTTCTCCTGTCAGCGTCTGCTCACTGCTGGTGCCACGGTCTCAGCAGTCACGGCATGCTCTGCTGGATTGCCTGTGCAGTCAGACTGTACACATGTACGGAGCAGTGAAAAAAATGAAGACACTTCGAGGTATACAGAAATTCTAATTACAGAAAACTTATCTTAAATTAATGTTTGAAAAAAATTGGCAAGGAAAACTTTGACCGGACCGGGACTTGAACCCGAGTCCTCTGGATTAATGTACCAGTGCTCTTCCATCTGATGAGCCATCCAGCCCTTAGATGGTGGCCTTCCCTAATAGTCAACTAGTCTTTGCCGGGGTGGGGGAACCAGTTGGAAGCAATTCAACCTTCTGACTGAAATTAGAAAAGAAACTTTGATGGGGTGAAACATTTTGGTCCAAGTACAGTATTTCTCTTAGTAAACAGTTAAGCTGTGCCCCAGCCCTGACTTTCTAGTCATCTGTACAATGCAGTTTGTGTTGAAAAAAATCATTGTATGAGGATTTTTAACAAATATCAGAAAGGTCAATGACTCAGATCAACACATGTCAAATATACACAGTTGGCTTGGCTGCCATCCAAGGGCTAAATAGCTCAGATGGTTAGAACGCTGGTACGCAAAACAAGAGGTCTCGGCTTCAGGTCCCAATCGAGACAAAGTTTTCTTTGCCATTTTCCAAATTGTTCAGAAGTTTGCAGTCATTTTTTTTCCTTTATTAGTTTGCAAATTTGTGTACAACTTGAGCGAAAATATTCAAACAGAATGAGATTCTGCCATTCGGATACCCTGAAGTGTCAGAGAGTTAAGGAGCAACGGTCTTTACCTGTGCAAAAATACAGAAGCGAATTGTCCCAGAATCCATGTCATGGCTTTTCTTATCAACTGAGTGACAATCACCATTTTGAATGATTAAAAAAAGCAATTGGAATTCACCATAAAACATGACTGTGAAATTGGTGAAAATGTCTGTCCATTTCCAACATCTTAATGTTATAATGTGAATATCACAAATAGGATCCCAAGAGCAGAATTCTCCAATCATGAAATATGTTAAAGTGATAACCAAAAAAAAGGTTGGAAACTGCCCACTGTCTTCAATTACCCTCCATGCAAATCTACAGGGCCTGGGCTGATTTTCACAAAGCTCTAAGATTACTGCTCAGATGAGTTGTGAGGATCACCATGGTGATTTGCATTGTGACATCACACTTGGCTTAGCAATTAAGATTGATTAATATTTAAGATTAATCTTAGTGCTTCATGAAATCAACCCCTGGTGTTCCAATCCCAGCAGGACCTTTCTGTCCAGCAAAACTCTGCCGACAAGGATTGAAACACAAGGTCCTCTAAATTGTTGACATCTAATGTTCGCGCATCACAAAGTCATATGCTAGCCATAAAGTCAATGCGCATACATTAAAATGTGTGGTGCGTGTATGATACATACAATACCAGCTCCTTTTGCACATGTGCTGCGTACATATGTACCATATTAACTGCAAGGCATTGTGGGAGGACAAAAAGTGCAGGTAGTCCCTTGCCATGGAGCCATTTTTTTTAATAACGCCTTAGACATCAGTACTATCAATAGAACTGAATTAGAATTAAGGAACAGAGGAAGGGCTAGGGTTTATAGACTAAGGGGTAGCCATGCTGTTTGAAGCATACCGGGTAGGTGTTTGCAGACAGAGCTTTGAGGGTTGGGGAAATGGCATAAAAATTACCAATGAACCATTGTATAATTATGGGCATTAAGGGAATCAATCAAATTCCATTATCAAAAAAAGAGTGACGATAAACTGTATTCCTTATCAAAATACAAAAACTTAGATGGCATGGCATCCCAATGTTGGCAGGACCTTTGTCAAAGTCAGTACCTTTCTCAGCCTTAATTAAACATTTCGGTAGGATTGAAAAACCATTCCCTCTTTTTTTTTTAAATACATATTTTCGGCCATTTAAAGCCAGTAAGTCAATTTTCACCATTTTTTTGTCACTTCATGAAAAAGAATACACGTACATAATTTTGAAAAGCCCTCCAATCATCGGTGGTTGGTGAAGAACGGGACGAGGAGGAGGATATTGAGGAAGATGGGGGAAGGAAAAAGGCGACGTCTGTACATGTGTTCTGCAGTCATGCGCATGCACACACTGCCACCAACCCCCCCCCCCCTCCTCCTCCTCTCCTCCCACCCCACCTCATCCCCGTGCCCGTACGATGCTGGTCGCGCTAACAAATGTCATCAGCTCCGGCTTCACCTGCTAAATACGTGCTGTCATTATACGGCCCCGGGCTATGGTCCTACAAGCAGCCGTGTAGAACACATCTGCGCTTAAGCCATCTCCAATGGACCTATTGCCACAGACTACACATCGTCACAGCTCTCCCATCGGAGAACTCCTGAGCTGGAGGGATTTTTATTGAGAATTGACCGAGACCATCCTCCCTTCCCTTTTGAAAAAAAAACCCCAAAAAACCAATTTGAGATATACCTGTACGGAGAAATTACACAAGTCTCATTCAATATACTAATATTAATTCACCGGGGAAAATGTATTTCAAAGGGCCCATTTGGAGCTGTGCGATATCTGAGCGTATATCAATTATCGTGAGGGAACAAGTTGAGAAAAGAAAACGCACACAATCAGTGGTCTGTGAAACGAACCTCCAGTGATAATCCAATTGACTATTTGGGGTTAGTTTTATTTATAATCTCCGTTTAAGACACTTCTCCACGGATCAGTTGATCATTTGTTTTCCAAACATGCTGCATCGGATTCTGTCAATAAATAACGGCAAAGCGGTATTGGGTCTTCAAAGAGTCGTTATCACCAAGCATTTCTACGATCTTAAAATAATTTCATTCGCCATCGTAAATACATGTGTAATATCCGTACAAAAACAGTTAGTGTAGCACACAATGCAATCATATCTCCCTGGCTCTCAAGAATAAGAATGGAAAGGTATTCACCAAAATAAAGCTTCCTTTGACCAGAGAACATCCAGTCCCATCTTTTGTTCACCTCATTTTGAAAATGGTTTGGTTCAGTACCTCGGGCAATCTCTATTCCAAAGCTGGAGTACATGTAAATGCTTAATTAAAAAGAAATTAATACATCATTAGACTGTAATGGACTCTGCTGTCTGATGCATATTGTCTGTTTATCGCTAAGTGTGAAGAGCAGAATGCTGCCATATTTTATATGACCAAAGACCAAAGGTAATAATATGATATTTAACACAGCATGCTGTGGTTATCAATATTTTCAAATGCTGACCCAATAGAGCAACACTGTATGACTGCAATACATAGATGTCCGTAACTTATATAGAGCCAACCATATTAGTTATCATAATGCATGTGTTTGGTAATACCATGGTTACATGTAAGTTTGCTCCCTACTAAAGACACTTCAATATCAATATTCAACCCTTATAAATGTATAACCTGTGCTTTTTCTAATTTCTGGTGAAAATATCTAGTCAGAATGAATGGCATTCGTGGAATACTGAAGATTACATTTATGATATTTTTGCAATCACTGTACATTCTCAGCTCTCCATTTTCCTGACATTGTCAACCCAATAATATCACCTTCAGAGCCACAGATGTAAAAACAACAACATCAGGCCCACCTCACAGCTAGGTGTGTGTCTTCTCCTTTCGTAAGTGCCCCGATTCCCAGAATCCATTACCGTTGAAATGCAGCAGCAACAACAGGAATGGCCGCCGACTGTTGTTTGACGCAGAAAAATTGGCGCTTGAAATAAGCCGATGTCACCGGCCAGGAAGGGTATTTCAGCCCGAATGCTTGCCCATTTCCTGCAACTTGTAAAGCGATGCTGCGCTTCAAACACCAGATTATTTTCTTTTGGGGTTTGGTTTGTTAGGAGGTGACCATTTGCAAGGTATGAACTGAAGGAAAATCGTGAAAGTGACTTGTGCCTTAGAGGGACCCATGCCACTTAGTAACAGGCTAACATTTTTTTAGAGCTGTCTCCCAACGGTCTTGAAGACCTCAGCAGATGGGTCCCACCCCCCTCCTCCTCCCCCTCAACGCAAGATGGAACCAACACAGACACGTGACCAGACAAGTGCAGAGGTGAGAACCATGGCTGCCGCGCACATTGTATGCCTAGCACAGCAGTATGAGGCACGGGTTATATCAGTCTGTAGTGCACAGACATGCCATGTGTGTGTATTTGTGTTATGACACTAGTTTGCTCCGCCCGCCTGCCCAAGAACGCTGTGCGTTGGCCAGCAGGAATCAATAAGAACCTTGTTATCTAGAGGGAAGAGATAACACAGTCTTTTGTAAAAAAACGGAGTCTGGTATTGAGATGCTGTGATGATGAGGGCTGAAGATGGGATTGGGAGTACCATGTCAGTAGAGAAAAGGGCAGGGATAGCAATTTCAAGAGAGAAACATCTGCATGGGGAAAGGCACAGAGCCGGTTTCTTAGCCCACAATAAATGTGTGCACTTTCATTTTCACTATCTGCCTGAATGCATTATACACCAAGTCAGTCTAAATGCCAAACTATACATAAGCATTTGTTCAAGTGTCAAGCTAAGATTTTGACAAGGAGGGCTGTCTAATGTAGACCCCACTGATGTGATTTTTCTCCAACTTGAAGTGCCACTGATACAGATAAAAAAATAAAACAAATGGACGTCTAAATGTGTATAATTTTAATCCAGAAATAGACAGATTCCAATCAAAAGATACATCTGCATATACTCTTTAATGAAAACAACAACACAAAAACCTTTGAAATGCATAAATAATTTTAACCACCCAAACAATATCACCTGTTTTATTTCAAGTTGGCTAATAATAGTCACTTGCCCTTTGTGTTTAAAAAATAAATGCTTACACTGTATCTAAATGCACAGTGAGCTACAAGGATACACATATTTGAAGTACTGGGAATTCTGAAGTGCAGAAGTGAAGGTAATAGGAGTTGCAAGAGTGCACACTCAAAACAGAAAGATGTAAAGGAGAAAGAGAGAGAGAAATAATCTGTGGAAACTTCATTAAGTGAATTTGGAATTACAAGCCAATCTGGGTTAAATTTTGAAGGATTAAGGACACCGCCATTGCTGAGCTGGGCAGCCAATGTTAGTATTGGTGAAGGTGTAGGGGATGAGGGTGGAGTAGGTGGTTGAGGGAGGAGGGGTTAGTTAAGGGATGATTTGTGTATAGCTATGGAGTGGGACCGGAATCTAGCGGGCGGGTTAAAACTTAAGCACTGTTCATGTACATTGAGGGTGGAGTGGAAGGTGGTTTAAGGTGGGTGGGGGTAAGGGAATGGTGGTTAGGGTAACAGGGTAGCTGGGTGGGTTGAGGCGGGGTTTCAGGGTGAAGCGGGACGTATTGGACTTACGAAGTGAGGCGGGGCTTATGGAGTAGGTGTGGCTTACAGGGTTAGGTTGGGCTTATGGGGTGGGTAGGGTTGTAGGGACAGGTGGGTGGAGTCAATGTGGAGTCAATGTGATTAACAGTGGGTGGGCAGGGTTAAGAGAAGGGTGCAAAGGAAATGGGTTGGGGTAAATGGTAGTTTGAGGGTTTGGGTAGTGTGGAAACTAAGAGGGTTAATGGAGGTGATATTTTTTCACCCAGGTCTGTTGAAATTGCTCAGGTTTCCTACACGGCTACATGAATATTCATAACCATTCGTTCCGGCACACACTGGTACATGCACATGTACTCTGCACATATATGATAAAATTCACAGGCACATGTGTACAGTGTAATGTTCATGTAAATGTGTACAAGTGTAATATACATGTACAGCACATGTGTACATGGTACAAGGTAATGACCACAAGGTAATGTACACATGTATATGTAGTGTTATAACACTGGCTTTTACACTATTCTGCTGTGTACGTACATACATGTACATGTGTCCCGAAACGAGTGGTGGCGATATTCATGTATGAAAACTCTCCATAGACCTTGTGTACTGGGGGGGGGGGGGGGTCGCAGCCGGGAGTGAGAGAGTGGCTGGGATTTCAAAGGGTGGGTGTCAGAAACCAAACTTAAATTGTAGATCTTTCTCTCATGCCTGATAACACAGAAAGGTTTTCTGAGGGTTCTAGGCATTGGCTTCAGAATTTTTACAGACTACAAAATTACAATATGATTTTATGTGAATAAGTTAGGAATAAATGGAGGAATTTCTAAAAGGTACAAGATTAGAGGTTTACTTTGCATTTAACAAAAATGCTGGTTCAAGTCAAATTTAGAATACTGGCAATAAAGTGCCAATTAGTATCAAAAGACAAGATGCTTAATGTTTGATATTAATATTAATTTCAAAGGTGCCAATGATCTTACAAAAACAACCACCGTACCTTATGAAGTGTAATGTATGTAACTTGACAGAGCAGGAGTACCTTTAAAATGCTTCGGAAAAAAATTGATTTGGGGCTTTTAACTTCTAGCATCGCAACTCCTTGTATAAAAAACGAAAGGTCAAGGTGCTCGACCATACGGCCATAAATTATGCTGGAAAAATAAGGGTCTGGAATCTGCATGAAATTGCAGTTCTCGGGGGTCTCCACATCATCAACGGCAAGGGTTACAGCGTGTACACATACGTGAATTGTGCGCACGTGCACTGTATGCATTTTCTCAACCACCACATAATTCCATTTCAATTGCATTATAAAGGTGAACTGTGTAGTACAAGAAACAAGAGTACAAGAGTGGGAAAACTGGCAAAGCCCTTTACGAAATAAAGGCTCAGGCTTGGGATTCAGCCTCATCCACCTCATCCGTTATGATGTCACAGGTATCCAAGTCAGAGCAAGGTTCTCAAGGTGAATCCTCTGCACCGTCCGTGCAGGACAGCAACCCTTCAAATTCAGCGGGGAAAACCACTACACGTACATGTACTTTCAGGTTTTGTGGGACAGGGATCAAAGTCTGAGCCCGAGCCTGATCCAGGGATTTATAAAGGGCCATGATGTGTGAGAGAGTACCGTATCCAACTTCACACTTTCTTCGTCATTTTTTTGTTAATAATGCTTGTTAAACAACATTAGAAACTCAAAAGGTTATTTCACAATACCGCCACTTATATATAAAAATTTATAAACAAAAACAAAAACAAAACACCAACATTTGCATCAACTCATAATGCCTGTGGCAATCGAGAGATACAATTCATACATGTCATATGACTACAGCATTTTGTGCAGTGGACATACATGTAGCCTGTTACTTGAGTTTTCTTTCCGGAAGAAATCCACATAAATCGGGGTGAGATAAAGTCAAAATTCCAATAACAAAACACAGTGAATAATAAAGAAGGCAATGTTATAAAGCATAACGCGTATGTGGTGCATTCTGTGCACTCCTACTGGTACATACACTATTGTGCTTGGGATAATGCAACTGTAGTTCACACAAATAAAACAAACCAAAAGTAAATGAGGCTACCGTAGAAGCTACCGACATTCTCAGTTCACCCGGATTACAACTGCCCATTGATATGAAGAAAAATACCTTTACCTCTACCACAGAAAACAAGGAAACCCAATGTTAATAAATAAAACCAACCCATCATTTATGTATAGTACACCATTATCAAATCTGTATGTTAATTCTGTACATATCATACTTTGAGTATATTAAATGTACAATGTTGTTAGGCACTAGAAGGTCACAAAATTCTTTCTCCAAAATTGCACAGTAACAGAGATTTTAGACTGGCGCTTAAGTCTTGACCTGCTTCACCATAAAATCTCTCGTTCAGTAATTGTTTCTCTATCCTTTTATCAGTTATAAAGCCGAGGAAAAATGTGTGAAATACTTCTTGCAAAACTGAAAAAAAAAATGAAGTTCTGATTTCTGAAATAGGAGCACATCTTTGTTAAAGTTTGTTTATCTTTATAGCATCTGATTTCCAAACATTCTGGTGGGAAATTAAATGGACCTGTCATAGTTTGCCCCAAGAAATCACTCTTTTTCCCAAATGAGACCCCAAATGAACTAAGAAATTAGCGTTTCCCACTGAGTTCCAGTCTGTTAAATCCCAGGAAATTTCACCTCTTTGGTAATAAAGCTACATCTACTGTGAGTCTTCCGCTAAAATTGTTCTAACACACCCCCAAATTTCAGCCCAATCTTGCATTAAGAAGTCAACAACTGTTAGAAAAATAACCCCTTTATGATATGAAAGCGTCACATGTACACTAATAGATTAACCAGGGAAAAATGCACTGACAACAACACGGTGTTCCTTCTCTCGTTAAAGTGATGAGATGAAATTAAAAGGGACTTGCGCAGGTTGACTCTGACAGGTGCGTGAAAGTGACATTGTTCATCTCCTCAATGCATGGCTGCAATCAAACCAAATTAGACACAAGACTGGTCCCACACACAAACGGTTGATACAAACATTGCTGACACTTAGTAGAGATGGATGGTGCAACCCTTCCCTGTCCCCAAGAAGCAAGTGATGGGTTCTGTCTCTCCATGTCACGGCGCGTGGCTGCTGCTTGGAAGGAATCCATTTGCTTTACAGTCTCGTCTTCTCATCGCCCCTGTTGCTAAGAGCAACGGGTTTCGAGGCTGTTTTTCAATCGAGCACTTGGTCCTTCCGTGTTGGTGTGTTTTCCTCGTCGGAGACCGTTGTCATGGCAGCGAGGATAGGTGTCTCAGCTAGCACTTGGTGTGTCAGAGACTGGTTGCAGACACTCGACACGTGCACAGGGGGAGAGTGTACCGGTAGCGAGTATGCGGTGGTGGCAAGTTTCCACGATGCTCGGAGGACCAGGGAAATCGGTCTGGGAGCTAGGCGAGGCTCATCTATTTTGACTACTTTACTTTCATGCTGTGCTTTACAAAATGCATAGTCATTCTGATGATGTGTTCTGATTCTTGAAATCCCTAACGAATACATGTTTTAATCTTCTATCCATTACTCTTGGGGCATAATGCAAACAACCGTACCCAAGGGGATACACTAAAATCCATCTCAGTTATCATAGAGGCTGGGCAAAGAGGTCACTCAAATCAATTACAATGCTTGATGCTGCGAACCAACAAAACCAACCTTGCCCAATTGCAGTAACCAAAAAAAAAAACAATCAAGGTACATGTAACACATATATTTCAGGGAATTTGGGTTCGTTTTGGGGTGTTTTTTTTGGGGGGGGGGGCTGGGTTTGAGGTTGAGCTGGTCCTGAATCCATCCAAAAAACATACAAATAAACAAACAAACAAGCAGCCTGTGAATTTAGGTGGAGTCGTTCAATTTGATTTGACTTATATATGTGGGTAAAAATCCTCCCACTAAACTGTGCAAAAACTCAAGTGGGTTTTGGTTCAAGAGAAAGGTTGTACAAGATATCCAAATAAAAAATATCACTTACTATTGTGCAAGGCTGGATATAAGAGCTGTCAAAAGACATTAATGGGAGAAGTCTTGAGTGCATTTTTTTTCCTTCCTCTCTCTCTTACGCAAAATCACTTTGAGGGAAGCTTTCTTGACGTCACGTCACTCGTACGAACTGCGACTGTAGAGTTCGGAGTATTGCACGGCGCACTGTCATCCAAACCACACTGCCGCGTCTCAGGAAAGGCTCCATTGTTGCATTGCATTGCGCACTGCCCCCTAGGCGTCACGCACACACCGTACGCCCAAAATCGTCATCACCAGCCGCGGCAGTGCAACACAAAAAAAAAGGCATTATGGCATTCACCGGCATTGTCTCAGACCCCGTGGGTCAAGTCTGGTTTGGTTTGGCTTTTTTCGTTTTTGCATACTGGCAGTTCAAAGATCACCGATTCTCCATCAGTTTTCAATAGCCTGTCATCTTGGGCGTTCCATTGATGCAAGGCCAAATGATGGAGGGGGTCTGACTAGCCAACCTGTGGGTGAAGGAGAAAACAAGCAAATTAGATTTTGAATCGATGGGCAGAAACTCATGTCGTGATATCCGTCCACTCCAGTGAAATCTGTGCATGGACCGAATCCTTCTTATCGTTTGAGTCTTGTGAATGAAGGCTTGCAATAGCAACATCTACATGTAAATTAACCATGAATGATATCCTTATTGCATTACTGCACTATGGATACATAGATGGTTGTCACACATGAAGGCTACATGTGGGTCATAATGGATTCAATCCAAATATGGAGCTCGTTCATTGAAAATGCACTCAGACCTGAGCACTGGTGTACAGTACATGTAGGTTCTCTGCAGTAATGAGATGCACACATGTAGGGTGCAAGGATACAAGACTGATACGCATAATGAATACAGTGCATGCATTGTACTGTAAATGGATGGATCTCCGGCTCTGAAAGTTCATTTTGATTCCTCGCCGAGATTTAAGTTCACGTACATGTACTGTATGCATGTATGGATGTATACAGTACATTATAATTTACATGTACAAACCCTAGCCAATCCTCAGGTTGTGTTGGAGGATTGTGGAAAATTGAGGCAAGTAATAAAATTTCCAGTTGGAGAATTGCGGAGTATTGAGGAAGGTTGTTAAATTTACATGTACACTGGAGGATTGTGATCGGAAGGAATGATCCATGCTACATGTACATGTACAATGAGATCTTGGAGGATTGGAGAAGGTTGTCAACTTGTCATATGTATACATACATGTACATGTATGTATACACCGGTGGACTGTAAAGGACTATACTGTGGAGGATTGTGGAGGATTGAGGAAGGTTGTAAAATTTACACTAGAGGATTGTGAAGGATTATGAAGGATTGAGGAGTGTTCCAGTAAACAGTACTAGGGGGTTAGGGTTAGTGCCCTAGTGCACTTGTGCATACAACATTATAAGTACTGCACATGTACATGTAATTCACCATGTACATGTACATGTGTATACCGGTACACAGAACACACTGTACCTGCATGTGTGCAAAATCAGAGAGCTGTTAGCTGCTGATATTAACCTCTTGTGTATTAACTTGATCAATGCATTTCCATACGAGACTGCAGGCATGGGAAATGCAGGGGTACTATGTTTATTATGGGATACCACGCAATGAAAACATGGTATCTAAGGAATTTCTTGCACACAAGAAAAATTTCCTAATCTGCTATGACCCACCACCACATGTGACCTGTAACACTAAACCCTACCTCTTGTTGAATGATAGGTACCGGTATTTCATGGAAAAGATTTAACATGTACATGTACATGTATGCATCACATCTAGGCATAAGTACATGTACAGCGGGGTACACTGTACATATAAATGCACACATACTGTACATGTACATTGAACATGTACAGAATCTTTCCTCCATGGACAATCTCATGTGCAAGAGCTGACGCTGACAGTATGCATGTTCTGTACACCACTGGTATGCAGGAACGATTTTCTGTTTCTAGCCAAGGTGTCATAAGCCCTGTCATAACTCCATTCCAAAATAAATGCGTCTTTGTTCTCTGCCACATACCGATACATTCTAGTCACTTTGCATCCTAATCTTGAAAGTTAAATGTACATGCCGCTATGTACATGGTGTACATGTATGTATATGTAGATGTAGTAACAATATACATGTCCATGTGTGGAATGTACAACTAAAGTCAACATGTCCATCATAGGATAGATTTGTCTGTCCACAGCACCAGTGATATCTGCAAGAAAAGCTCATACATGTACCCATGTACCATCTTGACCAAAAAACATTACCATAACACCTGGCATGGCCCCTTATGGATACATGTACATTGTACAAAGGGGTTGAATTTATCGCACTTGGTACGGCACAATAGCGATGTATTTATCATTTGGTTAAGAATCTCAATGAGCCACACATGTACCATGTACATGTACCACAAGGAAGGGGTACTCAACTATATCATGAGGAAATAACTGTGGTTGTACATATACATGTACATGTGCATGTACATGTGCATACGGCATGTACATGTACACGTACACATGGTTGTATAAACGTTGTATGCCCCAACAATTAAGCCATACCAAGCACTCTTGGTGTACACGTGTACAGTATGTATGCATGTGTTGTGTGTGTAAATGTACAAAGGTACACTACACCATTAACTCCCTTGCATCGGTATACATACATGTATAACTGTGTATGTACATGTAAATTCCTACTCTACCAATGTGGCACATCACTTACTGTACAGTTTGTCTATGCACACGTACATTACATGTAGAACATGAACATGCATGATACATGTTCTGTACATACTGTACATGTATTGTCCGTACAGGTACTGTACATTTTCATGTACGTGTACAAATACACACCTGTACAAGTGTACATATACATTGCAAAACGACTTATGGGTCAGTAATGCAAATACTAATGGGACTGTAAAGTGATCTGGGAGGCTATCCATGTTTTGTACTACTGTAGAACATGTATGTACCGGTACACGTATGTGGAATGCTCTGGTGAACTTGAATAATACATGTACTTTCTAAGTCTCATCCAAATTCCAATTTACCATAGCCCTCAAGAAGATCACTTGAGTCTAAAGCATCCAAATACATGTACATTACACTGCACGTCCACTTGGTGCGTGAATCATTCCAACCCAGGATCTGAGAGGTACACGTGTGTAACAGTGAACACACAGGTGGGGTGCCCCTTTAATGCCGACAGACTCCACTGGGGCAGGACAAACTTAACAGATTGAGTGCGACTTCAACTGGTGCGGACAAACGGAAGGGACGCGGGAGAAAGGCAATCGCCGAGACTTCAGCATCAATTTAACCGAATAAACAACATGAAAGCATTCCCGTGTGCGCGCACAGAGTTCCTCACTGAGTGGGGCCCATACAGTGCACTGTACAGTACATGTACATCCCTGCATGCAGCAGACCAACGCAGCAGAGCGTGGGAAAATTAATCCAAACACATTTAGACCAGGGTACGCATTATGCACCAAAAGTGAAAAGAGAGGGGTCCATGGTCAATGTGTATAATGAGGAAATCCCTTAATGGAATAACAGTACAATAGATCTACATGAACATGTACCGGTATATATAGTCGGCTGAAATCCAGTCTTAATGAAGTACACGTGTACACTGTACAGTACTTACAGTATGATTTAACTGATAATGCTATCGTAACTTGTACAGTGTATGTGCATGGGGCTAGACTGTACTGGTCATGATTTCTTACTAACGCTTACTTTTTTCAGCTGCATGTACCCGTACAGTACAGTGTATCATTGTGTATAATTGGTACATGACTACATGTACATCAGTGCAGGTACATTGTACATGTATAACCATCTACCCGGTACGTGTACGATTATGTACATGTGTAGCATGGCAAGGTCTTTTTGTTTTCCATCCCATTTCCTTCACAAAAAAGGTCTTCATAAAATCGAGGTTGTTAAGGAAACCGAGGCTGTTCAGTGTTCATAAAAGCGAGGCTACTCATGGAACTAAGGCTGTTCATGAGACAAAGAGCCTAGTAAGCTGGTACCAGTACCAGCCATTTCTCACAGAATGGACAGACACGATGCTAAGAGAGCCGGGAGAAATGTAGAGAGCTGGTTGAATAACTTGAATGGTCATCAATGACACCCCCATGGTCTTCCAGACTAAGCAACTGACAGACAGAGGCGGACAGATACAGTACCCAGGATGACAGATACCGTACATCTACACACATGCAAATGTACAAACTACTGTACATATACATGTACATGTGCAATGTAGATAGACATAAGACAGACATCTACATGTACATACATGTGCACAGACAGACATTTATTAACAAGGAAGTTGACAAATTGACAGAGCTGTCACAGAATGAATGCTACATAAACTGTAATAAGTCTATTCAGAATATTGTCTCGGTTTCCAATTTCAGGGCCGTAACTTTCATCGCACACTAAGGCACATTGTAAGAAAAATTAAGGTTGAGCAAAAGAAACTACATACTGTATCATTAGTCTACATCATAATGTACATTACAATATGTACATGTGTGTTGTATGTTTTCATAAGATATCCATTTAATAATTTATTGGCATTTAAAAAAGTGTCTCTCTGACATAATTTTATGGAAATGTGTTATTCCCAACTTACTTGCTACTGGGTGTACATAAAAACTGAACTTGTATATCTACACTGTACATTTGTACATGTACGTGCATGTATACATGTATACATAACAATGTATATGTACATGTATCAATGGACTATGTGCAACCCTTTTAGAAAATTAAGTGTTGCATGTTATTAATGCGAGGTGACAGAGAAAATTGTGCAAGTTGTACAAGCACATGTGTAGCCCCACAGGCTATTATGGAACACAGTTGGCATATGTTCATGCATGTATGTATGTGACATACATGTACGGTATCAGATCACAATAGTGACAATACCACATGTATGACTGAGGTAAAGACTCTTTCAGAGACACCAACTTGTACGATTTAGGTCTACACATGGTGTACGTACACAGACATGTACCATACGTACATGTAAATGTATGTAGATGTACAGTGTACCGTAATACAATTTAGTTAGTCTTCATAACATTTAATGTACATTGTACATGTACATTGTGTACATGTAATTATGCACATGTACATGAACAACTTACAATGAAGATGATTGACATTACTGTGTGAAGGTCATTCTGTCATTACAATATAAACTGCATACTCACTCTGTATGTAAATTTTCTGTATATATTGTCATTGTAAAACTTGATACCGTACCTTTTTTTTATCTTTTGTACTATCAACCAGAGTACTGTACACACTACACACAGTTAATTACAACACTAAACCGTTAAAGAGAATTTTAAGTTTGTAAACATGCACGTGATATATCTAACATAATGCACGTGTACTAAACGTGCACTAGGTTCGCGCCCGTACATGTACCGTACATGTACATGAACCATGATGTATCCCTCTCAAAACACTTCCTAGTATTGTGTGAATGAAGTACATACCAGTACATGTACATGTACAGAGTACAATGTAGCTGTCACACAGTCTGTTCCATGTCCCTGGCAGGAATGGCCATCAAAGGTTGGACACATACACAACCACTCTGTAGCATGGCAACATCCCAGACTGCCAGTTCGGCCTCGTTTTCCACCAGTGGCGTGGAAAAACTTGCTTATTGAATTCAACTTGATCGAGTTATGCACTCGAGGAGGGGGGACATGCCCGTGTCCCAAGTTAAACAAAACAAAAATTACCGGGTCAAAATGTAACATGTCCAAAACTTGAAGCATGTTCATTAAGAGTGGGCACAGCTTCGGTGCACCAGAGTGGAAAATTTTGGAAATGAAATAGTCTTGACTATTCTATTCTTGCTCCTTATCAAAATATGGCCTTCCCATTTTACGTTAACTGCAACTTACATGTACAATTGTACATGGGACATCAGACATGCACCATACTAAGATAATACACAGGAGGGCCATTCCCACTACGAAAATCAATGGGATTTGAATTGCGATTCAAAAACCTTTTTTTTTTTTTTGTCGTGTCCTCACAGGCCAAAAAATCTCGAGCCGATTGTGGTGAGCAGTTGTGGTCAAATGGTTGGTGTGTCATTGAGGGTGGCCCACACAGGGAGACATATAAACTTCCTGTCAATCAGAGCATGAGCGGTGCATAGTGGGATTAAAAAAAAACCGGTGTGATTCAGTGGAGCATTCCAACACACACTACGTCGCAAAAAAACGTGATTATCTAGTCTCACTCTTAGTGGAGTCCGAATCTAGAATCAAATCCCACTAATAATCGTGTTTATTGTGTCCACACACGCAAAAAAAGTGGAGTTTGAATCACGATTAAAATCGCAATCCACATACCAGTAATCACGTTTATTTGGTGTCGTGGAAATGGCCCTAATGCACACAGACACATCTGCAATGTAAACATGTAGTTTCATTTTATAAACAACATGTACATGTGTTCTTTTCTCATTATGATCTGATATGATAATTGTGTAATCATTAACAGCAATGAAGATTTGCAATTAGCGTAGGCAGTAGGCATTCAGTATACCGGTGTGGTACATGTACATACTGTACTGTACAGTGTGTATGTACACATGTACAGTATGTACTGTAACACACTTTTCTATTATTTTAAGCCCTTAACTGGACACCTTGGGAATTGCCCTACATGTACATGTAACACAATAGTGCTGGTAATTCCAACATGATCTTCCATATCCTGGTCCTTATCACCGTGGCAAGGAGCAGACATGATGTGCATGCAATCAGACATTGCTGATCTGCCCCATTCCCTCTCCATTGGTACAGTGACTGATGGGACCACATCCACGTACATGTAACCATAGGCACTACACGTACACGTACATGTACATGTACATGGGCTACATGTAGCACTAGCAATTCACAGATCAGATGGCTGATTAGTAAAATGGCCCACAGACAAGGTCTCTCAGTCACAGACGAGCATAAGATTCAATTTCTGTCAGCCAAGTATCCAATTTTTCCGTTTTAGCTCTTTTTTTCTTTTCTTTTTAATTAACGACCCAAATGAGAATCTCATAAAAAGAGGCCCAACATTTCAAACCTACATGTACAATGTACATGTACATGTAGCACAACCTTTTTTCAAACGGCCCTTTTCAAAGGGTCTTCTAGGATCGAAACATCACGGCCTTTAAATGTGTATCTATTTATTTTTGGGTGTTTGACGTAGTTGATTGTTTTGAGGGGTTTTTTTTTTGGGGGGGGGAGTGGAGAATTGACAGTGATTTCAGAATAGTGCACTGCGAGGAGGGTATGCATGTAATGTACATGTACAGTACATGTACATTACATCACATGTGTACTATGCATGCTGGGAGTAATGTGTAATTTGTACAGGAATCTAACCTTGGTACTACATATTGTACAGGTAAGTGTCTTTATGCTAATACTGTCCATGCTACACATCCCACTATCTCCTTCAGACCCATATCACAGGCTGCGCCCATTCCAAACCTTTCCTCCCCACTTCCCCCTCAATCAATCTTAATGCTCTTACCAATCACCTCCCACAAGCCAGGCAGACACACACGTGCTGTGCATTTACATGTACATTGTTGGACCCGGTCAACGCAATCTGTATAGTGCGCGGTATTTAATCAAACTTAATTCCCTGACAACTCCATTAGTGTAGCGTCAGATTTATCATCCAGCATCTCCCGTCCAAAGGGGTGGATACGAGTCTTCCACATGAGTCCCCCTGAACTAATCCCTTTCTATGAAGTGTGACTGTTTGAGCTTCAAAAACGTTTTCATCATTTAAAATGCAGATGGATATGTGCAGGATGCTGTATCAATACATGGACACGTAAACTGTACAGTACATGTACATGTACATGTACATTTAGTATTGCAATTGTTCATGTACATACATGTATACACTACATCTTTTCTTTTTTTTCTTTTCAGTCACATGCTTTTTGCCAGTCAGTGTTCAATTCAGGCGGATGTACATGTACTGTACGTGGAATGCGCGCACCTTCGAGTCATCATATGTCCAATGGAAATACTCAGATTCGACATTTGCATGCGCTTCCGCCTCTGCGGATTTGGATGCTCCTGCGGACTAGCCTTTGGCAGTCAAGTGACGTCATGTGAAAAACCTCTATAGAGGTATGCATATTTCCTGTACACATGCAGATGCATGCAAATGCTCAGATCAAAATCTACATACATGTACATGTAGATAAATAATTTTAATTAAATACATGTACAAGTACATGTACTGTAACTACCATACATGTTAAAGTGAATTGAATCTTTATTTACAACTTACACGTACATGTATTTCAGAGTCAGGCTACTAAGTGTACATGTACATGTACGTACATGTACGTACGTACATGTACTACACACCTGTACATGTACATGTACGTACATGTATAGCCTACACTGTACATGTATACAGTGTGTACAAACACACATACAGTAGGAATTCCATTGTAATCTGTATTAACTGGGATCTCGCCATACAAGTAAATACCCACTGGCTTTTGCAACATGTATTTCAAATTTTCAATTTCATTTTTTTTTTACTTAAAAAGGGGACATTTTTGATGGGTAAGAAAACTAAGAATCTTTCGCAAATAGAAGAGAAATATATCAGGGACATACGGTCCAAATTTCAGTACCCTGGTATAAGGGTATGTATGATAATGTATGTGTACTGTACACATGTACATGTACATGTATAATGTACACATGTATGTACAACGTACATGACTACATGTACATGTATGTACACTGTACATGTTCATGTGTACATGCGCAGCTTACATGTACATTGCGTATACCGGTACATGTAAATGTACAGTTGTGTCTTGTATTCTTAATTTTTTTTTATTTTTTAGGTTTGGAAATTGATACCAGCCAGCTGGCTACTTCATTATCATCCCTGCACAATGTTGCATGTTTTACAGGAACCCGCAATATTTATGAGTGCAAGGGATGTGCTGTACCAACTGCCTATGAACACTTGCAGAGAATCAAAAAGTCATTTGATTAGAATTTCTCTGTTTGGCAGCTGACATACTGTACGAACATACCATTTCAGTTTTTAGAACTTGCAACATGTTCATGTGTAACTACGTACCTGTGTATTTCAACTAAAAAGTCATTGTGGTAATCAAAATACAGCACATGTACATGTAACTACATGTACCATATCTGCTATAAAGAGAACCAAATATAATATCAATCTAAATTGGCTCCGATTTCAATTTTGAAAAATGGCAAAGCTGATTTCAATATGAAAAAAAGAACAAGCCTGGGAATGCATGTGATTTTGTACAAAAGACATTAAATCTTTGTCGCTTCCTTAATTAATATTATGGTACATGTACATGTATTGGTGTATGTACATGTAAGTGATCAAAACTAGGGGTAAAATACAGTGTAAATGTTTTGAGGGGAAAACTTTCCTACAGTACATGTACATTGCAGCAGTCTTTAACTGTCAGCTCAATCAGTATTGTTGGATAAGGCATTGCACATTCGTATAGAGGGTTTAATAGTCAACTTCCAGAATTCAAATCTCTCTTCGTAATTTGAGAATTCAGTAGTAATCTTTGAGTATAGTATACCACTGTGGTAATTAGTAGGATTTGGAATCCAGATACACTTTTGTTTGCGGATTGTCCGAGTCCGTGTACTGTGTACATGTACTATAACCAGCAGTGTACATGTACATGTACACTGTAAACACATACGTACACGAGTACATGTGAGGGATCCTGAAATACATTGTAGGTCTTTTCATGCTGCAATACTTGGGTTGGATGGGGGGCATGTTGATATATGGATTTGTATCCAGTAAAAATGCAAACGGGATCTAAATGTGGGCCTAATCCAATGGGATGGCCTTGTCCCGAGATGCAATGAGCTGCATCGAAGCCCTCCCCGGTAGTGCATGCATTGCAATCATGCACATCTCACGGACTCAGGTGAGATGTAATGTATGCCAAATGAATGGCAGGGGCAAAGGGGAGTGGTCGCCGAGTGCCGCTGACCACCGAGGGACAAAAAGTCACAGAGAACTGGACTTACAGGTAGGACGTTCCCAAGTGGGGCCACTCCTGGGGCAGAATGGCCTCGTAGAAAAGACAAACACGTAGGCCCCCACACACCGACAAATGACACAAGACCATGCACACAGAGCAAATGCCACAGCACTCACAGACCACTCTGAGGAGGAGGAAACAAAGGAGAGGAAGAAAAGGAGAGAGAGAGAGGGGGATGGGGGAAGGGGGGTTCTGAATCAAAGATTTTTTGGACAATTAAATCTCACTTGGCTTGTTACTTGCCCTGCCTGCGTCCCCCTGGCGAGCCGGCCAGGCCATCCGACCAACCAACCCCCATGTCTGGCCAACCCGGCGTGCAAATTGCCATTTAGTCTGCCCGCTTCACTGGGTGGGAAGGCATTAGTCACACCTAAACACATGCGCGATGCCCGCGCACGGTAAGGGGACCGGTGCGTGCACAACAAATCCCGGGCCTGCCCTGGCCTGCCCTCCGCCTCCCTGACATCAGTAAGCAGGGCACGTACCAAAAAGTTTCGGCGACTGCTTAAGCCAGGTACATCATAAAAACATGTACAGTAGGCCAGAGGTGTACACGTGTACTCGTACAGTATACCCGTGCCCTTGCCTTTGGGGCTCGGCCGCATGCATTATGGGCACGGTAGGATTACAAATCTTGGCACATTAGATTTGTGATAATAAAACCCATTGGAATTGCATGTACATGTGTATACGTGTGCTATACATGTACATGTACATGTACAGTGTACATGTACAGTATACTGTACATTTGGGCAATGCAGTGGCAATGCAGAAATCCAAAATGCATGCCTACATGTACAAACATGTACAGACCAAGTACCATCCATAGGCCATCAAGCATACACTACAGTATGTACAACATGATGTACATGTACACTACACGTGTACATGTACATGTATCTACATTGTGTATGCAAAAATAATGTACTTTTCACAAAAGACAACAAGAAGTTGGAAATGACAGGAACTAAGTAAACTGTATTCGAAGGAGAGAATTTACTTTTAGTGACCTAAAATGAGACCATTATCACATCACTACAAGAAAATAACATGCACATGTACTTGTACACTGTGTACATGTCATATGGTAGACACTGGTAGAGTACATGTAGTTGCCATTTAAGCTTTCAATATGTGTAGGCCTTTTACTTGAATAAATGATACAGACTCATGTACACACTGTGTTCAGCAACTCCCTCTATAACTTCCATCCGCTAAGGAGAAAGTAACCTCCCAAAAAGGATACATCAACAATTGCCTATCTATATATGTTTTGTGAATCTACCAGGAGTCAGCGACTCAATGGAAGTGGAACCCTCTCAAAAACTCGACAAGAGAGCCTGGAGATTCGCAGACTTACATTAGCCGGCGTCCCGCCAGGACTGAGCGTGGGATTGACCACGGGCGCTACCGTGCTCCCCGCGCTGGCCCCCGACGCCTTCCAGAAGAAGCTGTAATAGATTGCCAAGACGATGGCCACCAAGGAGACGGAGAGCACGTAGGCAAAGACGGTCGCCAGCCGTATCCACTTCTTGTTGGTCTTGACAGAGTTAGCCATGTTGTCAGCCGGCCTGGGCTTGGTCCCGTTGCTACGGTGAACGTTGTTTGGCGAGGTGTGATTGTTAGCCTGGAGTCAGAATGAAGGCAATTTGGGGAGAGTGGGGGGAGAGGGAGGGAGGGAGGGGAGAGGAGGGAAAAGTTGGAATTTTTAAACCAGTTGACAGTTGTTTGTTGTTGTTGTTTTGCTTGAGCTGCATTTACATGTATGTACTTTACCAATGGTGCTACGGGAATTCGTGCATGTGCATGCGCATGCACAGCAGGAGCTGCCGTTATCTCCCAAATGATGAATATTAGAGCTTCCTAAAAATATTGGTAAACATCTCCACACAAATTTGTATACTGTGCAATGTACATGTGAGGTCTATTGGGAAAAATACTAAAATAGCCATTGCTCAAAGTTCTCCCAAAACTGTCTGTTAAAATGAACAGTACATAATGTACTGTACAGTATACATACATGTACATGTACACATGTACATGTACATGTACATCTACAGTACATGCACAGTTTGCACACGTACATGTACATGGAAACGTGTATTTCATGTACAGCCTCACTAGTAGTCACTACATCTACAGTTTGCTTGATTTAGCCCTTAGCTATGGAATGTACAGTATGTACACTGGAGAAGGATTGAATTTAATTATCATGAAGGTGATGAGGGGATATTTTGAGTGCCACTGCCTTAACCGTTGAGTGCCGCAACACACCCAAAGACTGTTTCCAGTTCCACTGAGCTTTAAATGCTGGCATGCCATTTAACGCGTCAGTATCAATGATTGACAAAAATCGACAGGGACATTAATTTTTATGACGTTGCCAATCATTGCGTGTACACATAATCTGTGCATGCTCTGGTCACTAGCTGGTGGTATCATGTTACAGTGCATGTACATGTACATGTACTCACTGAACACTGAAGGGCACAAAGTCACAAACTGACAGATAAATACATGTATGCAAGTGAGAGAGGGAGAAACAAATATGGTGCCATTCATATTCAGTCTCCCTCATGACTTCCTGGTCACAAAAATAATGTGCCAGTGCATACTGCACGTACATGTACTGTACACGTACTGTACATGTAGGCCCTACAGTGGTACTGTACTGGTACATGTACTGTACAGTGTACATACATGTTCTGTACTTACCGGTACAAGTTACAGTGTACCACATGCAACCAGCAAATACTCGGTACTGAACTGTACAACTACCGTAAGAAGGGTGGCTTACTGTACAATGTGTAGATTACATCAGACTAGTATGGAGGTACATGTACACTGTACGTCGTGTACACGTAACTGCGTATATTACCATGATATAACACAACACCTACCAGACACAAGACAATGCAGTCTTGCAGATATAATGTATACATGTCCTCAAGTACATGTATACTGAAGTGTACACGTAGGATGCCCACGCTGACTTTGCAAGTGACCACCACTGTACACTGCAGCATTGCCAACCCCTACACCCAAAAAACCACGAAAAGCAACTTACCTACATGTACACATACATAAGTGAAATGGTACCGTGCAGTGGTCTTTCTGGCATGTACGGGAAGGAAGACTTAATGAAAGAGGTGTTTATGATGAACCAGACAGGCAGCCCAGGGATATGTGCACACAGATTGCAACCGTACGTCCATCCGTGTGGGCGCACGGTGACAGATGACGATGCTACGCACCTACTCCTGCACACACATACAATGTACACAGACTGTCCACGCCTACAGCGGTACACTATTCAGGAACTGATGCTTGGCACTGAATGCTAGTAGTACAGTTCATGCACACTACTACTGCAACCCCCACTAGTCCTAAACCAACTGTTGACTGCTGACAATGCAGGAAGACTGCAGAGCCCCAATAGGACAGGGGCATAAGCAGCTTTCAGCATAATATACATGTACAATGCATGCTGGTAGACTGCCCAAGATGGACAATAAAGGTTTGCAATTGCATACGGTCCAATGATTCTGCATAATCAGTGGGTTCTGTCACTTCTGTGTACAAGTGACCTAGTTGCTTTGGGGGTAGGAGGGAGGAAGAGGGCAAGCTTGGGTGGGGTTTTTCCACTTGAATTAACAAATTACTGAAAAGTACAGTGAACATGTACACATACATGTACATTAATTCTAAAGTAAAAAAAAATAATATCCTTTCTTCCTTTGAGAAAGGTCCTACAAGGATCGAAAGGTCTGCTTCTCTTAATCGTTGATACGATTACTAATTCGCATTTTGGTTATTTTATAGTCAGTGAGCATTTTGCACATCTCTGTGAACAAATATCCGACATCAATGTGCAGTAAATGTCATCAACTACATGTAGTGTAGTCGTGCATTTGCCGTCTGGCTTGTGAACATTGACAAACTGAGATCTACGATCATCGCCTGCCACACCCAGACTAGAATGACCGTGGCTTAAAATGCATCTGTTGCACAACTTTCATTCTGATGACCAGTCATGCATGACACTGCCAATTATACAAAGAACAACTAATGAACTAATTCTGGGCGACTGATTGTGAATGACAATAGGGCAAGGACAAACAAATTGACAGGCATCCCGCCGGTACAACTACAAGGTGTAAGAGAATCCATCTAATTGAAAAATATTTCTTTTGTGGGCAGTAGGCCTACAGCTTGGAAATCACTTTAATATTGCCAGTAAGGTTCCAACTAATGCCCTTTGGTGCACTGAACAGTTCTCAGACAGATCCAGATCAATTCTTGCTCGTAGTCACAGCACAGCGATAGCTTTATCATGGGAAAAACACCTGTAGGCTGTGGCCTATCTGTATATCACATACGTACATGTATACGTATACAAGTATCATGTAACTACATTATAGTAACGGTAAACTACATACTGTACATGTACATGTGTGTACACACATGTACTCGTATGTATACAGTGAACATGTACTACATGTACATGTAATGTACACGTGTACATCCTAGGTACATGTACATGTACATGTACATGTATGATGCATATTGTACAGAATATATTGTACAGACATACATGTACATGTACATGTCCAGTGTAATACAGCACTTTGCATGTGTGCATGTGTACATGTACATGTACATGTACATTCAATTTTATGCTTTGAACATTATAAATACTGTGGTAACTGTACCTTGCATAGATTAGAACTCTTGTACACTGTACAACTACTACTATGTCCCATGTAAATGTACATAATGTACGCATGCAAATGCAGATTCTGATCTGTCTGTGCAGTGAAGTCCAAACTCAAGATCATGTCACCAATGACAGTGCTACATGTACCAGTAATAGTATTAAACAAGACAGGGCTAACCCTATGGATTGACTGAACTTGATAATCCTGACCTGGTAACTTCATACCTTACCAACTGCCACTGCTAAATGTTTTCTGATGCGGTTTACAGACATGAACCGTACACATGTACAATGCACAACAACAAAAACACATGCAAACTGCACAGGGAGGGATGTCAGGGCGCCTTACCTGTTTTCCGGGCGAGTTCTGATTGTTTGGGGCTTTCAGGTCATTCATGCTTAGAGCCACGCCCACTCAGATAGTCCAAGGTCATTGGGGCAATGCGGTGCGTGGGGTGCTCTCTTGAAGAATTGTAGAATGAAGATGTCTGCCAGAAGAACAAGGACACTCTTCGCCATTAATCAAGACAGAGCAAAACAACTGACCAATCATTATCAAATTTTGATATTTTTTTATTCTATTTATTTTTTACAGTAATTTACGTTTTAGAAAGAAAAAAAAATTGAAAAAAGGCAAAGAAAGCTTTGACTGGACCGGGATTTCAACCTGACACCTCTGGTTTTGCATACCAGCACTCTTCCAATCTGAGCTATCCAGGCCTTAGATGGTGGCCCTCCCAAATAGTCAACTAGTGTTTGCCGGGCTGGGAGTGCCACACTGTGCCAGTCAGAAGCACCTAACTCCAGGGATCACGCCCCCATTTTCTTTCAGTATAACATCAACTCTTTTAATTTACAAGACGTTTATTGTTAATAACATCAAAGTTCTTTGCTTGTTCCAATGATACTGTACATAAAATCCTATAAAAAGAAGAATATATAATATACTGTACTGTATCACAATTTCAGCTTTCTCTCATCGTCGATGAAATTTAGAGCAGGTTAACAAGAGTCGAGATTCAAGATTCGAATTCACAGAATTTACATGGTGTCACCGCAAACCTACTAATCCTGCTATTCTCACCATGCAAACCTTCAAATCTCAGTTGAGATTCAACAAACCATTCCTAATGAGGACTAACAGTTTGCATGGCTGCTCAGTTCAGAGTTTTCTTTAAGGGCCTACATATTTTAAAAAATATTAATGAATGAACAATTTATAACAGTACCAATTGCAATCCCCGTTTTCAAAAAAATGCTTTTGAACAATTTAACCATTCAAAAAATAGTTCCTACATGATGTGCTACATCTTTCCACTCCCCCATTGGTCTTAATCTTTAATAATTCAAACTCTCTTTTAATTTACAAATTTACAAGTTTCTATTTCACAGTCTTTGGATTGTGTGCCTGCTTTGTTGTCCGCTTTGATACCTTTGAAAGGGAAATCACTCTCCAAGCCACAGGCACACTTTTATGCTTTTAGAGCCATTACCCTAATGACTAGCCCGAAGCCTTCAAACATGAACGCACTACTGAGGCCCCGAGTCAGAGTGGGAGGTATTCTATCATGACAGCATGCAGATTATAACCTGCTACACTGCATCTGTGCATTTCTATTCAAAGGGCGATACTCAAAAAATCTTCCAAACTGCCGGCCGACTTGAGTGACCAAAATGCCAACTTGAGTGACCTTCCTCAAACTGCCACACTAAGGCAAAGGCATGTATTCAAAATGCGAGCATAAAGTTCATCAGGTCTGTCCAAATCTACAAGATTGTATTAATAAGATACCGGTACATGTATTTCTGCCTTTGATTTATAAAGGTCCCACTAATCTGTACAATTGCTTGCTGGGTTTGAATTTAGCAGTGGCCTAGAAGTGAAATGACAGTTGAAATGACCTCGCACAAGTTGAAGGCCATCTCTACAGGCCTGACTGGGTATAAGTGGGTAGAAGTAGAACTTTGAAAAGTTACTGCCAAGTATTTCATGTACATATATGTTATACATGGCATCTCTTGCACACCCCATAAAAACTACCGGTACATACATTGCACAGTAGCCTACAATGTATGTCAGACAAGTCGCCGGACGGACAACTTGCCTCTGAGACAAACTGACCCACACATCAGACAGGCCAACCCATACCTTTAACTTATCGGTCATCCGGCGACTTGTCTGACGCCCACGGCCCAACGTGTACATAATTATGTTACCTAAGATACATGCACAGCATGACTTAATGAGGCATCTACTCCAAAAGTCCCTTTCGAGTAAACAGCATTTATAACGTATCATCCAAATATGCGTGATTAAAAGTGGGTTGTTTTTTTTCATTTTCAGAAAGCTTATATTACGAGACATCCGTCTGAAGGAATTTGTCAACAAATGTTAGTCAAGGTTATAAAATCGGGGATTCCTTGAGTGTGTCTGCATAATGTTTTCCGGAAAATTGGGAAATCCTGCACTTACAGTACGTGTACACTGTACTGTCGGCACACCATGATGTACATACATGTATGTACATGTATGACCTCAAACTTAAGGGCTGTTTTTCAAAAAAAGGGATTATTTCCATGACTGTGCGCTACCTTTTCATCTTTCTCATGTCCAGATTTTGATATCATTGGAAAGCTAATGATATACATTTATACACTTTCCAGTGGATGACAAAATTTCCAAAGTTGGATGACATTCCCTTTTACGCCAATTCACTGCTAGAAAGTGCTGGTATTCATTTTGTTGTTTGAGCGTCACTAGACTACAACAATAGATTTGTTAAATCAATTGTACTACATACATGTACACCCTCTTCCCCCTTCCTTCGTGTACATGTTTCTGTTTAGTCCTAGTCACTCTGCCTTTGAGAAAGGTCCTGCTAGGATCGAAACGTCAGGCCCACTAAATTTTAAGATGATAAGAGATGATAAGAACTACATGTACATGTATCCAGCCTTAACACCTTTAGATAGTGAACTCACTAAATACTAAATAGTCTACTACTAGTCATTGCCAGGGTGTAGTTCGAGTAACTTGGACCCTTACAATACAATCGCCTTCTTTTTTATTTTGAGGGGGCCGGGTGATCGGACTACCCAGCGTGGGAGTAGTGCCAGTCGTTGCCAATTTGTCAGTCTTTCCAAAAATGCTAAAACAGGGACAATGTTCAATCGCTACAGGCAGTGGGAGTATGTGAAATTGTGATATAAACAACATGTACCAACAAAATTATAATATTAACTATTACTAAAGGTAAAGCCTTTACGGTCGTACCATGAAACCCATAATTTGAAAATTACTTGGACGAAATAATTATGGAAAATATGCTACAGAAGTAACTTATCCTCCTCGCAAAAATTGTACAGTGTGGTCACTATTGTACATGTACACACACACATGTTCTGTACATGAGAATCTTTTTCAGTGTCGGCCTAAAGTTACGATGCTCCGTGGTTTTACCGTGTTGTTGTCAGTGACGTCGGCCGTGGCGCACGGCCAGAAAACTGCTGCTGCACGCCGGATCATATCGGTCATTTTCCCTCCATACTCCATATTTCTAGTAAGTAATTTCTTTATCTTACACAACTTTTCAAACAAAAATGACCCTTATTTCTTCTAATCAAATAACATACGGATCTTTACATCCCCCGGATTTTTTTGTTTGGTATTAATTAATTTTATGGCCTTAATCACCAATATCGTGGGAACCGACAATCGACATATTTTTTGGGAGTGCTGCTCCTCATTTTCATTTTCCGTACGGAGAGGAAAATCTTTGAACACAAGAAAACTGTGAATGAATGGTTAGTTCTACTTAAACTTATTAACAATTATTTTGAATTTCCTGATCGATCACTCATGCACATTCACTGTGGCTGTGCAATTCTATATTACTTTTAGTTTTAGTAGGCCTACTTCACTTTTAGAATTACATGTACTTCACCAGTTCACTGTAGGGTTACTGTTTGTCACTTCCCCTTGCACAGTAGAATTATTTTGCTTGATCAAGGGCCTTAATCACCAATGCCGTGGAATCGACATTCAATTTTTTCGGGTGCTGTTCCACATTTTAATTTTCGGTACAAAAAGAAAATCTCCATAAGAAAACCGAGAAGGAATGGTTACACAGTTTATTAACAGATATTTTCAATTTGCCACACATTGTTTACTGCGAAGCGCAGTGGACTTCGAGCCAAAAGCCCCATACTTTTTCAAAGATCCTGGGGAGAACCCTGATAATGATTATGGCTTATGAAAATTTAGAATTATAATAAATCACAGCTTTTATCAAACTCATAATGCCATTGAAAGGCTTAAGTGATTTAAGATTATTGATAAATTCGGGGAAAAAAATTAATGTTTTCTTTTATTTTCATTTTCGGGCAAGTAGATTTCCCATTTGGGCAAGTGAAAATATGAAAAGTGCCAAAGGGCAAGTAAAAAAAATTGCTAGTGTGGATCCCTGCTATAGTATTAGTATTACCATGAAAAACTATAATTGATATACAGTGTACAGTACACTACAATTGAGTACAATCATTTGCATTGCATTACACAGTGAGCATATGTTGCCGGATGCAAGACAAATAAATAAATATCATCTAATTTGGGTCCTACTCCTACTCCAAGGTGTACTACAGGTACATGTACATTGTACAGTATGTACAGTAGGTGGTACAAAGCTTAGCATTACCAATCTGGACTGCATCGTTAGTTAGTACACACGTAATCCGAGTAACTTGGACCCGACAAGTCACCCTTTTTTTATCAAATTTTGAAATTTTGAGGGACGGGTGACTGTAGGGTCAAAGGATCATGGCTATGCATGCTACTGCATCGTCTGAAATCTCTGTATTGACTGTAATGTCATCTTTGAAAAATACCCCCGACTGAAATCCCCACATTTACCCCCCAAAACACCCATGAAACCGTCCCACGCGCCTATTGAGGATTCAGTGAGAATTACAGATTCCAATTTCCAATACTGGTCATTTTGTTTTACTCATGTTTGGGAAAATAGAGAAAATTCCCCTCAGTTGACCGAGAACGGGTCGACGAGCCGAGTTGGAGTGGCCATCTTCTTGGATTTGAAAACTGGATGACGTCACCAGGTCCAGGTGCGGAGTGGTCTGCGGAAGTGTGCGCGCGCTTGCACGCGTTGAGCCCTACGACTGTTTCCTGAACAGCAACGCAAAGCAACATCCAGGACATCGCACCGCGCGCGCACACACTTCCGCAGACCACTTCGCACCCGGACCTGGTGATGTCATCCAGTTTTCAAATCCAAGATGGCCACCCCAACTCGGCTCGTCGACCCGTTCTTGGTCAACTGAGGGGAATTTTCTCCCTTTTCCCAAACGTGAGTAAAACAAAATGACCAGTATTGGAATCTGTAATTCTCACTGATTCCTCAATGGGCGCGTGGGACGGTTTCACTGGTGTTTTGGGGGGGAAAACCGGGGATTTCGGTCGGGGGTGTTTTTTTTAAAAAGATGACATTACAGAGATTTCAGACGATGCAGGAGCATAATATGCATAGCCATGATCCTTGGACCCTACAGTCACCCGTCCCTCAAAATCTCAAAATTCGATAAAAAAAGGGTGACTTGTCGGGTCCAAGTTACTCGGACTTATGTACACACGGTTGTGTTTGCTAGTGCTACGTATATCGGACGTGAACTGACTCGCTGAGACGGATGTGAGGTACATGTACATGTAGGCTACAAAGTACAACTAGACGAACCATAGAGCATCCATAGAGCAAGGAAAAGGGGTTGAGACTAGCACAAGGCATCGGTTCAATCAGTGATGCGGGTGACGCAAACGATGACAACCAACAGTGGAACCACCTGAATGAAAACCAATCAACAATTTCCAACCACAACGTTCGCTCCGGTTTCCAACCGACTTTTTTGCACGATAACGCATCGCCGATCAACGAAAAAGCGACCGCAGTCGACACCCACCTTTCTTCTGCTCGAAATGTGTAAACAAAAATCCCGGTAATAATTCCTTGGTGTTTTGGCAGGGTGATTCCTGGTCGTGAATTCACGCAGAACAAAACGGATAACACAACACCGTACGATAGAGCACACGTAAACTGTATCAGTGTATGTATTGGACATTGCATGCATGGCTCTGTGCTCATGGCAGGAGTTTTTGTTTTCCTTTACGGTCTAAATTGCACAGCGCCCTCTTTTGGAAGGGTTTCGCCAGTTAAGAGATCGGATAACATTATTATGAGATTTGAAGGTTTGCATGGTGAGAATATCAGGATAAATAGGTTTGCGGAGACACCATGTAAATTCTCTTTTGTGAGTAAGTGTGGTTCTGAAAAGAATCGGAGGAACTCAGTAAGCGTGGTTCTGAAAAGAAGCGGAGGAACCACACTTACTCACAAAAGAACCACACTTACTCACAAAAGAGAATTTGACATGGTTTCTCCGCAAACCTATTATTATCCTAATTATTGGGTTATTCATCGTAAGTCAAGTTACGATCGATTGTAGCGCTTCGTGAAATCGACCCCAGGCCTAATTATAAGCGCTCAAGACTCTCTCGATGACAACGTAACTAACCACTAAGACCTCTTTCGTTACTACTGTTTTATTTCGAAGGATCTTCCCGTACCGTTCGAACGATAATGTCAGATTTGTCAAACAAGCCATTGTAAATGCCACCGCCATGTGTTGACAATCAACTAATTTTCAGGAGGCAGGCGTTCAATCGGGTTTATTATCGTTTGGTACAGACATCCCACCCATAACCATAATAGAGGCCATTTCTATTAACCCTCAGATCACGGAGGAAGGAATAGAAATATATTTACCTCCAGGCTCAGATAAATATTAAACAAGATTATTGACTGAGGTTTACAACGATGGAAGCCAGAGACCACACCCTGTCTGCCCTCAGCGTCAAAGAAAAAGAAGAGATCAAGTTCAGGTTCTAAGACCCATCAAATTCCCCCTCGAAGTTATCTTTCTCAGTTGTTCTGGATCCTTAAGGGGAAATTGGGTTGCTCATGGAGCTCTACCATCCATGCTCAGCCGTAGAGTCGGGATCCGTTGGACTGGTTGGACCGCGGTGCCTTCCATGGTCTACTCAGTGAACCAGGCTGGCTGGCAAGTGGCAGTGAGGATCGGTGGGGTGCTACATTACTGCAGCGATGTAATAATTGTTAACGTCATAACGACTGGCTGATCACATTTAAGTGTAACCAACCGTTATCTAACCCGGCCCGGGGCTTCCTCGTTTTTTTTTTAATCCCCTTGTGCCCCAGAACACACCATGCAGCCATTCTGAGTGGTAGAAAATATTTTACCACCGAGAACATCAGAAAAAAAGATAGGCCTAAGATAAAGCGGCTAGACGAACAATTAAAAGACCCCCCCCCCCCCCAAAAAAAAAGATAACCCCAAAACCAAAATAATACGTCCAAAACGATTAAAGTAATTTCAAAGTTTTCTATGCCATTTTTAACAAAATTTTCAAATGGTTCCCATGCGGTCTTTCGTTAATTTGTTTGATTTAGATTGAACAAAACATTCACTTTGTGCGATCCACGAAATGCTGTAGCTAGGTTTACAACAATAGTGTTTTTACATCTGATTGAAAGGGCGGCCGTGACCCATTTTAATCGGAATGGAAGCGGGGGGGGGGGGGTGGGGGGGTGAATACCTCTGACTGACTTTTGAGGTTTATGTACTACAGGTCATTTTAGTCAGTGAGCAGTTTGCACCAGTTTCTGTAGTAAAAAACATAATCATTGAGACTTACCATTGCAGGCATCACATTGTGCTTTGCTTCCGAGTGCAGCATCTGTTGGTGGCTGTTTTGTTTCCCCTTCAGTCCAGACGCAGTGATTTTTGACAAAGTAACAAGCGTCCTAAAACGAGCTCCGCGAGTTGGTCTCAGCATAGAGGGTCTGAGCATGGAGGAAGGTTTATGGTCTGGTCTGAGTAGGTATAGGCCTTTATATATACATGAGCCGCATAACGGTCTGTGTAATTCACAGCGAAGGATAATTATCGTTTATTAGGGTCTACCGTTATTATTATTCAGTTTTGTAAGCGTGGTCAAAATCATTATAGGCCCTGTAATGGGATCATTGAATGAACTCGCACTGGCGTCATCGGAGGGCTGATACGCACACCTCGCCGGCGATGGGATGTCGCTGATTCTGTCACTGCCAGTTGAAAGTAATTTTTTTTTTAATTCACACTTGACACGGGTGCAGGCAGAGTGGGTGTCAGGTGTGGATGTTATTGCGGTTTCCTTTGCCTTCGACCTTGGGATGTGAGAGCACAACACGCGATGTGCAGTCATATCATCGAGGATGGCTCCTTCTTCCATGGTGGGATTTTATTATGCCTCCCCTAGTGATTATGACACGTCGTGCATGGGATCGAGGACACTGCCAACTGAAAAATGATTTGCCGGGGCCAATCTTAACACCTATGGGAGTATGGATTGATCAGAGTGTGTATATCGGCTCACTGGGTCTGTGGTCAGTTTGTCCATGGAGGAATAAGGAGTCTCCTTATTCCTCCATGGTTTGTCTGCCTGCCTAGCTGCCTGATGTCTGTCTGTCTGTGTGTGCCACGTGTCGATCTGTCTGTCTCTGTCTGTCTATCTGTCCGCCCGTCCGTCTGTCTGTCTCTGTCTGTCTATCTGTCCGTCCGTCTGTCTGCTGTCTGTCCGGCTGTCTGCCTGTCTGTTTCAGTGTCTTTCTGTCATTGTGACTCGAGTCCGACTTGGGGTCACGCACGTCTGATAATAGGCCTACATTTCACATGTACATAATTATTATAGGCCTACATTTTTACAAGTACATGTACATGTACATGTGCATAATTTTACATAATGTACGTAGGCCTACATTGTACAGTGTGTACATGTACATGTATTTACTGTACAATAATGTGCACGTGCAATAAGAAACAAACAATTTAGTGGTTGTTGGGATTAACAGTAAATAAACGCGTGTCCATAACTGGAATGATTGCAAACCTAGCTGGGCTGTGGGGCTTTTTTTTCTCAGGAAGATCACATTCAAACTGCTCAAAATGAAATAATGAAGTTAATACAAAAACTGTTGCAAATTGCTCACTGACCAAAATGACCTGCAATGCATCAATCTCAAAAGTTAGAGGGCCTGACGTTTCGACCCTAGCACTTAGCAGGACCTTTGAGAAAGGTCCTATAGGATCGAAACGTCAGGCACTCCAACTTTGAAAATAAATAATAATGAGTTTACTTAGGAAAAGGTTGTCGGTTGAGGGCGCTCGAACAACTTACCGGTTAGAGTACCTACATAAAGGTACTCTATTACCGGTCACAAAAAAAATGTACCACACTTGTGAGCCGTGAGCATGTGAGCCGGTTGGTGGTTAGGCACAATTATTTTGATAACCACCTACTTTCAGAGGAGCTACATTACTATTACTCGGCTTCAAACACCTTCCCTGAGAGGTAAAAGCACACAAGTCAGAATGTTGGAGGTGGATCCCGTCTCGTTGCCGCTGGTTCAGCCTCTAATCGACAGGCTAGGGGTGACGGAAGAGGAGTTCTTGGACCGGTTAGCCTACGGGTTCATGTTCCTGGGAGCCCTGGTCAGCGTGGTGCTGCAGTTCGTTGGGGCGCCGTACGGCCGGTACGTGGACGCTCGCTTCGGCTGCTACGTGCCCGGCCGGTTCGCCTGGTTCGTGCAGGAGGTGCCCAGCTTTCTGGTGCCCTCTCTGCTCCTCGTGGCCAGCCGGGGACTCCAGGGCCCCGTCAATAGCTTCCTCGTGGGCCTCATGGTCATCCACTACTTCCAGAGGTAGGGATATATAATATAGAGGCGGGACTTGGAACATGGTGGAGGAATAACAACCAACATTTACTGATTCAGGAAGGGGTGGGGGGGGGGGGGAGCAGGTGGGAGTTGCCGTTATCACATAATGGATAATGGGGCTGGGGTGGCTCTTAGACATAGATATTTGTAATATATTAATTATTATTTTCATTTTGTAATGGACCTACATTGCTGTATTACTATACTAACTTAATAGTAATACTAGTAATAAAAATGTTGCACACTGCTTACTGATTAAAAATAAAATTACCAAAATGCAAATCTCTAAATTTAGTGGGCCTGACGTTTCGATCCTAGCACAGTAGCAGGACCTTTCTCAAAGGCAGAGTGATACTAAAAATAATAATACTAGTATTAATAATAGTATTATTTAAAATATAGTACTATTATTACTAGTATATTACTATTAGTATACTAGTAACCGTAGACCTTTTTTAACGCAGTGGCTGTTGTTACGGCAGTTGTCCGTGTTGTTCCCTGACTTCACAGTATTTGTCAGGATGTTTAGCTCTTGGAACCAGACTATCAGCTTATAGACTGGTTCAACCAGCCTGCAATGCTGACGAAATACAATCAAGTCAGGGAACCACACGGACGACTGCCGTAACAACAGCAACTGCGCTTTTTAAAATCTTTTTAGATTTTGAATTTGTTCGTCGTACTGTACTGTAGCCATTGTACTCACTTGTAGTTGTACAACGATCGAAATCCAAATAGTTAAAAAAGGGAGTAAAAGGGCTACATTTACTGTACATGTAGCGAGTATAATGGACCCAATAAACCTTTTTGACGTTCACAAAGCATCATGGGTATAGAATAGATGACAAACTCGCCGTATTTTAATCGCACAACTGATTTGTTTATTTTTTTTCTCCAAAATCAAGATGGAGTTCAGTAATGAAATTCACATAAAGTTTTCGTCTAGATACCAGCAACAAAATATATTTTTTGTCAGAACGTTGGGTGGGTACATGTAGTTTCAGAGACATCCAGTGGAGATTCCCTTGGTGATTGGATGGCAAACGCTGTGCACGCATTGTGATTGTTCCTTACTTGCCGCTTGCCACTAGCTGCATGTGAAATACACACTGATTTTCAACCCTTTCCCATCTGAGTAGAATGTGTTTCTTCTTTTACGTCTCCCATGCAGGACTTTTATTTTCACCTTTCTGATTCGCGGTGGAAAGCCCTCCACTTTTCTGGCCTTTTTGCTGGCGTTTTTCTTTTGCATTACCAACGGTTATCTGCAAGGTCGCTATCTGACACGCTATGCCGTCTACCAGCAGGAGTGGATGTTGGATGCTCGATTTCTTACTGGTAAGTGACGACTCCACATCAGGGTTGCTACATTTTAGTAAGTAGCCGATTCCCCTAAATAACGCTTCAGTAGAGCAAAATTACCTGCTCTCAGACTCAGTTTCATCTGTACAAGTTCAGAAATGTTTCAGAAATGAAATACTATTTTGTTCTTCTGTTTGTTTGACTTGAATTGAAAAACCTGCATCCACTTTGTGTGATTCCCGAGCTGCTGTAGCCAGCTTTACAACAATACATGTACCCGGTAAGTTGTTTGCATCTGAATGAAAGCGGGGACGTGATCCCTGGAGATATACGGCAGTTAATGAATGGTTGAATTGCTTCTGAGTTCTGACTGGCACCCCCACCCTGGCAAAGACTAGTTGACTATTAGGGAAGGCCACCATCTAAGGGCTGGATAGCTCAGATGGAAGAGCACTGGTACGTTGATCCAGAGGTCTCGGGTTCAAGTCCCGGTGCAGTCAAAGTTTCCTTTGCCAATATTTCAAATTATTTCAGAAATGCTTGGAAGACCCAAACTATGTCTGGAACATTTGGAGGGCCCGATGTTTCGATCCTAGCATGACTTTCCTCTGCCTTTGAGCGAGGGTCCTGCTAGGATTGAAACGTCCATACAGTAGCTTACATCCGTATTGAACATGTGCCATAAACCAGTTCATATAAATCTTCCTTTTTCTATGCCTGTACAGTATCTGTAATGTTCTCCGTTATTGTGATCTACTGTGTCGTCGATCCTATGCTGTGTGTGAATTCAGATATCACAGCAATAAAGATCAGTGACACAAATAAATGTAGCTTCACCGAATGTCGGTCCATTTGTTTCCGTTCCTACAGTTTGGAAGCTTTTCAAATGGCATTCCTGAAAAGATAGCTGATGGTCTTAGGTGTACCGTGTAACTATAGTGATTATTGTCAGTGCGGTTTGAATCGGATGAACTTTGAACCATAAGTTGTTTCATAAACCCAGATGAGATTACACACTGGAATGATACAGTAATAGTTACTATCCCCCCAAACAAAATACAAAATAAGAATAAAAATTATACAAATATGTTGCAAACTACTTATTGACTTAAAGCCCCAATACATACATGTACAACATTGGTGAAGATCGAAAGCTTACCGTAGTTTGTATGTTAAACCATTAAAAATATCCCCAAAACAACACAGTGAAGTTTTTAGCTCAAATGATAGTCTGAGAAAGGAGAAAAATGGCAAAAAATGGCACGTTTTTGCACCAACCTGTGAGAGATGAACAGATTCAGTTGGATTTTTAAATAGCGCCCTCAAATGTATTAAGTTAGATGTCAGTAATACTGCTCAGAATATCCAAATGCAATTTCAGACCATTTGCAGAGGAAGAATACTGATTTAAGAGGGTCACAGTAATGAATGTTTGTTAACTGTGGTCTTTATTCAGTTTGGCTTTGTCTTTTCTCGCAGGTGTGATTTTATTCTTCGCCGGAATGGCGATAAACATCCACTCCGACTCCATCCTCCGAAACCTCAGGAAACCCGGCGAGACGGGCTACAAGATACCAAGAGGTCTGTGCGTCCCACAAGTCTCCTCTCACCAAACTTTCTGACACCTGGTGTCAATTTGAACTTGCCATTATGAAAAAAAAAACCTGATTGATGGTATCAAAATGTATTATGATATTTGTGTTGTGCTGTGCATTCTGAATGATATTTGTGTGTTTTTAGCATCCTTGAGAGCCACTTGGTTCTGATTTGGTTCGCATTTTGGCAATCGGCCAGCCGGTGCTGTTAATTATTGTCTCGTGAATTTGTATTGGTTTTTTTTTAATTGTTTCACTGTGATCTATTTGTTTGCCTTTGAGAAAGGTCCTGCTAGGATCGAAAACGTCAGGCGCTCTTAACTTTTGAGATTAACTTTTTTTTAATATACAGTTCATGAACTATTTCGCCACTGTGGGATAATAAATGAAATGAAATGATTCAAATGAAATGATATACCGATGCTAAGTTGGAATACAAATCATGCTCTGTTACTTTTGCCAGCTACTCTTTAGCCACGTTTCCCATGTTAACCAAGACGATGGTTAAATTTCTAATAGTCAAATTTGACCGTTGTTCCCACTTGGACGTTTGAGTCAGTCAAATTTAACTTAGATGATGGTTAAAGTAACCGAGCTGGCAATATAACGGCTCATGAGGGTCAAGTATCAGCCGAATACACAATGTACATGTACGTGTGAACATTTAGCGTGCGATATGAAGCGGACACTGTGCACGTACGTGTTACGTCTTAGGCTGGATGTGGTTTTTTACCGAGTCACGTTTAACCGAGTGGTGCGTTTCCACTGGACTAATCGGCTCGGTTAAACTTACCTGGTCACTTTTACTGGGCAGAGGTTGGCCGGTAAAAGTAACCATTCGGCTCAGTTAAATTAACCGAGAGGACATTTAACTGGGCCGTTTCCACTGGACTTAAAAATGGGAAAAAGTAACCATCGTCTCGGTTACTTTGACCAAAATAAGTCCGGTGAGAAGCGCTGCTTTTGTCTCTTCTTTCATCTCTCTCCACTTCCTCTCTTGCCTCCAGGCGGCATGTTCGAGTACGTGTCCGGGGCCAACTTCTTTGGGGAGGCGGTGGAGTGGACTGGCTTCGCTCTGGCCTGCTGGTCCCTGCAGGGCCTCGGCTTCCTGGTCTTCACCGTCTGCAACATTGGACCCAGAGCCTACAGACACCACTGGTAGGTACACGTACGAGTACACCGACAGTCCTCCTCCAGTTGATGCAGTTGAAACGATCCTGCTAGGGAAAACCAGGAGATGCTGAGGAGGGGGGGGGTGAGGGCCCGGGGGGGGGGTGTCTGTCTTCTGCCTTAAAGCTGTCTGTGATTAAATGTCCTCTTATGTTGGCAACTGGTGGAAAAATTGGCAAAGAAAACTTTGACTGGACGGGGACTTGAACCCGACACCTCTGGATTATCATACCAGTGCTCTTCCATCTGAGCTATCCAGTCCTTAGCTGGTGGCCTTCCCTAATAATCAACTAGTCTTTGCCGGAGTAGGGGCACCAGTCAGAAGGAATTCAACCATTCACTGCCGTATCTCCAGGGATCACATCCCCGCTTTCATTCAGATGCAATTGCAAGCAACTGATTGTTGTAAATAGTTGTTAGATGTAGGCAACTGGGTAAGACACTGAGTGTAAACACTTCTTTTCACAAGCCCTGAAAAGAATTTTGCTCTCGCACAACACAAGTCATAATGTCTCTGAGATCCGTGTCTGTGTTCAGCACAAGTAGAGATTCAATAAGGATTTGCCCTGCTCGACGTGATAAACACTGAATGCTCAGTGCTTTGCCCGATGCCCGATGAAAAAAAAAATCAGGCAGCTTGGGCAGCTGCATGAATTTGTTTCATCAGGCATCGGGCAAAGCACTGAGCATTCAGTGTTTATCACGTCGAGCAGGGCAAATCCTTATTGAATTACACTCTCCTTGACGCAAACATCATGTTATATCTATGAGAGACGGTAGGGCTGACTGTCCTATATTCAAGGAAGGAGTATTCGTCCCTCTTCACCGGGCCTCAGGTGTCGTTGTCATTTTTGTCAGACTAGTTTAATATCAAAATGAAGCCCCCCAAAACGTTGTTTTGGGAGATTGTTAAAAATGATTTTGTCTGAAAAACTTTTTTATTTCATTTTTTGGGGTTTCCCTGTTCTAGGTATTATCGGCAGAAGTTTGATGACTACCCCAAGTCCAGGAAAGCTTTCATTCCATTCCTTCTCTGAGGATTAGGAGCCTGTGATTCTCATTTAATTTTTTTTTTTTAAATAGATTGATTGGTAGAATCAAGAAAGGATGGATAGGTGGCTGGTTGCTCCTGTTTTAAAAATAAGAGAGCCCAATTCTTGGTCAGGAATTCAGCGTCGTGACTGTCGACTGCGCCATGGGTGTAAAAAAAAAAACAGATTGGGCAAGAATCTTTTAATTGCAAGTTACAAATTTGATTGGTCTTTTTCAGGAAATCAAAATTTGCACTTTTTACTCTAGCGTGGATACAGTCCACGAATGCCATGGAAGAGTGGTTGCGTAAGCTCCCCCCCCCCCAGTAGACCTGGGCTAGCTCGAAGTGACCCTATTTTCTTGCTGTGAAAGTTAGGGAGTTATGGTGTCACAGGCCACCAGGGGCTGACCAGGGTTGACCCAGGGAAGCTAATCGAAGGTACCCACAGGGAATGATTTCATCATTTCTTCTGGACAGATTTGTAAAATGCAGTGTGAAGGATAAATTAACATATCCATGTTTGCCATGGAGACTCTGATTTTTATCCTTTTTGTAAATGAGATTTGATGTGAATAATATTGTTTTAATTTATTGATTGATTTGCATTTAATACAGAGTGCGGTGATGAACGTTTGCCAAAGAACTATTCAGGACAATAAAATGGTATTTCGTCTTTGTACAAAATTGGATATATGTTGATTGATTGTAGGATTTGGCCGTGAAGACTGAAGAGATTTAAATATAACAAATCTTTATGTGTTTTAAATGACACTGATGTGCCACTTTTAAGGGAATCGATACAGCTCCAGGCATGATGTCCAAAACCAGATCAAAGTCTATGGCTTATGGCTGGGGCAGTTGGTAAAGGTATTACTGTGAGCGGCCTGCAGCCTACGCTGCAATTCAGATGTGTGCAAGGAGATACATATCCAAAGCCGTTCATTCAACTAGACCTTACGATAGGGATATTAAGTAAATGCCAAATGTTACATGATCAAACAGTAAACCAATCAAAAATTACCCAACTAGCCACGATATGTACAAATGCTGTTGAAATCGCGTCCAATTCAATGATATCTTTTTTAATGGTCGGCATTAATAAAGTGCAATTAAAGGAATTTTGTCATGCCAACAGCATTGAATAAACCAGTGAATATAAAAATGCCATTGATGTCTCATATTTTGGTATATTTTAGACGTATTCCCATCTAAACCATACATGTATCAAGATGCATTAATGTCTTGGCACAATATCTTCCGTCTGGAGAGGGTGGGGTTACTGAAATACGTCCCTTTGTTATTTAAATCACAGCCGTGCTAAACCTAGGCCCTTTTCCAAAACCCGGCTCAGGCTCCGGCTTTGTCTTTAGTTCTTTCATCCATTTCAAGTACAAGGCATGAAAACAGGAAGCCTTTGGCATCATTTTATGAATGATTGACTGAGTTTTGAAAAGGAATCCAAATCTGTGTTTTCAGCTTTTGGATAACTGAGACGAAGCTGGAGCTGAAGCCTAAGCCGGGTTTTGGAAAAGGGCCCAGGTGTCTATCCCAAAATGAACACTGTGAACTGGCTTCTTTGGTAAAACACTTTGAATTGTTTGACACAACTAAATTACTGAATAATTATAAGGAAGATGACAGTCAGTCACTCGCCAAGTACAGTTCAGGATAGCACTCCTGTAGTGCTGCTACTCTGCCATTTTGGGTTAACTCTCATCATCAGAATAACAACTAATACTACAGTGTACCAAAGTACTGAGCATCGTTTTTTACCGTTAAACATGTACCTGGTGTGTGACATATGACTAAGGTTAAGTTTCTGTAAAGTGCATTGAGGAATCTTTGATTTATAATGTGCTATACCAATGCAGTTTATTATTATTATTATTATTACCAAGATGTGTTATGCCTGCTGGCATGTAACGCAGCAACTAAGGATCCTCACTCTTGTCTGTTAATACTGGAGTTAATACAAAAAAACTCTTGCAAACTGCTCACTTACTCAAATGACCTGCAATACGTAAATCTCAAAAGTTAGTGGGCCTGACAATGTCTGTCTTGGGATAATTTCTGTATGGTTCTCCCAGGAGTGGTACAATACAAGGACAATCACAGTTTGTCTCGATTGTGACATTTCTTGAGGTCACCCCCACCACAAAAGGTCAACTAAGGACGAGCTTTTTGTCAAAGGCAGAATTCCTCTGAGAAAGGTCCGGCCAGGATTCGCAACGTCAAGCCAAATATTGTGCAGGCTGGCTGGTTTACAAACAAAAGGTCTATGCTTCTCCTCATCAAACGGGGTACCAGTATAGATTCCTCTGAATGCCCAGTAGCAGGCCTGGCGGGGCACCCTGGTACCATTCCCTGGAGTAGACGGTCCTGGGCTGGTAGACGCTGGGAGGTTGCGGGGAGGGCACAGTCCTCAGCAGATGACCAGTCTGCAGACTCCAGAATCGCGTGTAATTATCCTGACCCACTGTGCAAGACACATTCAGAGAGGTTGAGGAGACATTTCGTTACTGAGGCTTTGGTCACACAAACGAATTCCTGGCCAACTGGTTCCAGGAAATCTACGAGACGATGTTCCAAACATTGCGAGAATGTCGGAGAGGAAAAAAACAAATCTCCTTTGTGCAACTGAAGGGCTTCCATTACACGCAGTGCAGTTGGGTGACTCCATGTCGCCTCCACAATGTTGTGACAATGCCTTTAATAGCCTTTCTTCGGCTGATTCCTGTTCTACCCGAGTGTCCCTCTCTACAACACTGGCTGTTGCTCTACTCAATGTAATAAGTACTGAGCGCTTTGGCCCGATTGCCTGCTGAAAAAAAATGCAGGCAGCCTGGACGGGATTTGAAGTTTTGAACCCGATATTCTCTCGATAGATGTCCTTGAATGTAGTACAGCAGGATACTGCAGGATCAGAGTACCACGAATTGAGATTACAACAAAAACACAAATTTGTTTAACGATAACCATGGCCGGAAGAGTTACGTATTAGTCTGTTGCAACGGACAGCGCGTTCCTAAAGCGCGTCCTAAGCAACCTATCGTGATCGGGGAAATGTGCTAGAGGTTACAATATCGGTTCGCGGGAAAACTAGCCGGTGATTCATTGGCTCGCTAAATCAGCGCTAATCCCTTTCGTGTCGGGGTGTTAGCTACGTTAAATAAGCAACAAATAAATAAATAAATAACATTGTCTTGATTTAGAGAACATCTAACAATACACAACAGGGCTTGCCATTAGGTTTTTGGGTGTTTTTTTTTTCTACGGGGGACTGTGAGGCTATTAGTATTAGAGCAATCAATTCAGGCGGCCACAAGGTGGCCTTAGTGGTCCAAACACAAAGGGCTTGTGACTCACCTGCATAGAGCACACTTTCGGTGGAGTCCAGGGATATGGGCAGGTTGGCATGGCGATTGTGGTGACCTTTGAACTCTTGCACACATAAGCATTGTCGCAGATCCCACAGCCGGATCTGTAACGCAATGTGGTTATGAAGGTAAAAGATTTCCGTATTTGTTGTGGACAGATATTATCAAAAACGAATGAGACCCCATTTGCAACTACACATGTGCGATCAAACTAACCTATTGTGTTATCCCTGGGGATATTCTGCAATTAATGGTTATTAGCTTCCAACTGGCTCCCCCACCCCAGCAAAGATAGTTGACAATTTAGAAAGGCCACTAACAAAGGGCTGTATGGCTTAGGTGGTAAGACCACTGCTACATTAAATGCCTGGGTTCAAATCCTGGTCAGGGTAAATTCTAATACATTTAAGAGAAATAAGCAAAAACAAATTTTGCTTGCTGACTAAAACGACCAAAATGCAAATCTAATAAATTAGGAGGCCTTGACGTTTTGATCCTAGCAGGACCTTTCACAAGGGCAGAATACATCTAACACAGAAGATGCAGCAACCTGCATACTGTCTATTACTGACTGTAAGATGCACGTCACTAAACACAGATCTAAGGGCTGTGACCGTAAAGGGCAGGGGTAACTGGGCACAGATGGCAGAGGACGGACTGAGGGATGTAAATGGACAAAGAGAAAGCTAAGGAGAGAGGCAGAGATCAAATAAGGAAAGACCAAATAGGCCGAGGATCTAAGAGATGGAATTTCAGTCGGCAGAAAGGGAGGACGCAAGCAAAGAAAGTGACCGTTGCTGCTGCTACTGCTGCATGGTCCATCGGGTCAAGGGTCATGCCGGGGTCATAGGTCGTACCTGCCCACCCATGTCGCTGGCCACCAGGTAGTTCTCGTCTTTCAGTAGCCGGACGGAGCACACGGCCACCTTCTGGCGGAGTCGCAGGTCAATATCTGACCTTGTCTTGGTCAGAGTTCGGAGGTCACTGCCCAGAATCTCACCTCGACGCGTCCCATTGTATAACACTGGGTTCTGTTAAGGAGAGGGTCAAACATCATGACGAAACAAACAATCGATGCTCATGGATATAGGTCGTTCCATAGCAGACAAATGCAAGTTCTTCATTGAGATCTTCGGATTTAAAAAAAAGAAAATTCAAAATGGCTGTGCCGGTAGATACCATGAAGTCATTGGCACATGTAATTTTTTGTCTGATTTTCAGCAGATTCTGCCTTTTCTTGTGATAAGTGGCATGCGTTGATGAATCCACAGTGTCTACAGGTACAGCAACTTTGATCAAGATCCGGAAAAACCTCGGGTTCAAAGGTGTGTTGGCATTGATATGGAATGACTCATACATAAGCCGTCAAGCAAAATTGGCTTACCCTTGTGGCAAAGACTTGGGCCAGGACATCGCTGTGATTGGTGTAGACCTTCCACTTCTTGGCGCAGTTTGTGTCCACCACAATGGCCTTGTTGTTAGACCCTAGACACCGAGCACAGATGGTGGTGGGGGGGGCAGAGATTTTAGAAGGCGCCGTCAGAAGCCAGTCAAAGGGATTGTCTTGGTCACTCCCCCATGGTCCAAAAAACTTGAGGCTTGTATTCCTTAGACAACTCAGAGTCAAGAGGGACGACAAGCACAATCCCAAAGTCCTTGCTGACCTGCGAAATAGGCCATCAACTTTCTGACTTTTTAGTGATATCAAGGGATTCTATATCATTTGGACTTTGGACTAAGTTTTCTGGATGAGATTTCAGTTGCCATGCAGCATTGTCCCATTTGCCCTATCACATGACCAACTGGTCCATCACATGATCCACAATTCCCCCAAGGGCCTATTACATGAACCCCACATGCCTATCACATGATCCCCATTGGTCTATCACATGACCCCCATAGGCCTTTCACATGACCACCCCATGCCTACTCTATCAGCAGATGGCCATATGTCTCCCATAAGAATATCACATGTCTACCACAGGTCTGTCACATGCCCCTCATGGGATTTCCACATGGACCAATCAGACTACCACATGTCTATTAGGGGATGGTCACATGCCTCCCACTGGCCTGTAACATGCCCCTCATGGCCATGCCACATGATTCCTCCTACCTATGCTGAGATACTCCTGGGCCAACGGGTTGCTGCTCCAAGCACAGGTCCACGCCGACTCGTGGTTGCTCTCATAACTGTAGGTGATGCGATTGTGGTCTGCTGTGTATAAATGAGAAAGTAGAAAGAGTAGTGGGGTCTGCTCGGTGGAATTCTACTAAAGTCCAAATCAGGCCGACCACATCTGATACGGGCTGTAAGTCTACTTCTGCTGTCTGCACATCTATAGGCAAATTTCCCGCTGCTGATCTTGACTTCCTCCCAGGTAACATCACTATGTTGCAGCCTCCATTGTCGGTCAGTTCATCACGTTTTATTCCAGTGCTAATGTACATTTAGTCAAACACTTCTGGGCTCTTCAAAATTGTACAAGAGATTGAGGTCGAGAAGCAACGGTTTCGAGTCCAAGTTTGATTTCATTCACTTGATACCTTCATCAGAGCTGCATTTCAGCAGCTGCACAGAATTCATCGGCCCGCAAAGTGAGTATCTGAGTGGACTCGAGTCAAGGAATTCTCCGCTGTAGGATCATCAGGGCTGTTCCCACTACGAAAATAATCGCGATTCAAAAACTGGGGTGGTTTTTTTTTTGTCGTGTCCACACAGGCCAACAAAATCGCGAGCTGATTATGGTTAGCAGATGTCGTCAAATGGTGGGTGTGTCCTTGAGGGTGGCCCACGCAGGGAGACATATAAACAAGCACTTCCTGTCAATCAGAGCGTGAGCGGTGCATTGTGGGATTAAAAAAACGCAGTGCGATTCAGTGGAGCGTTCCAACACACACCGCGTCACAAATAAACGTGATTACAGTATTTGAAAAAGTCCAAATTGCGATTCAAATCCTATCTATAATCCCGTTTATTGTGTCCACACAAAGTGGAGTTTGAATCGCGATTCAAATCGCGGATCCTAATAATCACGTTTATTTGGTGTAGTGGAAACGGCCCTATCATGGAAGTCCAACAGAATTCATTCACATTGCCATAAATTGTGCAGCCAAATCATCAATAGCCCTTGGACTTTCAAGGGGCTCATTCTTTGCTAGTTGGGATGTAGTGTCCCTGCCAGACTTCTTGATTTCAGAGGGCCCCTAACTAATCCACCCAAACTAAAAGGTCAGTGCTACAGTTTTTGTCTTCTCGGTAAAAGGATACATGACATAAAGATTGTTGGATGAGGTGATCCATGATGCACTTGTAACCTGAAAACATAAATAAGATTAAAAAAAGGATTTTTATCAAATTGTTTTACTTTTTTTTCAATAAATGATTGTTCTCAAAGTTTTAGTACTTTTGACACAAACATTATTGCCATATTTACAAATGGAGTAAGGTAAGAGGAGGCAGAAGAGGACAAGGAAGAGGTTGAGGAGGAGGAAGAAAGTGATAAAGAAGAGCGGAAGAGCAGGAAGAGAAGGAGGGGGAAGAGGAGGAAGAGGAGGAAGAAAAAAAGGAAGAGGAAGAAGAGGTGTAAAAGGAGGAAGAGGAGGATACAGAGGATACGGAGGAAGAGAAGAGGAGGAAGCAAAGGAGGAAGAGGAGGAAGCGGAAGAGGAAGAGGGGAAGGAAGAGGAAGGAAGGGTTAGAGAGGGAAGGGGGAAGAGGGGGAGAGGAGGTGAAAGAGCAGAAAGAAACAGAGGAAGAGGAAGGAGAGGTAGAAAAAACAGACAAAGAGAAAGAGAAGTAAGATGTTGATGAGGAGGAGGATGGAGAAGAAGAGGCAAAATGAGAAAGGAAAGTCGAGGAAGAGGAGAACAGAGATGAGGCTGGGAAGGATGAAGAGAAAGGGAGGATGCCTTTCCCCAGCAACTTACCTTTGTGTGTCTTGTACCGATGATGTTGATGACTTTCCACTTTGTGACAGTCAAGGATCTGGGTTTGGTTGAATCACACGTCACGGCTCCCTGCCACATTCTTGAACAACAATAAATACACGTAATTTTTAAAGGGATAACACAACATTGGTCGAGGTCAAAGAATAGCAACCATATGTTGTCTGATCCAACATATGCATGAAATAGCACACCTGTGAAAATTTCAGCTCAATCAGTCAACCGAGTCTCAAGAAAATAGTGAAAACCGCTCCATCGTTTCACGAAAATGCAGCATTCAACGAATTGATCTGAGAAATCATTAAGATCTAGGAGTGAGACATAAACGATTTCTTTTACTCTTTTCTCCAAAAATACAGTATTTTTAAGGCAGAAATATTTCAGTGCAAGGTTTCTATTATAACCATGTTCAAACTGTATTAGTTTCTCTGCCTTTGAGAAAGGTCCTGCTAGGATCGAAACGTCAGGCCCACTAAATTTTAGATTTGTGTTAGTTTCATGTAAATCTGTGAACATTTTGTTTTTGATCTTACCGATGTTGTGTAGGGGCTTTAAAGAAAAAAAAGAAGACAAACAATAAATGACTAGCCATAGTGTCCTGTTATCAATTAAGCCTGCTTAGGTAGCAAAGAAAACTTGCTTACATCAATTAACAGTATGTTTGCAGACGAGAAGTAGATTTCTATTCAATGGCTCTGAATTGATGAAAGTATCCATGGTTAATCCTATATCATACTTCAATCAAGGTTTTACTTACCTGCTAAGGTAGTCGTGGGACAACACCATCAGCACCTTCTCTTGGTTCTGATCAGCCTAGATGAGCAAAAAAAAAAATCAAATTTTTTTTTCAGTCAACTTTTTGAAGAATTTTGAAAAATGGCCAAGACAACTCTGACTGGACCGGGACTTGATAATAGTCTCCGGAAAACATTCTGAGTTTTTTTTTTAGACAGTTGGTGATATACATCTCAAAAGACAGAGGGCCTGACGTTACGATCCTAGCAGGACCTTTCCCAGAGGCAAAGTGATATATGAGAGTTTCAAATGAGGCTCTCATACCTGGAGAAAGCTGATGTCCCCGAGCTCTCCGTCAAAGTACTGGTCCGGGAAGTCGTCCAACTTGTTGGCTCTGATGTTGAGATTGCTGATAGCCTGCTCATGGGAACACCTGACATAATGATAAGCAAAGGTTGGCGTGTACAGATGTGTGATGACACCGTCTAAGCCGTCTCCCTCAAGAATACATGTGACTCTGCGCTGTTGAGCTGATTTTTTTTTTTTTGGGGGGGGTAACCATACTGTATCTGAACAAACAGAAGAATCAGTGTTCATTTCCATTGACAAAAATACATGGCTAGGACTTGATTTTTTTTCACCGGTGCCCAGCAGAGCAAGAAGAGTGCACTGTATATTTTCGGGGGGCTGGTGGGCTGGGGCCAATTACGAGCTGTAGCGCTACAGTGTAAATTTGTCCTTTGCCGCAATGCTCCGGTGGTTGGCTAGGCCATTGATCATACCCTCCCACAGCGTCAGGAGGCCAGATGGCATTTTCGTTAATGGTCAATTGGACCCCGGGCCACTGAAACTGTGGAGCCCTAAGGCCAATTTCATAAAGCTGCTTAAGCGCCAAGTTTTGCTTTTAAGCATGAAAAATCTTCATCAAAAGACTCAGGTTGCCAGCCGGAGTTCCACTTGTATTTCAAATGAAGCAACCAATAGTAGAATATGAGTCAAGTAGGCCTACAACAAGCATCAAGTGAATAGTTGGCAAATCTTAACCAGCGAAAAAATTTCTTGCTTAGCAAGATGTTCACGCTTAAGCAGCTCTGTGAAATTGGGCCAAGCTTGTTGCAGCACTACAAAGCATGCAGGGAGTGTGTGTTCATTTGTGAACGCTGAGAATTCCCGTTTGTTTTGTCTGTTGACTGAAGAGTTGGGTCTGGGAGATGCATTCGTGTGTGATAAGCTTTTCCCTGCTGTGATTTGTCAGCGTATCGAACCTTGCAAACTGCCTTGGGGTCAGTACCCCCGTCTGTCGTTGCCTCTGAAGTGAGATGTTCTCTAGCCGTGTGCCCTGAGATAAAGAAAGGCCAAAATAGTTTTCCACCCTAGTGACTCCTTTAGTATCTGACATTACCAGGCAGAAGTTCTTAAGAAGAAAAAAAAAGCACAAGAAAAATAGCTAAGGAAACTCTGACTGGATTGGGACTTGAACCGGAGAGCTCTGAATTTGTGTACCGGTGATCTTACCACCTCAGCTTCTGTATCCTTCCCTTAGATGGCGGCCTTCCCAAATGGTTAACTAGTCTTTGCCGGGGAGGGGGCATCAGTTAGAAGCATTTCATCATCAACTGCCGCATATCTCCAGGGATCACCCATTTCCATTCGGATGCCCCCGTTTGTTTGCTTTTCATTCAGATACAAACAATGGTTGTAAAACTGACTACAGCAGTCCGGGGATCACACAAAGTGGATGCAACTTGCAACAGTGTATGTTGTTTAAAATGTGAATGAAAATAGAAGTGTAGACCCTAAGCCCTCGAGATATCCAGCAGACAGTGGATGATTGATTCAGAAGGGTTGGCCCACACCCAAGCAAAGGTGGTTAACAATTTAGGAAGGCCACCACCTAAATAAAGGGCTGGACAGCTCAGGTGGAAGAGCACTTATATGACATGCTAAGATCCTTGGCTTTCAAATTCCAATCAAGTCAACATGTTTCTACTTTCCTTTGTGTGGTTGTAAACATTACTTACAACATTTAAAGGGACTTGGTGATCCCAGTGTCGGAAGTCACTGCATAAAAATAGAACCTTAAAACCCCTACACACAACATTGGTCGATGTCAAAGAATAGCATCCATACGTTGTCTGATCCAACATATGCATGAAATAGCACTCCTGTGAAAATTTCAGCTCAATCTGCCAACCGAATCTCGAGAAAATCGTGAAAACCGCTTCATTTGTTTCGCGAAAATGTAGCATTCAAGTAACGCCGTACTGTTCCGAAAAATAGTTTAGATTTTGGTGAGACGTAAACGATTTCTTTTACTCATTTCTCCCAAAGTACAACATTTTAGGCAGAAATATTTCAGTGAGAGGTTTCTACTATAACCATCTTCAAACTGTATAAGTTTCATGTAAATCTGTGAATATTTCTGTTTTTCGATCATACCAATGTTGTGTAGGGGCTTTAAACCAAATGTTCCACCAGAAAGGTAGGATTTCCAAATTCAAGACAGACACACATACGGGAGATGTCTAAATTCTTTTTCAGAGCAAGACCAGTGAGTGTTGAATGGGGACTAGGTACGTACCTGTCTCCGGTCGGTGGGGGGGTCGTCTCCCAGCATTTGTTGTCGCCTCTTCTCGGCGTTCTCCTGCCCCAGTCTCTCCCTGGTCAGCGGGTTGAAGTTGTTGTGGCCGGCCACCAGGCGGAAGTAGCGCTTCTTCTCCGGATCGTAGTAAAAACCCGGAATCTGTGAAGAAGCTGTCAAGGATCAACTGGTCTGAAGAACCATGCCAGTGAGGAAGCTATGGTTTGGCAATTTTCATTATCTATCTAAAGTATCCCGAACCAAAAAAAGTATAGGAAATCTCAACAATTAGGAGAGCCTGTCAAAGATCAACTGACAAAAATGTTGCAAACTGCTTACTGACTAAAATTACCAAAATGCAAATCTAAAAATTTAGTGGGCCTGACGTTTCGATCCTAGCAGGACCTTTCTCAAAGGTCCTGCTAGGATCGAAACGTCAGGCCCACTAAATTTTGAGAAGGGTTTTATTACTATTTTATGTCCAGATTTAATATTTTTTTGATTAAATGGAGTGGAATGTTGTTTGTCCCCGAAGGTCATGCGTGGTGCGCAGTACCGGTAACGAGTAAAACGCAATTTTATCACTGTCTGCCTTTCGTTGCCAGCCATCACGTCTTGTCTTTGCGCAATGCGCAGATTGAGGGAAACAAAGATGCACTCTGGTTCGGTGTGCCTGACATAAACGGTCGATAGAGTGAAATCTGATTTCGTTCCCAGCTAAATTTTAGCCTTGACAATGGCGCAAAAACGTTATAGAAACGTCCAATTAAGAAACCCGACACACAGGATGCGGACGGGTGTCTTTTTTGGGGGGGACTGAAACATTGAAAGGCAGAGTGACAAGGACAAAACAGAAACATGTACATGAAGGAAGGGGGAAGAGAGTTAATAGGACACGAATGAGAAAGAAAGGACAAAGAGGAAAGCTGGTAGGGTGAGATCAAAGGGAAGGGCAAGGAGTAGTGTAGGGATTAGTGAGAAGAGGGGGAAAGATGAAAGAGAGAACGCAGTGGCTGTGTTTACGGCAGTCGTCCATGTGGTTCCCTGACATACTAAGCATTATTTGTCGGGATGTTTATCTCTGACTATCAACGAATAGACTGGTTCAACCAGCCTGCAATGCTGATGGATACTTTCAAGTGAGGGAACCACACGAATGACTGCCGTAACAATAGCCACTGCGAAGAGAGAAGTGTGGAGGAGTGGAGGGGTGATTATCAGAAAGCTGCATGGTGTTAGTCATTACCCTCCTGATCAACTGAACTGAACTGAAGAACGCTGGTGAGGTTCAAGCTATGGCTTGGCAATTTTCATTATCTATCTAAAGATTTCCCCCCCCCCAAAAAGAGATCTCAACAATTAGGAGGGCGTAACCTCAATCTAGGGAGGTAAAAAGGTCCAACTGAAACGAAACAAGGCCAGTAAAGGATATCTCGGACTCTCTTTTCGGAGGGTGGTTCTGACGAGGTTCCGGCGCCTACCCCAGAGCTGCTGCCAGCTCTCTGAGACTGTGCGGCCCCATTCTCTGCGCTCCTCTGGTGTGAGGTGCACGTACAAGTCGTCCGGAGGACTTCCAGGGAGTCGGGGCTGGTGGCCGGCTGCTGCTGCCGCCGACGGCCGCTGCGCTTCGACGGGGACTCGGCGGCTTCCCCGGGCCGCCGGTTGCTCGCCGCCGCTGCTGCGCCGCGAAGCGCTTCGACGCTAGTGCTCGCAGCTGCTGCTTGGCTGCCGGAGTTCGAACGCTGCTGATGACGGGGTCTGTCCGATCCTTGCCCCTGGCCACAGCCATGGCTGCCATCTTGAGCCTGTGTCTCGTTGTGGCTGTGGCTGCTGCTGCTAGCGCCACCATCGTCAAGTTGCTGTTCGCTGCTATGGCGGTGACTGATCTTCAACTGCTTGCGTCTTTTCCACGTCCATCTCCAGCAGTTGGAGCTTTCTTGCTGTCTTTCCGACATCTTGCATCACCTCTTCATTCTTTGAAGTAGCTAAGGAGTATCACAACAAACGGAGGCTGCGATATTAACACAATAACAGCTTGAAGCCTTGGGAAAGAAAGAGTAGCAACATAGCCAGGCCAAAAGTTAGTTAGGAACAACAGAAATTTGGAATTTCAATTTCCTTCTAAGAAAGTAGTTGCGGTAACCGTAACCCTCATCCTGATGAGGGTTATGCCGGTTACGGTTACCGCAACTTGTTCCTTCTAAACTTCATCCACGAAGTCGGGAATCCGGCCAATCCATTACATTTAAATTGATTTAAAAAGCCCAGTTTTGCACTCAAGTTACTCAGGTCAACGATGACCATAATTACTTAAGAACAATATTCGACTAACTTTTGGAAGTAAAACAGCCACATGGTTTAAAACTGAATGTTTCACTTATATGTTTTTATTAAGCGGCATCTTTCTCAAGATAAAGTTAATGTTATTTACCAGAAATCGACACAAGCACAGTAGCACTAGCAGTAGAAACCAGTACTAGCACCGCCACATCACAGTACAGTAACTAATAATACATTTAATCAGACCGTAAACATAGAAGAGCGCCCTCTCTTGTCTGATCTCTTAAATCAGCTGTGAGTGTGACTGGTGTGTTGCATTTTTTACTGACATGACACCGTAATTGACACGTAAACGTGCATAAACCAGACCTCTGATCCCATGACACGACTCTCGTGGGTAGCAGAGGGAAACTTGAGATCAGTTGGCCGTGACCCAAACTGTATTCTGGCTGTGATAGAAATAAAATAACAATACTGTACTACACAGGTAGTACTGGTACTGCACTACTGCCGAATTGTACAGTACAGTAGGCGCAAGTTTGTTTTTTGTCCTCCAACTCCAAGGCTATGATGATCGAATGCAGATCGTTAGTTATCAGGTTGTGTAAGGAATACGGATTGGAGTTTTGTTTTGTAATGTCAACATTGGTTCTGATTCGTTCAAAATCGGCCGAAATGGCAGTGCTGACAAAGTGACATCATTCATGTGTGAATCTGTTTAGAATTCTAGTTCTGCGAGTGCGAGTCGCACTTTGGTGTGTGCGTGTGCCAGACGAAGCGTGTGCAGGCGCGGGTGGGTCCATTGTTGACTTTTGAGACTATTGTGTGAATAACCTTTTGACGATAATTGACAGTGACTTGGCAGTTCATTCAGGCGTTAACTTGGTTGATATAACCACCCAATGATGCCATTGATACTCAGTCGCTGAGGTCGCTCTTGCCAGCAGAAGTGCCAGGAAGGGGAACAGTTCGAGTCCAAAAAAGGTGGATGTTGGTGAGAGCTGAAACTCCCAAGATGATCACGTTTGGGCTGCTGCCGCCGCGTCTAGCGCTGGCTGAAATCTCCCTTCTGATCATTTCCTGGTCTGTTGCGGTCAGTGGACACCCTCAGTGCCTGGACTTCTTCGCTCCCTTCTCTAATGGCCCGGAGGCGGGGTCTGATCCGCCGGCATTCTGCGACTCGTACCAGGATTTTGGCTGCTGCACAGCGGACATGGACCGCGCGATCCGGGAACAATTTGAGTCCACCGCCGAGGATTACAAGAAGAAGAGTCCGTCTGCCTCCGAGGACTGTCTGGGGTTCCTGAAGGACATCCTGTGCCAGGAGTGTTCCCCGTACGCGGCTCACCTTTTTGATGCGGAGTCCACCCAGAGGCGAGAGAGGCAACTGCCCGGGCTCTGCCGGGGTTACTGCTCCGAGTTCCACCGGGCCTGCGGCGAGCTGGTCCCTCTGATCGCCCCGGAGGAGTCCGCCCTCCTCCAGGCCTCCGCGAACTCCACCGACGACTTCTGTCAGATGATGGCGCTCTCCGATGCGGATTACTGCTTCCCGGACGTGCTGGCGAGCGACGACCTCTCGCGCTGGGCGGAGGAGGCCAAGACGGGCACGGGGCGCGGCGGGTGCCTCTGCCTGCAGGAGTTTGCCAACGGTCTCATGAATCCGCTCCTCGCCGTCCACGCCAACGACAGCACCCACCGCTTCTTCGTCGGCGAGCAGATTGGGGTCATCCGCGTCTACCTGGTCAACCGCACCGCGCTGGAGGAGCCCTTCCTGGACATCCGCAAGTCCGTCCTGTCGTCGAGCCGGCGCGGGGACGAGCGGGGGCTGCTGGGCGCCGCCTTCCATCCGGACTTCGCCAGCGACTCCAGGTTCTACGTCTTCTACAGCGCCGGCACCTCCGGCGACCAGCTCATCCGCATCAGCGAGTTCAGCCTGATGGCGGACGACATGAACAGAATCAACGTCTCCACGGAGAGGGCCATCCTGGAGGTTGAGCAGCCCTACGCTAACCACAACGGAGGCCTCCTGATGTTTGGGGAGGACGGGTACCTGTATGCCAGTATCGGGGATGGTGGAGCTGCGGGGGATCCTCAGGACAATAGTCTCAACAAGTGAGTGGTACGGTACTCCCACATGTATGGGTGGGTTGTCGGTCTTCTGATAACGTGCAGAGTAGGCCCTGCCCAAAACGTTGGGACATTCTCCTGATGACGGCCAGAGCATACTGGTCGAAACGTCGAGTTACCCTCAGGTTCTTTTCAGAACCATACCTCTTCCTTTAAGAGACCTGATACATGGTATTCACCACAAACCTTCCTATATTGATTCACCCACCATGCAAAGCCTTACGTCTCATTCAGAAGAGATGTGTTACATAGTGTCTCCTCAAAACGTCCACTTTGTACTTCCTCCGTGCAAACCATCTTATTATTTGATAGATCTGTGGTAGAAGTGAGAAGACCTGGTAAAAATTGGTATAGATCAGCTTAAACCTAGACTAGTAACTAGTAGTAGTAACTCTGACTGACTCAGTTGAAGACAAGGACACCAGCTCAGGAACTGTGGGACAGACCTACTCGTATCTTGACCAACTTGGCTTCAGACCAATTCATGACCGATGCTGGCAAAGACCATCTCTGAGTATGGAAGGGTTTTGAAAAACAAGTCAGGTTACACCGGTACTACATCCTAACACCGACCGATTTAGACCATAGAGACTAAGGCCAGCTCCAAATCAGGCTGAAAGACAGAATCTGCCTTCGAGAAAGGTTTTTTTGTTATACAATGGGCCACTAAGTCTCAAATTTAATGACCACTTTAGTTTGCAAGCATTCTGACCGAGATAAATTGCACTCCTTGTCAAAATTTGTTTTCCCTGTAAACCTTTTATAAAACAGGAACACACTGCTGGGCAAGATGATCCGAATCGATGTGGACAATCCGTCCGACGGCCGCCCTTACGGCATTCCGCCCGACAACCCGTTTGTAGACAGCGACAACCTGACGGTCAGGCATGAGAACTACGCCTACGGCATCCGCAACATATGGCGGTGCTCGCAGGACCGCGGCGACCGCAGGACCGGGCGGGGCAAAGGTCGCATCATCTGCGGTGACGTGGGCCAGTCGCGGTTTGAGGAGATCGACATTCTGGTGAAGGGCGGCAACTATGGCTGGCGGGGCAGGGAGGGGTACGAATGCTACGAGGACTCTCAGTGCAATGATGAATGGTTGGGTGAGTGAACAGACTACTACTATATAAGTACTACTAAGTATACAACTACTAGTACTACTATGTACAACTACTACTACTACTACATGTACAACTACTGGTACTACTATGTACAACTACTACTACTACTACATGTACAACTACTGGTACTACTAGTACTACTAGTACTTCATTTTGTACAACTACTAAAACTACTACTACTACTACAACATATACAACTACTACTGCATGTACATGTACAACTACTACTACTACTATATGTAACTAGTAACGTACTAGTCAAGAGTATCTAAAGACAGTTAACCGATGCCTACTCGGGCATCATGAACAAATCCCCTCCACACAAATATGTCCAGCATGGCAGTCCTCAGCTCTTCAACTCTGTCAAGTCCCGTATTTCTCTTTAGCATACCAGTGTAAGTTGTCTGCCGGCTTTCTACCCCTTTGCTCCCATTGCCATGTGAACAGACCACGGGTCACTTTGGCCGAGACCATTGAATTGCTTCATCCAGTCTGGTGTTCGGACTCTGGGAGAGATGTGCGATCTGTCCCTGGTGAAGGTCACCAATCTGGCCACACAGTTCTGTAGTGGGCCATTCAGTATACCGCAGTGCATACATACCGCAGTGCATACCGTACATGACACTGTGACTCAGTGACCACCAGTGGAAACTTTTCAGACTTTCGACCAACTTTTGATACATTAAACAGATTCGAAAGAAACAATTTATGAAAATATCCCAGAAAACATGACTGGAACTTGAAACCCGGCCTCTGGTTTAGTGTGAATAAAAAAACTTAAACTTACATGTATGTAGACTCCAACAAGTACAGTGGTTGTACATGTACATGTACACATACTTTACATTGCACGTAATGTATTCAGTGTTGAACTTGGCAAGTTGGCATGACAATATTAATCCTCAATTTTTTTATTTTTTTTTCATTTACACTGGAACGTCCGTTACTTGTCCGGAGATTTTTGATCAAATTTCCCGCCATTTGACCCCCAACTTCCAAATGTTTGTTCTACAGCGGATGAAATTCTTCCAATCCACGCCTATCCACACACTATTGGCAAGTCAGTGACTGGTGGCTATGTGTACCGGGGATGCCAGTCACCCAACCTGAACGGGAGATACATCTTTGGCGACTTTGTCAACGGGTGAGAGATCTACGAACTTGAAAGCTTTCACCCCAGAGAATCCCCAGACAGACATCATTGTCTGCATTTCTAGGGCTTGTAGTAAATGGAGGTGGGCTTGGGACCTTAAAAAGCAAATCTGTCTTACCTGTCATCACCTTGCCCCTTAATACCCTTTTGATAGTTTTAATACCGTAATTAGGTTGTAGTGAGCCATGACAGCTTCGCTGTTCTAGTTGTGTTTTACTCCAGCTCAAAAATTGGTGTCATTTTCTTTTTAGTGTCCTTTCACTTAATGTAACACGATTAAAATGCCATTAGAACTAAATTTGATGTAGCAGCAGGTTCATGTCCACGCAAGAGTTGCACTTGGAAGTGTATTCGTGAATTTTTTCGATCTTTTGCCTCTGGGTTCCAGCCGTCTGTTCCAACTCACAGAGAACAACGTGAGCGGCTCGTGGGAGAGCCAGGAGATTTGCATGGGGGACTCCTCCGTGTGCCTGGGCAGTCTGGTCAACAGCTATCCCAAGAATATCCTGTCCTTTGGCGAGGATGAGGCGGGTGAGTCTACGGTATAGCCTAGGGCTGCGGAGATTGGATTGAAATTATTGCTAATCTGGTAACTGCATGTTTTGTTATTGGTAGATGTCTGCAATGACGGATTAGCTGTATGTCATAACCTGTGATACAAGGATAGCCATGTAGTTGTTAGTTGAGACCTGGCATAAGTCTGTCAAACTCCATCGAGATACCTTTGGCCTTTTCCCCCAAACCAGGCTTTGACTCTATTTCCAGTCTCCAGTACAAGGCATGAAAACAGAAGGCTTTTGTTTCGGAGAGGATTCTGCATTTGAAAAAGAAAAAGACCCCATATTTCAGCTTCATTAAAGAACTCGGAGACGACGCTGGAACCAGACCCTAAGCTGGGAAAATTGCCCTTTTCTTAACCTGCCCTGCCCTGCCCTGCCCTGCCCTGCCCTGCCCTGCCCTGCCCTGCCCTGCCCTGCCCTGCCCTGCCCTGCCCTGCCCTGCCCTGCCCTGCCCTGCCCTGCCCTGCCCTGCCCTGCCCTGCCCTGCCCTGCCCTGCCCTGCCCTGCCCTGCCCTGCCCTGCCCTGCCCTGCCCTGCCATGGCATTACCAATCCCATGTATTTTGCTCAGTACTCAAGCCATTACATTCCCCAAATGCTTATCTACAGGCGAGGTGTACCTTCTGTCAACAGACTTTGCCAGCACAACACACACTGGAGGGAAAGTCTTTAAACTTGTAGATCCAGGAAGGTGAGCTTGGAAATTGTTTCAGTGTTGAATGACAGAGTGACATTCCACGGTTCCAGTATCAGAAATCTCCGAAAACTAAATCTGCAGAGATCAGTTTACAATTTGTAACAAAAATAGGAAAGAAAAATTTACTGCACCAGCTGGTGTAACTTACCAGTACTCTACCAGCTGAGCTTACCCAGCTGATAGCTAACGGATAAATGCTTCTGACTTGCACCCACTACTCAGCACATTTGAAATTTGAAGTTAATACAAAAAATGTTACAAACTGCTCACTGACTAAACTGACCTGCAATACATAAATCTCAAAAGTAAGAGGGCCTGACATTTCGATCCTAGCCGGACCTTCCTCAAAGGCCAAATTTGAGAAGGTTCTCCTCCTGAGTGCTGATACCTCAGGTGGTAGAGCGTTGTTAGGGTAAACCAAAGGCCTTGGGTTCAAATTTCAAATCCTGGTGCAATCAAAAACAAAAAAAGATTTCCTTAAATTGTTTGAAATTTTCTTGACAATTTCCTTTCCTTGGGGGAGATTTTTTTCGTCAACGATCTCCTCGGTTTTCTCGGTAGGAGAGGAAACCCGACAGAATGTCTCGGAGAGATGACGGACGTGGACGTCCAAGGTCCCACCATTCCGTTCGTGCCCAGCGATCGAAGTAAGTCCCCAGCCCCGTTGCTCTCCGCCGCGCTGTGCACGACATGGCGCTACCGCAGTGGCTGAACGCCTAACCCAGGCCTTGCCCCTCGAATTCTGAGAGTCAGGGCTGGCAACCGATGGTTTGCCCAATGATTGAGTTCGGTCTATTGTGCACATGCTAGCTGCATGCTCCATGCGCCACAGATTGGGTAGAGAGTGAGTCTACAGAAATATGTGACCCTTAAAGGGGAATGCAACCCCCAAAATAAAGTTTGCTCATCTGATTACCTATGAGATACTCATGTACAATTTTTCTTAAAGAGGGACAATTCATGGAATTCTAGAGCCTCCAGTGGTCGAATTTGCGTTCCTGTACGTCGCCATCTTTTCGAAGGTGCCGCTGCCGATTTTCGTTGCCAAATTTTCAATTTGTTCAAAAGTTTCCAATCAGTTTCTCCTTTGTTTGTTTGTTCTGATGGAAGCAAATAGAAGTTTTCCCAAATCTGGTTAATGCTAGTGCTGCAAACACCCTCCTGTCCAATTTAGCCTACTCCTAAGTGTCACAGCAATCATTAACTATTGCTACCATTGATTTATTGGCCATAGATATATTGTTATGTTATGTTATTGGTTATCATTGGAGTCCATGCATCTTCATAAGCCTCATTAGTCCGCCATTCTCATCTCAAGCATTTTGAAAAGCTAAAACTTTACTTGTTCAGCCAAGTTCACATACTACTTACTGTGTGAATCATAATGAATCATGTTGAATATTTGTTGATGAAGCACTAACCTAACAATGAAATACAATACTGAAGATGTGCCAAGATAGCTGTGCTAGGTGGTTGAATGATAGCAACTTATGGATTCCACTTATAGACTAACCAGTTGGGTTAGTACATAACTTTTTGTAGCATCAGCTACTTTGCATTTGATTCAGTAGCTTGCGCTTGTGCTCTCTCCAACTGGTTAGTCTTGAGGTGCTCTGCTGACGTTGTTAATATTCATTGGAATAACCATGCTGTCATTACACATACAGCAGATCTTCAGTATTACCAACTACAATGTGTTTATCAGTAGTTTGAGAATCATCTGTATTTGCCTGTATTTTGCCTGTCTATTCAAAGCAGTGGCTAACTCCTTGCCCTAATTTTCCGTTCGACCCGACAGCTTACATTAATGCATGTATGTATCTTACTCACACTGCACTCACCATTTGCCGCCCTCCCCCCCCCCCCTCCCCCACCAAAACAAAACCTCATCAGATCCCTCCCACAACGCCGCCTCTCATCCGAGCACCCCGAACCTCGCCGTCACCATCTTTGCCCTCTGCATTGCCGTGGCGCTGGCCAATGGCCTGCCCCGCCCTCGGTCATGTGCCCAACTGCTGTCGTCCCCGCAGGTCAGAAGCGACGACGTAAGCCCCGCCCCACAGTCTGTACGGGGGAGGAGGATCGAGGGGTCATTGACAATCGGACAGTCTGCCGAGCCGACTTTGGTAAGTTTTGGCTGGCTGGGTTTTGGCAAAGCACAGGGAGCCCCAATGTTGAATGAGTTTTTCATGCCTGAAGTGAACTGTCAACCATTCAGGCTGGCCTGTGGTGGCCCTGATGCTGTTTTCCCTTTTGCTTGAAGAATGAGGATCTCCTTTAGTTGATTAGGTCGCACAGCAATTGTGGCCTTGACTATGTAGTGAGGGTGCTAGCCAATGGCTACAGTGAGCCGTCAGTTTTTCAATAACTCATTCTGTGAAGTAAATAGAAAAAAAAAAATTCGCAAACTGCTCACTGACTAAGATGACCTGCAATACATAAATATCAAAAGTTTGAGGGCCTAATGCTTCGATCCTAGCAGTACCTTTCTCATAGGCAAAGTGACAAGGACATATCGTACACAGACAGTCATGGGAAGGAAAGCCCTGACACACAAGGAAAGCCCTGTGTGTAAGGGCTTTCCTACCCCTGACTGTCTGTGTGTGTGTCCTTTTCAGTTTGCCTTTGAGAAAGGTCCTGCTAATCGAAGAGTCAGGCCCTCTAACTTTTGAGATTTTACTAATTTTGTGACAGATCTCATGAACCCTAGAGGGGGGCATTTAGAGATTATGAGAAAAGCCGATTATATTATGGGACACGATTTTGGCACAACTGGATGACGATGATATTGACGAGGAGGAGGAGGATTGGGAGGAGAAGGGGAGTGAGGGGAAAGAGGGAAACGATGAGGAGGACGACGACAAGGTTGAGGGTGATGATGACAATGACAGTGATGTCTTTTGCAACTGATGCCAAGTATTCAATCAAGTATTCAATCAAGTATTCAATCAAGTATTCAATCAAGTATTCAATCAAGTATTCAATCAAGTATTCAATCAAGTATTCAATCAAGTATTCAATCAAGTATTCAATCAAGTATTCAATCAAGTATTCAATCAAGTATTCAATCAAGTATTCAATCAAGTATTCAATCAAGTAATCAATCAAGTATTCAATCAAGTATTCAATCAAGTATTCAATCAAGTGTTCAATCAAGTGTTCAATCAAGTAATCAATCAAGTATTCAATCAAGTATTCAATCAAGTATTCAATCAAGTATTCAATCAAGTATTGAATCAAGTATTGAATCAAGTATTGAATCAAGTATTGAATCAAGTATTCAATCAAGTATTCAATCAAGTATTCAATCAAGTATTCAATCAAGTATTCAATCAAGTATTCAATCAAGTATTCAATCAAGTATTCAATCAAGTATTCAATCAAGTATTCAATCAAGTATTCAATTCAGGTGGGCAGTGATAAACTCAAGCCAGGAGAGCCAAATTCTCTCTTGAAAATTCAAATCCATCCGTTCCAAGACCACAGATCACAGCCCACATGGGTCATGCCGCCTCATTTTCCTCTCTCACCACACGCAGTGCTGTCGGGCAAGGTGCTGTCCGTCAAGCAGTACAACAGGGACAGGAGGATCCGCCTCAGCGTCTTCAGCGTCGAGCGCCAGGCCCCCTCCGTCCCGGACCTCGACTCCGAGGTTCTCCTGACGGTGACCTGCAGGAAGCGGCGCTGCGACTGCCCCAATCTCCGGCCGGGACGGGTCTACTACGTCAGCGGCCAGTACCAGAGTTCCTGGGACAGGTTCTTGTTGAACACCGGCTCCTTCTGGATAGATTGGGATTGGCTTCTGGCCTTCAACATCAAGATGCTCAGTATGCGGTGCCCTGATATCAGCATTCCTACTGACTACTGACTAAATGACTATTCCTGAATGTCAACAGTTAGGAGGGCCTGACGTTCCGATCCTAGCAGGACCTTTCTCAAAGGCATTCTGGGTTAGGGTTAGGGTTAGGGTTGGGGTTGGGGTTGGGGTTAGGGTTAGGGTTAGGGTTAGGGTTAGGGTTGGGATTACGGTTGGTTGGGCATTCTGCCTTTGAGAAAGGTCCTGCTAGGATGGGAATGTCAGGCCCTTCTTAATTTTTTGCAGAATTCATTTGAGAAAGGTCCAGCTAGGATCGAAACGTCAGGCCCTCCGAGTTTTTGCATTTTTAAAATCGTTTTAGTCAGTAAACAGTTTCCAACATTTGTATTATTATTACTCTGTTCCTGAATGTCTTCAGACATAGAAAAGGCAAACGGATTGGAAAAGTTTGAACAAATTATTGAGATAGCCAAGAAAACTTAAAAGTTTCAAATCCAGTCCTCTGGTTTAGACTACCTGTGTCTACCACTTCCCAATCAATTCTATAAAAAACACCACAACTGGCTCAAACGAATTGGCTCGTATACATTCAGCTTGTTGCTGCCATTTTATTAGTTCCATAATTTTCTGGTTTGGGGCTGTTTTGTTTTTCACAAATGGCTTTAGCTTTTGCTTAGGCCATGACTTTGTCGTCAAACGTCTGAAAAGATGATGATGTACGATGATGAGGTTAAAGATGATGATGAGGTTAAAGATGATGATGAGGTTGAATATGATGATGAGGTTGAATATGATGATGAGGTTGAATATGATGATGAGGTTGAATATGATGATGAGGTTGAATATGATGATGAGGTTGAATATGATGATGAGGTTGAATATGATGATGAGGTTGAATATGATGATGAGGTTGAATATGATGATTGAGGTTGAATATGATGATGAGGTTGAATATGATGATGAGGTTGAATATGATGATTGAGGTTGAATATGATGATGAGGTTGAATATGATGATGAGGTTGAATATGATGATGAGGTTGAATATGATGATTGAGGTTGAATATGATGATGAGGTTGAATATGATGATTGAGGTTGAATATGATGATGAGGTTGAATATGATGATGAGGTTGAATATGATGATGAGGTTGAATATGATGATTGAGGTTGAATATGATGATGAGGTTGAATATGATGATGAGGTTGAATATGATGATGAGGTTGAATATGATGATGAGGTTGAATATGATGATGAGGTTGAATATGATGATGAGGTTGAATATGATGATGAGGTTGAATATGATGATGAGGTTGAATATGATGATTGAGGTTGAATATGATGATGAGGTTGAATATGACAATGAGGTTGAATATGACAATGAGGTCGGAGATGATGAGGAAGACAATTAGGATGAGGAGGATGAAAACAAAATATCTGTATATGAACATGTTTAAAATGAAAAATATAAAAAATTCATACTATATTTTTGTGATCATAAAACTTTTTATATGAATTTGGTTGTTATAGATTTATAATAAAATGATGAGGGGTTTTTACATTAAAGGATGAGGTTTCTTACAACATTTAATAAAGATTTTGTATTTTTAAATCGTAATCATGACCGAGTGCGGTTTAGGTTTTTTTTGTTTTTTTCTCCAAGCATCTTGAATTAATTATGATTGATTTAATTGACTCATTGTCAAATCATACACTGTATTACTCTATAATTATGAAAACTCTAGTAATAGTATCAGCAACAAGATATCAAAAGTCTAGCAATAGCGAATCTTATCCTTTCTGACAATGGAGATATTTTCATTGAAATAAGGATGGATTAAGAAATTATCAATAACTTATTTTCCCCAGACTTTTTCAAGTTTAGTAATGTCATTTTTGGAATATTTTGGTGTATGCTGTGGCTACATTATATTCCAAAAATTACGGTACCATTTCCGAGAAACCGGACATACCTCCTTAGAATACAGAAAGAATGACCATTTTAACCGGCTATTAAGTTCTTTAAATATCACCAGCACATTGACTTTATTGTTGTCGTTGTCGAAACTGTCCCGTTTATACATGACAAGAAATAAAGTGAAACCAAGCATGGAGGAAGGAAATCTTTTGGGAGGGTTTTTGTGTGTGGATGTTTGTGTCACTCAAATCATAGAGCAAGGAACTGCTGCCTACAGTTGGTTTAGATATTTACATATTAAATAGTCGAACGCAAATTTTCCTCAAAGAAATGATAGAATCCGACGTTCATTAATATCCTAGCACTAGCAGAACCTTTTTGAAAGGTGTCGGGGGGGGGGGGGGTGGCGGTGAACCAGAGGCCTGAGTAAATTGGAAAACAGAGGGCGCTATTACCACTGCGCACGTGTAGGTCAGTAAACACGGAAGGGCAAAACGGAGGGCAAATTGAATTGAATTATTATTAGTCACTTCGCAAGTTTCTGACAGCATCCCTACATTCATATCTGTAGACTGTGTAGGTAAGCAATTGAAGAGTAGACTAGATGGTACCGAGTTTTGGTTAAGCATCAACTGATCAAGAAATTTCTTCCCCAGTTTTTGAATGTTAAATAAATGCTTTACTTTACGAATCTACGTAAAAACTAGAAAGTAAACACGACCAGAGTCGCAGACGTCTCGGGTTCAACTTCCGGCCAAGTCAATGTTTTCTTTGCCATATTTCAAAGTAATGATAATTAATATTAATAACACAAGCATGTAACAAGCTACATCTCGCATTGTACACGTCACGTTATGTTGGTACAATGCTGAAAATGCAATATATATAGTCAAGTATGTCAGACATAGTCAGTACAAATTACAACTTACAAGAACAATGCCAGGTGTTAAACTCCCTTTTCAGTGGTCCCACTTACTGGGCCGCTAGGAGGAGCTCCCCTTTAACGAGTTTTGAGATTCCCACTGTGTCTAGTGCGACAGACAATCTCAAAACTCATTTAAGGGGAGCTCTTAGCGGCCCAGTAAGTGGGACTCCCTTTTCAGCTTTTGGTTAACTTACTATAATTATAAACATAAATTGTGTGGGCCTTTTGTTTCGATTCTGGCAGAACAAGTTGTGGTAACCAGCGTAACCCTCATCCTCCACTAGGCAAGACCTGCACTGCAGTCAATTTCACAAAACTTACCGTTACGATCAGTCACAAGAAGAGTGATGCACAGAAACCATGATATACACCAGCATCCTTCCTCCTAGTGGTGGTAACCGTAACCCTCATCCTCCTTCAGGTCTCCGACCTTTGGGAGGATGAGGGCTACGGTTACCACAACTACCTTCCTCCATGCTAACACAGTAACAGTAACAGCCTATCACAGACACAAATAACGATGGGTTATCCATTTTAAGTTGAGTTACGTCCGATGAATCGTAAGGCTTTGTGAAATACACCCCAGTTTTTGAACTCCTTTGAGAAAGGTCCTGCTTGGAGTCTCGGATCATTTTGGTCATTTTACTTCTAAGTCAGCAGTTTGCAACATTTTTGTAGTAGCCAGGTAGCCTGAATTGCTATTTTCTTATGACATTATTCCAAATTGAATTTGAATGTTCCTGATAGTGACAGGAATCGCCTATCGAAGATGAACAAAGCCAAGCCATCAACTTCGGCTTCCAAGAGTAGTGCTGGTCTACTGTCAATGCACTGGAATCTTGTGGAGTTACTTGCGCTGAGTGTCAAGGAGGAGATCTGGGCTATCAGTAAGTTATAGTTTGCCATTGGTTGAAGGAAAAAAAAAACCCAAATATTGGGGCTGAGACTTTGTGTATGTCCAGGAACGTTACTTACTTGGACCTTTACTTACTTATCTACTGCCCAGCAACAAAAGGGCAGCGACTAAAGAATTCTTGAGGGGTTCTCAAGGGGGGGGGGGGACAATTCCCTCTGAGTATTTTATTTCAATCTACTGTAGTCAGGTCCAAAAGCGTGTCCAATTAGAATGGAATCACGGACTTCACGGTCACGATTATTAGAGTACAACATCCATTTTAATTACATAGACTGTGTTTGTACACTACTTCCTAAACATGGCTGCCATTTACTGAACGCCAGCCCAAGTCACAGACGTTGTTGTAAATAGACATTTGTAGTTAATATTCAATTCGGTATTTTTATAAATAGCTTATGATTACGGTACCGAAGACGCTCACAGATTGATCGTTTAGTCTTCGCTCTTTTACAGGGTATTAAACCAGAAACCATTAACCAGACAGATAGTTCCTGCTGCCTCTGTTCCATACACGACTCACAAAAATAGTAGAGTCACACTTATAAAAAGGAATAATGTTTGCCCTTATTACAATCTTCAGAACACAATTGTTGGAATCCAGCAGTCTCCTGACGAAAGGCAGGCAGAAAGCACACACTGTGTGTAAACATTGAGTTACCGGGTCTTCTCAGAGCCACACTTATTCTTGGGAAGGGATTGAATATTATGGTGTCACTGCAAACCCTCAGCATTGGCCTCAAAACGGCTGTTCCTGATTCCCCGATTCCCCTTGCACAGAGAATCTGGTGGAACTCATAGAAGATGGATGCAGCGTTCCATTCATTGCGAGATATCGGCAAGAGCAGACCAATCACATGGAGGCCGATAAGATCAGGGAGGCCATTACAAACCTTGAAGATCTAAGGTAAGTGCCGGTACACCGAAACGTGTCTTTTTCCTTTTCTCTTTCTTCATTTGAAAAGAAGGGTTAAAAAGCGGCGTCCACTTTGTTTGTGTGATCTTTGAACTGCTGTAGCCAGGTTTACAACTAATTGTTACTTGCATCTGAATGAAAATGGGGCTGTGATCCCGGGAAATAATTAGGTTTTTTTTTTAATTACCTCTGATTGTTGCTGCCACACAAGATAGATTGACTATTAAGGCTATAACCTTAGGGCTGGTTGGCTCACGGGGTAAGAGCACCAGTCCATTAAGTCAGAGATCTCGCCTTCAAATCCCAGTCCAGTCAAATTTTCTTTGCTATTGTGATATTGTCATTAATTATTTTAAAATTGTTTGAAAATTTACTGGAACCTTGAACCGAGGTCTCTATCATTCTCTTTGGGGTGTGGGCCTTTCCCAAATAGTCAACTATCTTTGTAAGACACAGGGATGTATTAAACTTCCGGAAATTTCCTGATTTCCGGAAATGGCGTGATTTTATTTTTTATTTTTTATTTATCTGGTAAAACCCCCCAAAACTGAAGTGCGCCTGCACCCCTGCTGTGAATATCTTGGTCGCGTAAGCGCTCACTCACAGTCAAATCTTTCAGTCGCGTTAGCGCTCTCTCGCAGTCGCACAATTGATTGGCCTTCAGTGATTTTTAGGAAGTGACTTTGTCGGTCACTCACATCCCTATAGATATTTAGCAGCCATTTCTACACTCACAGCATTGCTGTCGTGTGTTCAAGTTTGATTCCCCGCCTTCCCGTAAACCTTTGAGCTCTCCGTCATTGCCTCTGCATCCCACTTTTCTCAGGGCTGTCCAAGCCAAGGCAGCCACGGCCGTGAAGCACATTGAGAAGGCTGGGAAGATGACAGACATGCTGCTCAATGCCTTCAAGGGTGCCCAGACCATGGAAGAAGTGGAAGCACTGGTAAGCCACAGTATGATGACCGACATCATCGGAAATCCTGTACTCTGAAAAAAAGTATGAATTTGACTGGGTCCAGATGGTGCGGATCTGATGTCAATGTTCAGCAAGAACAAGGTGTACATGTTTGCCACGGCATGACTTTTCTCCCTTTTCAGAAAAAAAATCCATTTATATACAAGATACTCGCTTTTCAATGAGGTTTTTTGCCTTGCTCGACGTGATAAACACTCACGCCCGAGCTGCCTGAAATGCTTGCAACAGGCATTGGGCAAAGCACTGAGCTTTCAGTGTTTATCGCGTCGAGCAGGGCAAAAAATCCCTCATTGAATTACATTCTGTTATATCTATGATACTTTATTTTGTTTGACAAGCATTGAGCCTTTCTTTTCTGAGAAACAAATGTGTGATTGAAACGGGGATGTTAGGTAAAACCCTGTCTCTGTTTTTTTGTTTTAACCCAAATTCTTCATTTTCGATTTGATCATCATTTCTCAGAGATCGAGAGGGTGTTTTGATGGGCTGGATGTGGAGTTTGATGGGCTCGATGTGGTTAGGGTTAGTGATCATTTGTGGACGTTGTTTTTTTTTTTTTTTTTCCAGTATGCTCCGTACAAGAGCGGAGCTAAGACAACACTGGCAGAGAGAGCCAGGAAGCTTGGGCTGGACCCGGCCGCTGAGAATGTCCTGAGATATCCCAAGTTCTTCCAACTCAAGACTTACGTTAAACCCACCGTGAAGGGTAAGTGTTTGGATCAGTGACTTATCACCAGACTAAGGTGTTCAGTGATTTTCAGGAAATGACCTTTTTTGTCACTTACATCCTTGAATATTGCTTTGATTGGCACTGTATATGCAACAACAACAACGACTAATCATCTGATCAGGATTGTGTTGTGGTCTCAATATAGGAAGGTTTGCGGTGACACCATGTATAAGGTCTCTTAAAGAAGAGGTGTGGCTCTGAAAAGAATCCTGATGAAGGCCAGTGCATACTGGTCGAAACAGCGAGTTACCACTCAGGTTCTTAGGAGACCTTATACATGGTGTCACTGCAAACCTTCCTATATTGATTCACCCAGCATGCAAAGCCTTAAGTCTTATTTGTTGTGGTCTCCACGATTCTGTGCTGTCCTCCTAGGTATGAGCACTGAGGCTGAGGTGGAGAAGGGTATCCAGCACATCCTGATAGACATCATTGCCAAAGACACTAGGGTGCTCAACAAGCTACGCGAGCTGTGAGTTCCACTCGGGCAGGGGCATGGACCTTGTATTCTGTTGACTCGTGAAAGGGCGAGCTGGGCCTCTCTTGGTTCCGGGGGGAGGGGGGGTGGGGAGGGGGGCACGATGGCCCTGTGGCAGAGCACAGAGGGCCAAGTCAACCCGCATCTGGGACACAGGAGCTAAGGCCCCCCCCCCAAAAAAAAAAAACCCAAATAGTTGTGCTTCCTATTACATAGCATCTGAAAATAGGGTATGTAGATTGGAAAATGTGGTTTTTTTTTTTAAACTTTTTTTATGGCGAGACATGAGTCATGTTCGGGCTAAGTGTTACCCAAGCCAACATAAACAATTAAACATGATTTTAATGTATGCAGGGTTGGTGGATTTGAATCATGATCTTTTAAATCACTAGTCATGCTGTCAAAATAGGGTTGCATCGACTCACTGTCAAAATAGGGTCGGTCGGAAAACACACTTTCCCTAAAAAAATAAATTCATGGTCACGCCGTCAAAATAGAAGTTTTTTTCACATGACGTCACCTGATTGCCAAAGACCAATTAGCATGTCCATAGGAGCGGTCCAAACCTGCAGAAGCGCATGCATTGAATCTGAGTATTTCCATTGGACAATTTAATGACTCGAAGGCGCGTGCATTCCATCTACATCCGCTTGAATTGAACGCTGACCAGCGAAAAGCATGTGACTGAAAAACCTCTATAGGGACGTTTGGGAAACCGGAAGCGGTGGGGGGGGGGGGAGGTCCTAATCTGATGCCCTGACATATGTGTGCATATCTCTGGGGATAAGCCTTTCTGCCAGTGGCCCCTAATTGCCAGTAAGACTAGCTTAGCCCAACTCATCTCATAGGCTTTTAATTGCTCATTGATCCTAATGATCTTAAATTGTACAACTGTATTTTATGAGAATTCATAAAAGTTGCCATTCAGATCCAAGCAGGATATTACCTCTTCCTTGGAGGTAGAACCCGCTAGGATTGAATCGTCAAGGAATTCTAACATTTTAAGGCAAGAGTCCGATTGTCAGAAGATTGTTTGAAAAATCGAATTGTCAGAATTGAGTCCAAAAAACCAACGCAAAAGCCGCGTTTCCACTGGACTAGAATTTAACCGAGATGATGGTTAAATTTCTAATAGTCAAATTTCATATGAAGTCTTGCTTGCTTTTCACAGAGTCAAATATGCCAATGTCACAATCAGGACCTCCAAGAGACCACTGACCGAGGAGAATCAAATGCACAGTGAGAACTACTCCGTCTATTTTGAAGGTTGCTACTCGACCAAAACAATCAGACACCATCAGGTACGTCCGTGCTCTGTGCCGAAATGCAACAAGACCATGGAGGGGGTAGGAAGGGCGGGGGAATCAGGCCTTCTGTCATGCAGAGCCTGTCTCATCGGGGGGATGAACGTTTTTGAGACGTGATACGCCAGGTTTAGAAAGGATCAACAAAAGTCTAAACCACTTTGTGCTGGAACTCTGAATTCGGAATGCCGGCGGTGTTGCTATGCACCAGGCCCTCTAAATCCGGGCACCATTATTGCCCAAGTTTTAAATATATTCAGACGACCGCAAAACTATATGTAGCATGACACAAGCCACACAGACATCCGATTGTGCCAGGTTTGACTCGCTTGTACACAAAGTGTACTTGTATTGGTTTATTTCACATGACAGGTATTTATTGTTTTCCGGATTGTTTAGCGAGATTCGAAAATGGCGCATTATTTCATAAAATCCCCTTGTGACAGTCATGGGCACTGTGTAGTGGTGGCCCGTTGGAAAGTGGTGAAGACGTCTCATTTCATGTCTTCCTCTGAGTAAATCAGAATTCTTTTTAAGACTACATGTAGTTGGGAGGCCTCCATCTAAGGGCTGGATAGCTTAGCTGGATAGCTGAAGAGCACTGGTACTTGCAGAGGACTTGGGTTCAAAATCTCAGTCAAGGCAAAGTTTTCTTTCCCATTTTTTTCAGTTTGTTCAAACTTTCCCAGTCAGTTATTCATTGAATTGTTTTGGTTCAATTCCATCGTCTACTCGGGTTGTTTGTGTTCGCTGTTTTTTTCTGTTATGTTGATCCGCATGCAGAAATGTCGGGCCCTCCAATAAGTGCCTGATTTCACCCGTAGGTAATGGCCATCAACCGAGGTGAGACACTGAAAGTCCTCCTAGTCAAGGTGATGATCCCGGAGGCGGTCATCGCCCTCTTCAAGAGCTTCTGCCAGAGCCTCTGGGTCCATAGGCACACCTGCCCGGAGCTGGTCGTCAAACTGCTGCAGGCATCCATCGACGAGGCCTGCAGCAAGCGCCTGCAGCCCATGATCATCCGAGAGATCAGGTCAGGCCGCCACCTCCTCCTCGACTGCCCCGCTACCTAAGAATGTTCGGGCTGTTGATGGCCGTGGTGGAGGTAGCAAGCCCAGGGTGGTGGTTTGTCAGTGGAGCAATCTTAGTTAGTGTGTGCTTGGCCGTGTTATTTAGCTGGGCTGCCTCGGGATGCTACGATGTCTCGTGCACCTTTGCTTGACCAGAGAATCGGGGGCACTTGGAGTTGGATTGTCGGAACTGCCCGGGTTATGTGTAAGGGTTCCAAGATATTGTCGGAACGCTAGAATTTCTATGGTCTCCTGGCAACCAACAGAGCTGTCCCGGGATGTATCATTCATTAGATCTCTTCAGAACCACACATTCTCAAAAAACAAAGATATGTTTCCACATGGTGTCAACGCAAACCAGTAATTGAGAAGCCATTGAAAATGATGTCCATTTATGATATATTCTATTTATTTCTATTTTCAAATTGAGAAACATTGGACTAACATAACTTGTTATGTTGCCGAGGAAAAAAGGTTTACTATGAGAAAGTCATGAAAATGTCTTGGAATATATTTTTTTATGAGAAGGCGCATAAACCCCGCTGAAGGGTCTAATTGGGAAAAAAAATATATATGTTTATAACCAGGGCTCGACCTTAGCACTAGCCCGGCGGTCATTGTCTAGTAAAAACAGCTGGGGCTAGTAAAATAACCCACTTTGCTAGCCTTGCGGACTAGTAAAAAGTAGACAGCGGTGTGGTGGCAAAAAATTATGCAGGCGGGGATAAGAAAGTAGAAACTAATAATTTGTTTTACTTGACCTGATAACCTTGTTTTAATTTAAATTCAATATTAATTTGACAGGGCTAGTAAAATTTGCTACGGGTTAGTAAAAAACTCAATTTACTAGCCCGGTCGGCTAGTAAACAAAAACTTTAAGCTTTAAGGCTTGATAATGTTTCTGATGTGTCTGTTTTTCATCTGGTTATATACGGCGGTTAATTGCTTCTGACTGGCGCTCCCACCCCGGCAAAGACTAGTTGACTATTATGGAAGGCCACCATCTAAGGGCTGGATAGCTCAGATGGTAAGAGCGCTGGTACATGTACGTTTCCCCGAGGTCTCGGGTTTGAGTCCCGGTCTTGTCAAAGTTTTCTTTGCCAATTCTTCACTCTGGTCTCTTTGATCCTTGAGCTCAGGTCTAATTTGACCAAGACGGCCGAGAAGGCCTCCGTGGACGTCTTCGCCCAGAACCTGCGCCGCCTCCTCCTGACTCCGCCCGTCCGGGGCAAGGTCGTCATGGCGATTGACCCCGGATTCAGGAACGGCTGCAAGCTGGCCGTCACGTCCCCCCTGGGTGAGCGTCGATTCCCGACCCCCCCCCTCCCCACACGATGGTGGGGGGGGGGGGGCAGTACTTGAGCACACTGCTCGAAGACCGTGGCAAGGTGCCGTGGTTGGAATCGCCAACAAATTCAGAGGGCTGTGGTTATTGGTGTGTAGGTGTCTCCACCGCTACTGAGATGTAGTAGACTGGCTAGCACAATACCTGTAGTTTCCTGACAACTGCAACCCCTAGCCCATCATAGGACGGTGGCTACCCTGAGTCTGCTCTACTGATACTCCCATGGAACGTGTTCCCTGCCGACTTGGTCCCCCCCAGCTAGGTACATTTAAGGTAGCAGCCAGGCTGTTTGCCTCCTCTCACCCGTACACTCTGTCTCTCCCAAGGTGTAGAACAAAGAGGTATCAGAACAGCTTCTTCCCACGTTCTGCCTCTCTCTCAGGAATTCCCTTCCTGGTTCATGTTTACCACCAGCATACGATCTTGCCCTTGCTAAGAGGAATGTCAATTCCTATCTCCAGCCTTCCTGAGCCTCTCTCCATCTCCTTCTTTCCTTAGCGCTTAAACTTGAGTGGCTTTATAGCCTTGTTTTGGGTGAATTTGCATTAAAAAAAAAACCCCAAAAATGACTATGGATATTGGCCTCTAGGGATTATGAAATAGCAGCATGGTGCTTAACGAGAATGAAAAAGGATGCTGGCGATTTCATATCGGTATTACATTCGTCTCATCGTCTGCATGGAATTTAATTCCTTTTCCATTCACGCTCCAATATCCAGGTCAGATACTGCAAACGGGAGTAGCCTATCTCCATGGCAACCGAGGGCAGGCTGAGGTCCAAACTATTGTAGACATGGTGATAAAACACAGGTAAGCATTGGCCAAGTCGTTTGATTTTGGAAGGCAGACAAAAAGAGAGAAGATAATCATGATGTTTAATTTGTGATTTAATTTTTTTTTTGTTTTTTTACATTCTGACCTGTCTTTGATGACTGCTACTGCTCTGACCTCTGTCAGTGTATCTCTGACCTTTGCTCTCTGACCTTGATTCAGGTGTGAGACCATAGCACTGGGCAGTGGGACGGCGTGTCGTGAAACAGAGTCAATCTTGGCGGGTCTCATCGGTCGTAGAGCGTTTGGCAGCCTCAAGGTCATGTACTGGTGAGTAGACCAGCCGGTTGCATGATGGCATATCCCGAACCTTATCACGCCAGTCCGTTCACTGCGAGAAGAGTTCGAGCATAGTCATCACCCCAGTGTGGACTGTGTGCTGTTGTTTCATGTGGCCTCATGGAGTTTGGGCCCACTCTTGACTGACAGGCGACTCCTGATGGGCCAGCTGTGGCTGGACTTGAGGACGGGATGTGCCAGAGCAAATATAGAGGCCGCGAATGAGCTCAATGTGGAGTGAACAGATATTAAGTACGTTGAATGTGACGATTTCAAAGTATGGAATGCTTGCAGTGACATGATGTGTGTACCGGTAATCTCTTTCAAGAATGGAGTGTGGCTCTTAGAAGATGATTTGAAACGACACGAAAGTGCTTCAAACTGCTGACTTGACTTTAACAGCCAAAGATGCGGATCTCAAAAATTTGGAGTGGCCTAGAGCTTTGACGCTAGCGGGACCATTCTCAAGGTGCTTGAGAGAGGTCCTCTTCATTGGAATATCAACCCTCGCCAGGACCTTTCTCAATGCCTTGGAGGCAGATCCAGCTATCATTGAAAATGTCAAGCCCTCTCAATAAAAATGGGGGTGAATTCGGCCCCGCCTGTGTCGTCCATTCCTAATGCCGGTGCTCTGTTTCGCTCGGTCTCCTTTGTTTTTGTTTTTTGGGAAGCATCGTCAACGAAGACGGCGCCTCCATCTACAGTGTGTCCCCGGAGGCAGCCAAGGAGATGCCAGACCTGTCCCCCAATGCCCGAAGTGCCGGTGAGTCCTCCGAAATGCATCAACAAAACCCTTTACCTGAACCCAGCAGGGTTTCATGAAGTCACTTCTAGGGGGCAAGGCCACCTTGGCCCCTCAAGGAAGCCAGTCTAATTTTTTCCCCCTCCTTTTTTCCCCTTTTTTTTCTGTTTTTTTTCTTCAGTTTCCATAGCAAGACGGCTCCAGGATCCTCTCGTTGAGCTAGTTAAGATTGATCCTAAGCACATCGGTGTGGGCATGTATCAGGTAAGGGATCCAAACCAACACTGGACTGCTACCAAAAATGGAAAGAAAATGTTCCGAATTGTTAAAGTGGAATTTATTACATGGTAGTGATTACCTGGTACATGGTAGTAATTACAATTACTCATAAACCATAGGTATAGCCATAAGCCATAGCCTTAAGCCATAGCCCTATCCAGTTTGTACGCAATGAACAATGTATTGCTTGGCTGTCGTTGGCTTTCAGCTGGAATCCATAGTGGTTGTGAAAGTTGATATCTGTTCTTTCACTTGCTGCGAAATGCAAGAACTCTCTCACCAGAAAACCCCATAAAAAGCAGAGACAGGTTCATATAAGATTTGAAGGTTTGCTTGGTGGAAATACCAAGTAGGGGGCTTGCGATGGCAACATGTACATCATCTCCCAAGGGAAGGAGTATGGCTCTCTTAAGAGATGACGTACATGGTGTCACCGCAAACCTCCTACTTTAGACAGGATCATGTTAGAATGCAGGCATGCGCCGGTTGACTGTCTCCACTGCTCCCTTCTTGTTTCAGCATGACATCCGAGACAAACTATTGAAGGACGCATTGAATGGTGTGGTGGAGGAGTGTGTGAGCTTTGTCGGCATTGACCTCAACGTGTGCTCAGTGCAGCTACTTGGGTAACCATTGGCCGGATCCGACATTCATAGGGCTTATGCAAAGACCTTGCCGTACCGCGACTGCTTGCCTGGGACAATGTCTTGGGAAACTACACAATTCACAGTAATACAGCAGCTGACTGACTTGAATGACCCAAATGGAAATCAGAACAGTTAAGAGGGCCTGATGATTCAATCCTAGCGGGACCTTTCTGGAAGCCAGAGAAAGGTCCTGTTAGGATTGGGACGTCAAGTCCTCTAAAGTTTTGGAACTAGAATTTCTCAGGTCATTGCCACCCCTGCTTAGGAGAAGGGGTAAGAGTTCCAACTCTGCACTCAATGGTTAGTGTTGAGGGGGAAAATGTGCGACGAGTGTGAATCAGACTTTGAGGCCCGAAAAGGAGGGTAGCCACCCTGTATTGTTTGCTACGATCATGAGGTGGAACAAACCCGCAATTGTTCAAATTCTGTTGAAAGATTGGAAGGCTGAATCAATAGAACACATTCCCGAAAAAAAGAAATGGTTTCCTTGGAGTGAAACCAAATTTGTTCTAGTTTGAATTCAAGGTTATAAATAATTCCCCGGGAAATTATGGGAAAACAATTGATTGATAGGAAGTAGTAGCTCTGAAGGGAGAAAAAGGCCTCCATAGGAAGAATATTGTCCTGCAAGATCTGAAAAGATAAGGTCTCTGTTACTCTGTTGAAACCAACAGGAGGATAGCAGGCATGACGGCCACCAGGGCGCAGAAGCTCATCGAGTTCCGGGAGAAGAACGGAGCCTTCACAAACCGCGAGCAGATGCTGGACATCAAAGGGTTTGGGCCCAAGACGTACGAGCAGTGTGCTGGCTTCATCCGAGTGCAGCCGGCATCCTGTGGCGGTCAAACGAAGAGGTGAGTCTTAGTCCACTCGGTCAAAGTCCTCACGATTTTGTCAACATAATGTTGTCAACGGCGTTTCATCTGTTTAGTAATTGAAGGGGGCTGTCTGCCAGGTTATACCACTCGCAATAGACCTTGTACATCGACAACTTCAATGCCACCAGCTTAAAGGGATTACACAACATTGGTCGAGGTCAAAGAATAGCATCCATACGTTGTCTGATCCAACATATGCATGAAATAGCACACCTGTGAAATTTCAGCTCAATCCGCCAACCGAGTCTCAAGTTAATAGGGATAACCGCTTCATTTGTTTCGCGAAAATGCAGCATTGAACGTAATTTTGAACGTAAAAATTCATTTAGATCTAGGGATGAGACGTAAACGATTTCTTTACTCTTTTCTCCCAAAATACAGCATTTTAGTCAGAAATATTTCAGTCCAAGGTTTCTACTATAACCATCTTCAAACTGTATAAGTTTCATGTAAATCTGTGAATATTTCTGTGTTTCGATCCAATTTTGTGTAGGGGCTTAATAAGTCCTGTTTACAACGTTGTTTTTTTTTGTAAAGCTAATTTTGTCAAATCCAATGGGAAACTAAGGTGAACTTATGTCCCGCTAGTTCAGATGTTAATGATTTAAAACTGGATGTAAAACAAAGCCTTCATATTAGAAGCCTAGCAGTTAAAATGATTAAAGTGATTCAACAATTTGCAAACTGCTAAGTAAACATGCATAATGGAATTTGCGCTTTAAAAATGAATTTAATAAGTGACTTAAATCACCAAAATTAGACAATTCCTATGAATTTAGAGGATCTGACAGTGTGATCCTTGCAGGACCATTCTCTTTTTTTTCGTAATTTACATTATTATTAAAGTAATATTGCATGCTGCTTACTGACTACGAAATTGATCCAAATGTAAATCTTAAAAGTCTCAGTCCTAGTAGGTCCTTACTCAGAAAGAAGGTTCTAGCATTTTTTTCCTATTCTAGAGAGACATTCTGCCTTTGAGGTCCTGTGGGGATCGAAACGTCAGGCCCTGTAAATAATATTTCAGATATGAATTCATCATTCATCTAAGGGCTGGATAGCTGGTACGTTAATCAAGAGGTCTCGGGTTCAAGTCCCAGTCCAGTCCAAGTTTTCTTTGCCAATTTTTCGATTCATTATTGTTACAGTAGATTATAATTTAGTGGGCCTGACGTTTCGATCCTAGCAGGACCTTTCTCAAAGGAAGAGTGACAAGGACAAAACAGATACATGTACACAAAGGAAGGGGGGAGAGAGTGAATAGGACACGGATGAGAAACAAAGGACAAAGAGTGAAGCTGGTAGGGAGAGATCAAAGGGAAGGGCAAGGAGTAGGGTAGGGATTAGTGACAAGAGGGGGAAAGATCAAAGAGAAGGTCCTTGCCCCTCACCTCAAGGTTTTCGTTCTGCCTCGCGTAGTGGATCAACATCCGGCCCAGTTATCGACCTGACACCGGGCGACGGCGAAGTCCCGACGCAAGCGGGCAGGAAGCGTAAAGCACCCACGGCCGCTGCCAGGGGCAAAGCTAAGAAGAGGAAGGCAGAGGTGGAAGCGAATCCCTTGGACATGACCTGGGTCCACCCTGAATCCTACCACATCGCCACAAAGTGAGTGTCTCCGATTGCCCCCTCGTTATTGTGATAAACTCCTTGCACTTTTTTGTCCAAACTCCGAAGCGATGTTTACTTACCGTTGTTCCCCATATTTGTGAAGAATCGTCACAAATTGGTAAACATACCATCTAAATAAGTATTGGTGTACTTTGAGCATTCTATTTGTAACATATTCAAAACCTAATTTCTGAAAGACATGATATATTAGCTGTTATTTATGGGACATTTTGTAAGAATTCCTTCCATCCTAAAATGTTGCATTTTTTTCTATATGCACCACCACTTCATTCTGTATGGGATACTCCATTGTTCAAAAGATATAGCAGGTCTGACATTTTGGCCCTGGCAGGAGATTGCACTGAGGATTTTTATGTTTGAGAGAGGCCTTCCTACCGGGTAGGATCAACATGTCAGGCCTTTTTTTTATTATCATCAGGCATCGGGCAAAGCACTGGGCATTCAGTATTTATCACGTTGAACAGGGAAAACCCTCATTTAATTACATGCAAACATCATGTTACATCTATGCTGTCAGGCCCTATTTTGTAAGATTTTGAAATTTGATGTATTTTTCCCTATACAGATTGCAACACCCCTACTACTTAAGTTGATGTTTTTCTTCAATGGGCAACCATTGGGATTATGTCTTATATTATCTTCTTTCCGCTCTTAGAGTTATATCAAAGGCCGGTGCAGATGTTAGCGATATTGGAACAGTAGTCATGAAGAACAAACTGCAGAAATTACTGGAAACAAACAGTAAGTCGGACCGATCAGAATACATCTCTAGATATCTGTGTAATTACAATGAATCCACTGATAATCTTGGCATGGGTTAGATTGCTGCATTGAGCAGCATGCCCTCCCCTGCCTGCAATGCGCCTCAGTTGATGGTCTAGCGTAATACCTCTTCTGTTTGCGTTTGTGTGACGTGGTCAAGAGCGACTACTAAAACATTACTGACCCAACCTAAGGTCAAGAGCAGTCACAGCATGCCAAACAGATAGTTGACTAATTGTCTCTCCCATAATGACTGGATAGCTCAGGTGGGAGAACGCTGGTAAGGTTAACCCGACAAAGGCATCAACCGGTTCTGAAAAGTTTTTTTGGGGGGCAAGCACTATTTGTGATGGATCAAAGTGACTGAGGCTGAACTCGCAGAGCTTTCTTAATTTCGGTGCTTGTAATCATGCCATTTGGTGCATATTTATGGTGTATCTACTTTAAAGGGTCTTCGTAGAAAAAAGTACCCGGTATGTCTTGTCTTGTATGGTTTTTCCCTATCTGTATTTCTTTTTTTCCTGTTGAACTTCTGATCCCCACATTATTTTGATGTCTCCTCCCCCCCCCCCCCACCCGGTCCCCAGCCTTTTAACGCCAATGAAACCCGAGGCCTGGATGTAAATCTGGTCCAGTGAAACTCTCTTTGCTCTTAAGCGAGTCGGCGAAAGATTGTTGGAAAATTCCCAGTCAATTGTCTGTCTTCCAATGGCGGCAGATCTGAGCAACTTTGACATAATGCAGTCAGCGAGCCAGTTGAGTTTGCAAGTTTTGGCCGACACCCGATACGTGTGGAGTAGAGGACTATTGTGGTTGCTTTTTGTCTCAACGATGTTTTTTTGTTGATGCATTTTTTGTTCCAATCCCCAAGCTGTAGGGCAACTTGCGGAAGACCTTTCGGTGGGGGAACCCACGATGAAGCTCATCATCGAGGGACTCAAACAGCCAATGGGATATGACATCAGAGCAGGTCAGTCCCATTATTTCATCCGGAGGTAAAAGCCGGAGGTTTTGTGATACATGTGCATGGTCAACCTCCTTGCCTTTGTCTGTTTACAAGAAGTCATACAAACATATTTAAAACTAGAGATTTATGTCTGTTTGCAAACAGAACATAACGCTTTTCCGCATCTGGTTCTCTTTATAAAAAAAAAAAATGATGAAAAAAAAATTGACACCAACGGGATTCGAACCCGTAACCTCCATTCCTAACCCAAAACGCACGTGCATATTTTGTGCACAAAGTCTATGGCAACAATAGCTTTTTCGCTTCGCTGCGAAAAAGCTAAAACAAAAATTCTTACTGACTTACTGACCCCCCCAAAAAAAAATCTTTAAAAATGTAGTGGGGTCTGACATTTTGATGCCTGCAGGCCCTCCGAAAATGTTTGAGATTTGTTTTTAAGTAATATTTGTTTTTAAATTCTGTCTGTTCGCTGAACTGTGGAAACAAAATGTTCTACTTACCAGTATACATTAATTGGGATTGTGATTTCTGGAATGTACAGCTGGTAGTGGTTGTTTCTTACTCAATTGTGTTTTCTCAAAAGTTAGACGTTACAATCCTAGCGGGACCTTTCTCAAGGGCACTTTGCCTTTGAGAAAGGTCCTGCTAGGATCGAAACGTCAAGCCCTCTATCTTGTTGAGATCTATGTATTGCAGGTCATTTTAGTCAGTGAGCAGTTTGCAACAGTTTCTGTACTAACTTCGGTTGTGTTTACACAGAAAAGTCAGAAATGTTGAGTTACTGGCTCTTTTCAGAGCTACATTCCGTCGCAAAAGAGAATGACTTTGATACAGGGTTCACCACAAACTTGTCCAGATTGTGCTTCCACCGTGCAAACTTTCATATCTAATCTGACGCTGTCTATTTGCAATGTGAGAGGTATAGCCACGATTTTTCCAGTCAGGTTTGATTCAATTGTCAAATCCTTTTGAGTAAGCTGTAACCGGGTCTGGTTTTGAGCCAGATCTCTTTCTAATAATATAATAAACGATTCTTTTAAAAGTTTATTTAATTAATTTTATTTATTGTGTTTTAATTGTTAGATAAACAACCCTTCTTTGACATTTTTGGGTGATATTTTCAGCTGAAGAAACATGATTTTAATCAAAAATTCTCTATTATTATTTTTGGTCTTCAGAATATGATAAGCCTCTGTTCAAGCAAAACCTCCTGTCTGTCTCGGACCTGCGGAGTGGTCAGATGGTGACCGGTCGCGTGTCCAACATGACTCACTTTGGTGCTTTCGTGGACATTGGGGTCGGCCCGAATGGGTTGATCCACAACAGCAAGATGGGCAGGATGAGGCAGGGACAGCCTCTGGGCCCCGGGGATAAGGTGACCGTCAAGGTGCTGAGTGTTCAGAAGAAAGGGAATGATGGCAAGACTAGGATTAGCTTGGAGCTTGTGAGTGAGTGATGTGAGATAGGGTTGGATGTCATAGGATGAATACTGATCTAACCCAACCCATCCCAGCCCGACCTAACACAATCCGACCCAATCCAACCCATCCCAACCCCACCCAACCCAGCCTATCTCATCCCAACTCGACCCAACCCTACCCAATCCAACCCAACCCAACCCAACCCAATCCATCCCAACCCAACCCGACCCAACCCAACCCAACCCAACCCAACCCATCCCAACCAACCCAACCCAACCCAACCCAACCCAACCCAACCCATCCCAAACCGACCCAACCTGACCCAACCCATCATGAGCCAACCCAGCCTGACCCAACCCAACCCAATCCAACCCAACCCATCCCATCCCAACCCAACCCAACCCAACCCAACCCAACCCAACCCAACCCAACCCAACCCAACCCAACCCAACCCAACCCAACCCAATCCAACCAAACCAAACCAAACCAAACCCAACTCAACCAAACCAAACCAAACCAAACCAACCCAACCCATCCCAACCCAACCCGACCAAACCTGTCCCAACCCATCTCGACTCAACCCAGCCTAACCCAACCCAATCCAACCCAACCCTACCCAACTCAACCCTACCCAGCTCAAACCAACGCAACAACCCAACTCATCCCGACCCAACCTGACCCAACCCAACCCTAGTACCTATCCCGACCTAACCTGACCCAACCCAGCCCTAGTACCTATCCCGACCCAACCTGACCCAACCCAACCCTATTACCCATCCCGACCCAACCAGACCCAACCTGACCCAACCCAACCCTAGTACCTATCCCGGCCCAACCATACCCAACCCAGCCCAACCCTAACTGTTTGTCTCATCCCTCGGAGAGTGTTTGGTTTTGTAAATATGTTGATATTATTCATATAACTTATTTATAAACCAAGAAAACAATCATTTATATATATTTGCGTTGATAAGAATATGATCAAATATTTTAAAATGATGAAAGTTGTTACCAACAGTAACATTTATTGAATGAAAACTACTCAGTGCCAAGGACTTAAAATTCTTCACCATACTATGTATTCAAGTCTTTCTGCCTGTGAGAAAGGTCCTGCTAGGTCCATGCAAAGCCCACTGTATTCTTCAGACTACATTTACAGTATTTAAAATGAGTTGTCCCTGTAGAAGAATTTAGAATTTCATTTGGGATCCTAAATGTTTCCCGCAGTCTAAAAAGAACTGAGATATACCCCTTTGTGGTTTTTTTTAATGGGTTATAAACAATGCCTAAGCAGTAACTTTAACTCTTTTATTTTCATAAAATTTAGTGGGCCCGACGTTTCGATCCTAGCAGGACCTTTCTCAAAGCCTTTGAGAAAGGTCCTGCTAGGATTGAAACGTCAGGCCCACTAAATTTTATGATTTGCATTTTGGTTATTTTAGTCAGTAAGCAGTTTGCAACATTTTTGTATATCTCTTTTATTTTCAGCCAAACCAAGTAATGGAATACTGGCAGAAATGATTTAAAACAATTTGAAAAGTTTAACTGGACTGGGACGTGAGCCTTTGTTTCCCATTTTTTCATTTTTTGTTTTTAATAAGAAGAATGGCACTGTTCCCAAGAATGGAATTCCTCGTTTTCATCCAAAGTAACCTGAGGGGATCTCATATTCCGCAACCAAACATGAAACAAGGTTGTGATCACAAGTTCAAAAAATCACCCCTATTATGGTCTTTCTGCCTTTAGGAGAGAAACAAAAAATATTGTGCTTCAAGTTCAACAATTGATGTCTATGTGTGTGATGCCACCAGTTTCAAAAAGCTACTTAAGCACTAAAAGTTGACCAAACACAAAGGCCTAAATGAATCAACAAGATGGAAAATGGCAGAGAAAATCTTTCTTTGGAAAAACAGTTTTCCTTGCCAATTTCAACTTTTTTTCAACAGAGTTGCGAGTAGGTTTTTCTTTGATTTGTTTGACCCGAATAAAGCCAAGTGGGAGATGCAGGAGAAAATTGACTGCCAAGTTGAGCAGAGAGTGGCAGAATGCAACTCAGTAGCGCTGTGAAATATTCCCTCCCACCCTAAGGGCTGAATCTAACAGAGACTTGTTGACATTAACTGGATATTGCGGGGATTATGTGCATAAGGATCAAGCATTATTGTTGTCAGATTGACCCCATGCAACTTATCAGCTTTGATAAAGGAGTTTGGGCAAAGTTCATTTGGTGCTGCAGGGATCAGGGCTGTAATCTGCACACTGGTGGCCAGGCGGGTTGGTGGGTTTGTCGGGCATTAGCCCTATGAAAAGGGACAGAAGTCTCCGAGCGTGTGTCGACTGTATTATTGACCTACCTTCTGGTTCCAGAACAGTTGCCAGCGGCGCTTCTCAAATAAAAGGCTCCAAAGTTTAGAGGGCGGTCTTATCTGCAGTTGTCGTTTCTTGTCTACGCCTGTGTGTGTTTTTGTGTGTGTGGTATTTTGCTGGTGTTTTCCTGGTGTTAGCTGGTGTTCAGGTGGATTTCCTCTCGGGGACGTTTTATGATTTCGTGAAGAAGAGCGAATTTCTGAGCGCCGTTTGTGGACAAGGTGAGCTTGAGTTTAACTCTGTTTAAATACACCAACATAATACAATCGGCATGATTATTGTGCAGGTCTGCGCAGAGAATAGTTTGGTCAGCTAAAATCAATAGCTGCTTGTTGCATTTGGACAAATTCAAATGATTATCATCTTCATAAAGTGGAAGGATTGCGGTGACACCATGTAGCACTCCTTCAAGAAGGAGTGTGGCTCTGAAAAGTCTTAGTTAAGGCAACAATCTACCATTTTTCCCCTATAGAATTAGCACCATGGATGACAATCTGACAGATGAATGTCTGCCAATGGACAGATCAGTTGTGGAAATGATAGACGGTGAGTAATCATTTCTAAGGCTATCCTCTGAGATTGGCCCTGCTAGATAAAATCATCAGGCGCTCAATAAACCCTTTTTTTTAATTTAGGAATATTTGAAAGGAATAATCATCTTGATTTCTGTCTATAGGCCAGAGTTTGCCACTCACACAAATACATTATGACTTTATTTTAAACTCGAACAAATATATAAAATATATTTTTGTTAAACTAAGGGCAATGATCTAAAGACAAAATTTATAAAAACATTAAAAAAAATGAACAAAATGGTTGAATTAAAAAGTCCACTTTAGGTTAGGAAACGGTGACCCTGGGTGACCTTGCTTTTTACCAAGGAGATTTTACACTGCTAAGCTCCTGTTCATGATTGGCCATTGCCTTATCGCTCGCATCGCATGCCTCCGTTCTTCCACCAGTGATTTTTGAGGACACGGCCCTGACCAGCATCTTTTGGCTTCTGACCTTTGTTACCCTCGTCCTCGTCTTCGCCTTCGTCGAAAACGTCAACTTCCTCTTCAAAATGATCCCCAACAAGGATCGCATGATACGCATCATGTGGATGCTCGGCATCTATCCAGTGAGTTGCGGCCTCCGTCCACTTCACTTTTTTTCCCCCGTATTTGAGGGAAAGTTTCCCGCTTGGACGAGAACACTTTCCACGACTTTCCGTGCAGTTTGCTGTGCAATGATTTCACACAATTTGTTACACGGTATTTGGCGCTCCCACATTAGGGAGGGCCACCATCTAAGGGCTGGATAGCTCAGACGGAAGAGCACTGATACGTTCATCCAGAGGTCTCCGGTTCAAGTCCCGGTCCAGTCAAAGTTTTCTTTGCCAATTTTTGAATTTGTTCAAAAGTTCCCAGTCAGTTGTCCCTTTGTTTGTTTGACAATTATGTTAAGGTCAAACAAATAAAAATTGTTTGTAAACAATTTTGAGAAAAAAAAATGGCAAAGAAAACTTGACTGGATCAGGACTTGAGCCCGATTCCTCTGATTTTGTGTACCAGTGGTCTTACCATCTGAGCTATCCAGCCCTTAGATGGCGGCCTTCCCAAATTGTTAACAAGTCTTTGTTGACATTATAAAGGAGTTGACCATGCCATATTTTTGTCAGTGAATGCAGCCTCTCATTTGGCATTATTTGGAAAGGTTCACCTTTGAAATTTTACCCCTGGAGCATCTAGTGCCTCATATTGTGGGGAAAACCCACCACCAAAAAAAATAAATCAAAATTTAGTGGGCCTGACGTTTTGATCCTAGCAGGACCTTTCTCAAAAGCAGAGAAAGGGCTGCCTTTGAGAAAGGTCCTGCTAGGATCGAAACGTCAGGCCCACTAAATTTTGAGATTTGCATTTTGGTAATTTTAGTCAGTAAGCAGTTTGCAACATTTTTGTTTGTCACTTTAAAATTTTGTTCTGTTAATTATGTGTGCTTCGATGGTTTTGATATTTTGAGTACATTTTTGTTTTTCAAATCAACAGGCTTGGTCTGAGTTGTTATACTTTACACTCTTACCTTCTGTGTTTTTTTTTTTTTTTCAAAATAAGAGCATTTTTATTGAATGTCTTAATCATAAAAAAATTAACTGTCAATCATTGTAATTATTTCTTATCCATGTGACCTTACTTTAATAACATTCTTATTCTAATTGTATACTGGAGCAGAGACCAGTGGTAATTTAAAGACTGTCTCTTGATCAATCTTCTTCACAATTCCTGCAAGAGATAGAACAGCATTGTTCATCCCATTTCTGAAATTCCTTCCAGCTGTTTGCCTTGACGTCCCTGTTGTCACTCTACTTTCCCCGTTCGTCTGTCTTCTGCAATCTCACTGCAACCTGGTACGTTGAAGTCTGTTTCTTTTATGGCTCACGTACTCACTGTAGGTCTAAGGGTCAAAATCTGGATGATAAAAAAAGAAGAAGTGCTGTAATCATTACCCAGTAAGCAATCTTCCAAATTCATCTGGCTGGGTTTCTTTCTAGCCAACAAACAGTTTCAAAGATTTCTGTAGCACCAATAATTATATTATTATATTAAAGCTGATCAGATTTAACAAACAAACCCATGCTTTCCCTACTAAAATATTTCACGAGGGAAAATCAGAGAAGCTTTTTTCCTTCATTCTGCCTTCATAAAAAAGGTCCTGCTTGGTTCAAAATATGAGACAATTACCGATAAAAAAAATCTGCCTTTGAGAAAGGTCCTGCTAGGATTGAAACATCCTTACAAAAAGATTTAATGAGGGAAAATCAGAGAAGCTTGCTGCTTTTTTCCTTCATTCTGTCTTCATGAAAGGTCCTGCTTGGTTCAAAATATGAGACAATTACCGATAAAAAACTGCCTTTGAAAAAAGGTCCTGCTAGGATCGAAACGTCAGGCCCACTAAATTTTGAGAAAAAAAATGGGATCAAAACAGAGCGGAATACTTACAGCTTCACACCCACGATCTCCTTCTTTGTCAGCTATTATGCACTGGGAGTGTACTTTTTCATTGGACTGATCGTCTTCTACTTTGGCGGTTACGAGCAAGCCATTCTCCAGATAGCTGACACCCGTGTGCCTTTACTGCCATTCCTCTGCGGAGACAAGATCACCATCAAGCTCACCGAGTAAGTGTTTTGAGATTTGTTTTTATGTAACAGAGACATCTTTCAAACAAAGGGAAAACTGACTGGGAACTGTTGATCAAAATTGAAAAATTGGCAAAGGAAGCTAGACTGCTCCAGGATTGGGCCCTAGGCCTTTGGATCATCATACTCGCACCACCAGGGAGACCTTTCCCAAATAGTCAAAGTATCTTTTCTTGGGTCATTTCAGATTTGATTATTGATTAAAATGCAAAGAAAATTTGAACGAAAACGAGCCAACTAGATTTACTGGAGTTGTGGGTGCTATTAAGAAGCATTAATTATAAACAGGCTTGGAAATACACTTGTATTCCTATGTAGTTTGCTCTGTGAGTCCTCTTTTTTTTGCAGAAGTGTTCCTAATTTCCTTTAAGATGGGCTGGCAGCTATTCAATGATAAGGGCTAGTCCGAGTGAGGTGACAAGAGCATACCAGCTCCCAGGATTTACTGTCATGTACATGATGTATTCCCAATTGCCTACCAGGCTTATCTGTCAATGATAACTGATTAACCCTGTTACTGTGAACTGGCGGCTTGTTCATTCTTCTTACAGGTGGGCTTTTCTCCGTCTGCGTTTCTGCGTCATTCAGTTTGCCATGCTAAGAGCAATGCTGATGTTCATTGAGAATGTTCTGTTTGTCAATGGCACATACAACCTCAGCATTGTAAGTGGAGACAAATTATCTTAGCAGGACCTTTTTCAAAGGCAGGTTGACTTTACCTTTGAGAAAAGTCCGGCTTTGGAGATATTCTGACATTGAGAAAAATTCCTGCTCGAATTTATACCTTAGAAATCTATGTCAGTAAGCAGTTTGCCACATTTTGCATATTGCTAAAAGAGAATGATACAAACAAATCCTGGAAGATTGGGAGGTACTGGACTGAGTGAAGAAGATGGAAATGTTTAGAACATGTCCTCAGAATGCAGAGCGATCTTCATAGTTACCATCGTGTTAATGTGGTATCTGGAGGGAAACAGACAAGTGGGAAGGCCAAGAACATTCTGGAGACGTACAATGAATATAATTGGAAAATGTGGAATGAGACCAGAGGGTGGGCCTTGGTTAGGAGGAAATATACCCAAAGTGAACAGGATAGGTGAGGTGAGATGAGACTTGGACTGTGTCCGAATGAATCGGCTACGACTCCAGTTTACACGCAGATCTATAGAAGCAACAAGCTAGTGGCTACTTACAATCCCCATAGAATGGTGTACCGGTATTCTCTCCGGCCATCATCCAACGCATTCGGACACGGCCTAACGTGGCTTCATCTGTGCACGATTTCAGATGACGGCAGAAAATGGTTCCATCATCGTCTACAGCTTAGTCATGGCGTCTGGCGGCATCTTCATGTGTGCCCTGTACATCATCCACAACGCCTCCAAGCCCCTGCTGCACGACTTCTATCTCTCCCCCAAGTTCCTGCTCCTCTTCGCTGGCTTCTTGATCAGCGATGTCCAGATGGTCATCCTAGGGCTGCTGACCACCAAAGGGATCATTCCGTGCAGTATGCCATTTGACGGACCCAATCGCGCCAATGGTCAGTCGTCTGGATCTTGTGTATAAACAGCTTTGACCAGGCTTAACCATTCTATACGGTATTCTATATCTACCACCAAAAGTTGTCTCGTAACTCAAAATACTTACCATAGAGATGCCATTCAATCACTTTTCATGTTATTTTTCCAACAAAGGGAAGAAATACAGACTGGGAAATTTAAAAAAAGCTATTCTGATAAGGGCCTGACATTTTGATCCCGAAAGGTTTCTGGCTTTAACTAAAGAAAGTCCTGCTCGGATTGAAACATCAAGCCCTGCAGATAATTCCGATTTGCATTTTGGTCTTGTAAGTCAGTATAAAGCACTTTGCCCCATTCTCGTGCTACTTTGGAACTTTGACTGGACTGGGATTTCAACCCAGGTCTCTCAGATAACACACAGGCACTCTATCACATGAGCTACACTGTATCTAGTATCTACCCACTTTGATGGGGCCTTCACAATTAGTCAACTGTCTTTTCTGGGATAGGGGAACTAGTCAGAAGTAATTCTGCCACCGTACGAACTGCTTCATATGGTGGCGGCACCAGTTAGCAGCATTTAACCATTGACTGCTGTATAATTTCCGGGGGAGATGTGTCTTTTCAAAGACTCTGCATCATTCCGTCTGATTTCATATTCCCCCTTTCTTTCCAGGATGGTACAGCCTGATACAGATTGCCGAGAGCGCCCTCATCTATCCTATCGTCATGACCTACTTCCGTACGAGGAAGGGCAACGTAGTGAGTGTGCTGGACAGGGCCAAGAGGCAGCCGGGAACCAGCAGCAAGAAAAGGAAGTCAGTGGCTAATGCCTTGTACAACTCTTACACCAATCTTTGAAAGGAGGGACCCACCAACGAGCACAAATTGCTGCACACCGCAATTGCTTCTTTTGGCGAGTACACTGAGTACAACCTTCTCCCGTCCTTCTCCCTTGCAACAAAATGTACTTCTCTCGACAAGGGTTTGCCCCAGTATGGGCGTCATTAAACACAGTGTGCTGAGCACCTTTCCCGATTGCCCGCTGAAAAAAACAAACCAACAGCTCGGTTGGGATTTGAACCTGCGACTCCTGCTTTTTAGTCTTAACCACTGGACCACCGCGCTAGTAGTCAAGGTCATACAAAATCATATTACCGGTATATCTAAAATGTACTTAATTGTTTAATGATAATTTGTAATCTGAGCTGCTGTAAAGCTTTGATTGTCTCTCACAGATTTCCTTGAAAGTGCCCAACAGCCTACATCACTCAGAACCCGTCTCTGGTTACACTGTGTGGGCTATTGTTCACTTGAGTACATATAAACTAAAATAATAAGTTCATTAGGGCCGTTCCCACTACGAAAATAATCACGATTTGAATCGCTATTCAAAAACTTTTTTTTTGGTGTTCACACAGGCCCCAAAAAATTGAGTCACAAATAATATTGACGCAATTGCGGTTAGCTATGTGGTCGCACTGCGCATGCGGCATTCCTGAAAGATAAACAAACCCTGTGCTGGACTTCCTGGCAGTAAGCTGCTGGCAGGAGCTTTCCCACACACATCACGTCGCAAACAAAAGCGATTATTTGAAAGTCTCACACTTAGTGAAGTCTGAATCGTGACTCAAATCCCACTAATAATTGCGTTTATTGTGTTCACACACGAAAAAAAAGTGCGGTTTGAATCGCGATTCAAATTGCAATCCAAATAATCGCATTTATTTGGTATTGTTGGGATGGCCCTAATATTGTTTCTAACGATGGAAATTTGTTACAATGTCAAGAGTAGCATGTGTCGACAATAAATCTCTTAACAATCTCCTGATGATAGAGAACACTGTTTTCAATACACCGTGTCTCTCAGTTCTTCTCAGAACCACACAAATTCAGAAAAGATTGTACACAATGTACATGGTGTCACTGCCATCATGACTGCAATAAACTCTTGGCTTCAACCTTCAGCCTTCACTGTCATTACCCTGAAAGGTCATACAAAAATCAATGAAAGGCCCTTTGTTAGAAATGTGTATATAGTTTGCTCTGAAATATATTAGATTAATTTCCCATTATGAATTTAAATTTTCTAACTTCCAGAAATAGATTTGTTCATTTGAAAAAAAATATTCACTTGATCCAATGTGTAGAGTTTTAGATCGTACCACAAGCTGAATCAACCCATGTGCTTCTTGATTAAATCAGCCGTACTTGCGATGATGTATAGCCCTTTTCAGTTATGGTTGGGTTGAAGAGAATGACAATGTGCAGTGTTTGCCTTTGGATCCTATTCCAGATTAGCAAGCTGTTCAACCCTCTGTACTGGCCTGGGTAATACCCTGGTGTAGGATACGAGATAGATTATACACAGTGGAATGTCGCTATAGCAAACATCCATGAAAATTGTTCGGTATAGCGGTCATTCGTAATAGCAGTTGCGGCCAAATATTTTGTACACATAAATTGGGAGCCAAAGGGCATGTTCGGTATAGGCGCATGTTGGGTATATCGGCGTTTGTTACGGCAACGTTCCACTGAACATGAAATATTACCCTGATAAATCGGACAGTCATGCTGGAAGGGGATCAAAGGGCATTTCCTTTGTCCGAGGTGAAAAGGTGATATCATAAGTGGGGTCTTAGTAATGATACTGCAAATTTGTATTTATAAGCTCAAAAAATAAAGTTGTAGTTTAGTTCAAAATGTGGAGTATTCCCGTGTGTCTGTGACTGTAGTTTATGTGTTATATAACCCACAATTTATGTATTTTCTTCAACTCTTACTACGGTACAATCGGTAGCTACGTACGCTGCCAAATGATAGATTTGAAAATGTGGAATGATTTTATAAATCATGGTGGAATCCTAAAAGATTTTTTAACATTATTTTTCATAAATAAAACCAACAAAAAGATGCACAAGGCAAGAGTTTTTTTGACGGACAAAATTATTTTCATTTTATTAATCTTAACACTCTCGTAGGCAACAATAAAATACATGTAATTATCTGTTTGAAAAATTTACAGATTCGTTTTGAAATTTTTAAAGACAAAACCCCCACATTTTTACAAATACTGATCAAACCATGGCAGGGCATTGTGGTGAAGCTGTAACCCCGATTATCTGATTATTATGTTGTGGAATTTCGGTTTATTGCTTTTCAACAGGCTGCCAGTTGAGGAGCCATTTGGATCGACTGCCACTAAGCACCGGGCAATAGTTGGCGCAATAGGAGGCGCAAGAAGCATTGTCATGCTTATCCATTTTTGTTTTGGGGTACGCAAAATCAGAGATCTCGGGTTCGAGTCCCAGTCAAGTCAAAGTCTTCTTTCAGTTTGCCATTTTTTTTTTTCAAAATTTTTCAAAAGTTCCCGGTCCATTCTTGGCTTAGCAATTTCGGTTGCTACAGTGATCTAAACAAACAAAAAATTAACTCAATTTGAATGTTGAAAAACAGCATTTGGGAAGACACTTGATTTCACATCTTCTCAGAAATCGATTCCAAATTTGCATCTGTCGTGAAATGCCCCATCACGATTGCCCCATGACATCCGTCCATGGATGGATAGCTATTCCTTCTGTAGCCATGGCAACCTCTCAATATCCACGTTGCCCCCACAGAGAACCACGGCAACGTTCTGCAGGGACGGGTCCATCTCTTTCATTCTGTCCGAGAGCACGGCGGCTATGCCCGTAGCTGCGGCGGGCTCAATAAGAAGCTGAAAGGGCAACAAACCAGGCACATTATCTTTGTGAAAATGTCAGTGAGGTATTAGTCTTTTATGTTTATTCCTTGCTGGGACCCAGATGTCAGACCCTCTAATATCGACTCCTAAGAGTCATCAGTGTTTACTCACCTTTAACCTTGTCCAAGCAAACTTCATGGCCTCTACAATCTCCTGGTCATTCTGTGAGACAGGGTAGAGTGATTGATTTTGAGATTTTGAGATTCGTAGAGAAAGACAACTGATTTGAGTACACATTTTGACCTAGCCAAGAGTAAAGAAAGTTCCACAATATCACTTCTTTCATTCCTGGAATTTAATATGGAAAGACATGCAATGAAGTTCAAGTTAGCAAATGAACCTGAGGTCGATTTCACTAAACTCGTCGTAACTTGCGATCAGTCGCAAGACGAGTGATGCACAGAAACCACACGGCCTAACACAACTTACGACGGGTTATCCATCATACGTTGAGTTACGATGCATCGTAAGTCTTTGTGAAATCCCGCACCACAGGTACACGATACTTGACCAAGGTAAACAGGTACCTGGTTGAATTTTGTCAGATTTCTTATTGGTAAAAAATTATTTTTTACTTTTCTAAGTCAAACGAGGACACTTTTGTGACTAATTTCTTAACTGCAATTCAAAACACAATATGGGTAACTGGTTCCCGAATTACCAGACATTGCCAAGGCCAAGTTAAAGTTCACACAGTTGTCCTTACCACTGTGAATACGTCCTTCTCAGCTTTCTCTTTCAGTATGGGGAATGTCAGTTTACCCAGCTGCTGTGTACGTATGGCATCGGCCACTGTCTGCAGGGACTGGGGAGGATTAGGCCACATTCTCTTGCCTGTAGACAAAGGATAGAACCCAGTCCATGCAGGCAATCATTCAATCAACCAACCAACCAACCTATCAACTGACTGATTAATCAATCAAATCGTGTCCTTTAGATTGATACATGTATGTACAATGTAGTATACAAGGTGACAGCTCAATGTGCGGAAGAAGATCTCAAAAGTTGTTGATTTGATTTGATTTGAATCGGTATCACGATGAAACAGAAACGGAAGTTATAAAACAAGAATACTAAAAACAAGTATTGCACAATATGCATCAAAATAAGGTTATACCAGGAATAGCCAATGCAAGTTTTTCAACTTATTTCCAATGGCGTCCCTATCTTTATTTACGTGATATACAAATGCTTGCTATCTTGAAGAAAAAAAGAAAAATAGGCCACACATTTTGTTCCTTTCTCATGGATCTTTCTCAGCAGGTAAGCATTGGAATGATAAAACCAACGATAGTCCATTTATTACCAACTGGCTGTAATGTAATGGGTTGGGGGAAGCACATTTGTTGCGCTTTTGGCGGACAAAAGAACCCGTTTTGATGAAAGATGTTGATCATTTTGGAGTGCTTTGGAACTTTTGTCTGATTTTATTTTGGATTGCTTACCGTGTCGTAGTGATCTCTCCAGATCTTTCCCTTCGGGCTCCACGCAGAAAACTGCAAAATAAACAAATGTCAACATCCACGACCAGCTAAGTAAAACCGTGTTCACATTTCTCAGCCATAGAGTGACATTAACCACTTAATAACAATGTTCCCGCATACCTGCTCTCTTGCGAATGTATTAGTGCTTGCACATTATCTTTTCACAGTTCCAATGCAACTCTGTTGATTTCAGATTTCATTCTTTTTCAGGTTAAACGTAAGAGAGGGGAGATAATGTAAGCGATGCCACTTACTCTTGACGTCTTTACTGATGCCTTTGACTGCAGTGGCTATCCCACTGGCCAATCCACCACCGCTGGTTGGGATCAAGATGGCTTGGACATCGGGGCACTGCTCCAAGAGCTCCAAGCCAAGAGTCCCCTGGGGAGAGATGAAACAAGGGAAAGATATCAGCCACCTCAGGTTTTTTTTTTTTTTTACAAAGAGTCTCTGCTCAGTGGCTGCATTTCATCTGTGAAGGTAAAATTGAAATCATCTCCATCAGTGAAAGGTGGATCACTCTAAATGCGAATTTGATTATTTAGAAGAGGCTAAATAATAGGAGAAAGAGGAGGAAGAGGAAGAAGAAAAGGAGGAAGAGGAGGAGGGGGAGGAAGAAGTTAAGGAGTAAGAGGAAGAAGAGAGGAAGAGAAAGAATAGGAGGAGTAAGAGGAAGAAATGGGGCAAGAGGAAGAAGAGGAGGAGGAAGAGGAAGAAGAAAAGGGGTAAGAGGAAGAAGAGGAAGAGGAGGAAGAAGAAAAGGAGGAAGAGCAGGAGGAAGGGGAGGAAGAAGAAAAGGAGGAAGAGGATGAGGAGGAGGAAGAAGAGAAGAGGAGGAGGAAGAGGAAGAACAGAGGAGGAAGAGGAGGAAGAAAAGGGGGAAGAGGAGGAGGAAGAGGAAGAAGAAACCGAGGAAGAGGAGGAGGAAGAGGAAGAAGAAAAGGAGGAAGAGGAGGAGGAGGAAGAGGAAGAAGAGAGGAGGAAGAGGAACAAGAAAAGGAGGAAGAGGAGGAGGAGGAAGAGGAAGAAGAGAGGAGGAAGAGGAAGAAGAAAAGGAGGAAGCGGAGAAGGAAGAGGAGGAGGCGGATGCAGCAGCGGAGGAGCTGGTGGTGGTGGTGGTGGTGATGTAGGTGGAGGTGGAGGCACAGGAGGTTGGGAAGAAGACGGATGAGGAGGAGGAGGAAGAGGAAATGCAGGCTGATGTGAATATGACCAATGCTTCATATCTGTTACCTGTCCAGCAATGACATCATAATCATCATAAGGAGACACAAAGTGAAATCCCTTCTCTTCCTGGACCTTCTCACATGTCTTCTTCCTGAAATCCAAAGTTAAAAAAATCCAATATCAGAGACAAACAGAAAGAAAAGCATTGCGGCTGATTATGATTTGCATTAGTCAGAATGTAACTACATGACACCTGGGTAATGCAAGCCCCTAAAACCTTCAGTAAAATATACAAAATGTCTTTGCATCATTGTTACACTTCTACAAGGGTTTGCAACACTTGCAACCAGAGATTAAAGGGATAAAGAAGATTTTGAGATTGTGGGGTAAACAAAGGCGAGTGGTATTACGAGCAGAAATACCATGCAATTTCTCTTTTGTGAGTATGGGTGGTTCACAAATTAAGAGAAATAGCATGGTGTTACCACCTTACCGCAAAACTATCACTTATTCCGCTACTCTCACCATAAGACTTGAAGGTTTGCACGGTGGAAATACTAGGTTGAAGGTTTGTGGTGAAGTGGTAACTCTTTTCATAGCCACACTCCTTCTGGAAAGAGAAGTGTTACACCACAAACCTTTCACTTACTCTCACCATGAAAACCTTCAAATCTCTCAAATCTCCACCGTGCCCTTACCTGGAAGATTGCGTGGGCTCAGAGAAGACAACCTCTGCTCCATAGCCGAGTATGGCCTGGACTTTGGCTTGTGGTGTGTTGTTAGGGGTGACAACGGAGCACGGGACACCGGCTAGTTGGGCAGCATAGGCCAAGCCTAAACCATGGTTACCGGTGCTGTGGGTTACCTAGGCAACACAGAGAGAACTCATTTTACTCGTAGAGTCAGAAAGGCACCAACAAATTCCACCAAAAAATATACAAGACCTGACATTTCGATCCAAGCAGGACCTTTCTCGCGAATGTTCTGCCATTAAGAAAGGTCATGCTTGGATCAAAATGGCATGACCTCTACATTTTGTTGAAAATTGCATTATGGTGATTTAAGTTCGTTAGCAGGTTGCAACATTTTTGTATATTTTTGTACTTACCACTCCACTAAATGGAATGTCCTTTTCTTTCAAGCACAAAATCTGTCAGAAAAAGAAAAGAAAAACACATGATAAAGAAAAATGCAAGATTTGAGCTGATATGAATTTTTTCCCCCAATCATTCCGAGAAATCAAGTTGCTTGGCATGGGTGCATCTACAAATCACGTATAAAGAAATCAGAAATCTAATTTCAAGTCACCAGATTGTTGAACGTTGTAAGACAAGTTAATGATGTGATTTCAACACAGAATAAGACATTCCTGCAGTCTGAAATCATAATTGAACACAAAAGATCGATATAATTTGAACAACAAATTCTTAATCCAATTTTTGAAGAAAAAAAAACCACCAGAGATTTTCACTGGACTGGGACTTGACCCTGAGATCTCTGACATGATTTGCGAGTGCTGGTACACACATGTAGGTTAGACTCGAGGTCTTAGGTTCAGGTTTTGGTCAAATCATTTTTGGTTTGCTTTTTTTCCAGATTTTTTTTTAAAACTTTTTTTTCTTCTTTATTTAAGCTTTTAACACGATTTTACTTTCCCTTACTACATTTCCACCGAAATCTTTTTCCTACTCACAGCATTCAGTGCCCCTCGGACTTTAAAGGACCCGGTCTTCTGAAACAGCTCAGCCTTAAAGGCAACGTTACGGCCGCACAGTTGGTCTATTGTTGAGCTGCGGTGGATAGGGGTCACTTTGACAAAGCTGGCGATGCGCTGAGCCGCTCTCACGACCTCTTCAAATGCCATCCTCTTGGCTGGCTGTCCATTGATTCTCAGAAGGATCGTTTTGGTGTACTCCTGTTTAAGGACGAACATTCAGCATTTTCAAAAAGGTTTCTTAGACCACTTCAAATTACATGTAAATGATATGAACAAGTAGGAGGTTTGCAGTGACACCATGTACCGTACATCATGTCTTAAGAGAAGGAGTATGGCTCTGAAAAGAGCCAGTAACTCAGTAGTGTGTACTCGTAGTGTGTGTGCCTGTAGTCAGGAGACAAATGTTATCTAAAATGATAACAATCATGAAATAATAATACAGTCGGACAGTGCCTGACACTTTTGTGAAAGGTCAAGCTACAGTAGGATTGTAATACCTGGCCATCTAACTTGCTTTGATTTTTTCTCTGGTTCTTGTCAATCAGCAGTCAATATTTCATGTTTCTTTTACATGTACACATACATGTTCAGTACATGTGTTTAAAAAAAAATTAAAAAAATAATAATCTGATCCAGATTCCAGAATGACTAATTTTTTCGAATAATTTTAACTGCCCAGGAGTCGAACTGAAGTTGATCTGCTGTCAAACAAAGCATACTGTACATTTGCACATACCAGTATGCATATCACTTACCAGTTACTGTACGGTACATGTAGCTATTTTATCATTTATAAGACAGCTAGGTTCCTGTAGTGTATTTCCCTTGCATGTAAAATGTATTAGTTCCTTAGTTCCTTATACCGGTAGTTCTCCCTATTACAAATCCATGTCAATACATGCAGGCAATCATTCAATCAACCAACCAACCTATCAACCGACCGATTAATCAATCAAATCGTGTCCTTTAGATTGATATGTACAATGTAGTATACAAGGTGTTGTGACAGCTCAATGTGCAGAAGAAGATCTCAAAAGTTGTTGATTTGATTTGATTTGAATCGGTATCACGATTGTACATGTACCGGTATGTATGTAAATTCTAATGTTGGGATGTGGATCAATTACTGTAGCCTAGTAGTAGAAATACTAAGTCATACTACTAATAGTATTACTCCTATTTAGAGTGTTACATGTATTTTGAGTTATTGATCATGTATAGTGTACAAGTTTTGTATACCGTACATGTAAAACTTGTACAGTTACTGCAGGTTTCAGAACTTCAGTAGTGCTCAACAAGCATCCCTTCCCAACCCTTATGTAGGTACAATAGTCAATACACTATTCTCCGCTCATTCATGGCTGATTGCACACATTGTACATGCATGTACAGTAACTAGTACATGTACATGTACATGTACATGTATTATATAGTCTATAGTGCATACACATCAGACTTCAGATTCTGAGGTTTCTAACTGCAGGCATATACATGTATACACATTCAGTAGTACTAGTAGTTGCAGGTCTGCAGACTGCACCACACACAGACTTTTTCCCAAGGCAATCATGTACACGTACACATGTGCATGCAAGGTATGACTGCATAACTACCACACAACACAGCAAACTTTGTCCTGACCTGTATTGGATCAACACCACCTTGGCTAGTACAAGTAGTACTACTGTACAGTACATGTACCTGCTTCAGTTTGACCTGCCTTATCCCTTGATTAAACCTTTACATTTCCCACCAAGTGAGGGCGCTTTTCAATTTGTGCTTATCAAATAACAGTGGTAAACTGGTACACAATTACAAACAGTATTATCTGCCTTTGATTGTGCGGCTAAAAGGCAGATCAATTATCTTTCTCTCAAAAGGATGTGAGGTTCCAGAGGTGTCTGGATTTTAGGGGAAGAATTTCAGGTTGTTGTTTAGGATTGGGGGTCCATTTCTGATTTGCATATCTGCATCCAACTCCAGCAAAAGGAAAGGCAGGATAGCTGGATAGTGTTGACAACTTGAAATCAATTTTCTTGGCTGTAAATCAATCAATAGAATCCCACCTACTTTTCTTCCCCTTTGCTTAACTTTAAAATACAAGTCTTGAAGTTGAGCCAGGTTGGCACTATTTGCAACCAACTATATGGACAGTGATCCCTGTAGATATACAACAGTGAATTGCTCAATTGCTCCTGACTGGCACCCATATTGTAAACCTGGAAGCACATGCGAAGGGATCATGCAAAGTGGATGAAACTTTGCTGAACTCCCTTTTAAACATATTTCAATAGTTTCCCTTTCATTGAAGATTATTGAGGATTTTACCCCCTCGAGTTTCATTAAATTCTGACATCTCAAACTGACTCTAGGTAAGAGAAAACTAGGTATACTAGGAGGTAACACATGTACATGTATATTGTTGGCATTTTCAAGAACTAGCAATACTGGCAAATCCAAGTAAAAGTATTTGTTCTAACAATTTATGTGTTCTTTACACTTTCCTGATATACACGTATTGTGTCCTTAACCTGTCCGCAAAGTTCTAAACCTGAAAAGTATATATAAATTCCTAATTATGATAAATATCCAAAAATATGTTTTGAAAAATGTTACTGGCTTTCAAAGTGCTCTTTTCAAAATGTATCTTTTTTTCTGCACGGCTGGATTTGTCAGGTTTGTGAAAACACTGATGATCTGATGAAGCTTTATCTTACCATTCCCACAGGATGATTCTGGTGCCGACTGATGTACGGAATCTGGAGGTAGAATTTGATCTCGGGATTTAAGGTCTCCGGGGCCTGCTTCATGATGGCGGCAATCTGCTGGAACTTGCGTCGCCTCGAGTAGGCCGTGGCATCTGCGGACACCTTGAAGTCGGGGAACTTGACCACCTTCTTGATGCTGATGAGGGCAGGACAGTCGAGCTTCTTGGTTGCGGGGGACAGGAGACGTTTGGTGGGCCTGTAGTCATCGTCCTTGCAGAGACTCCTCTGGAGGTATGATAATGACATAAGGATAATTTCAGATCATTTGGCATTTTGGATAATCGCTCGACTCGATGGATATTACTCTCAAAATTTAGTGGGCCTGACGTTTCGATCCTAGCAGGACCTTTCTTTGAGAAAGGTCCTGCTAGGATCGAAACGTCAGGCCCACTAAATTTTCTTTGAGAAAGGTCCTGCTAGAATCGGAACGTCAGGCCCACTAAATTTTGAGATTTGCATTTGGGTAATTTTAGTCAGTAAGCAGTTTGCAACATTTTTGTATATCACTCGATGGATATTAATGCAAATTGTTGAAAGTTTGCAGTTACGCCAATCATGCTATGCCTGTTAGTCATCAAATTTTGTCTAGCATCCAAATTGGAAGTTGGAACAACTTTTCAAGAATTTGAGTAGGAAATTTCTTCATTCTTTGGGAACAGATAAATGACTATACGAGAATCGGAAAATTTGAGAAATTTCCACCTATTTTGAGGAAATTGCACAGCACTGTATGAACAGTGGCTTGGTTCAAAATGAATGGCTACGGCTTTGAGCTATGGCTTGTGCACAGAAATGCCTCTGGCCTTAGTTGTAGCCACTGTCATTAATCCATAGCCAGGGGTGGATTTGACAACGCCTTACGATCCACCATTACTCCACTTACACTGGACGACCCATCATAAGTTCTGATGGGCTGTCAAAAGTTTCTGGGCATCGCTCAATAGCTTAAAGCCCCTACACACCATTTGCACATATCCAAATTTCGACCTGACAAATTTTGTTAAAGTACATTGATTGTAACTTACATTACTCAAGTAGAAGTAAATACCAGTATCAGACATGCCCTTTGAATGCTGCCATTTTCATGAAATTTTATATGAATTTCCAACAGTCATTTTAAAACAACTTTTTGAAAAAAAATATGCTTACCAGCCTTAAACCCCCTACACACCATTTGCACCAATCCAACATGGTCCATTCACAATTACCAACAACTGTTTGGAGATTTACTCGCAATTTTATGGTTTCAACGCACAGTGGCGCTATTGAAAATTCTGCTAGGTGCATTTTATGATCCTGGAAGCTGACACAGTTTGATGAAAAAATGAGCCAGTTTTTCACAATTTTCTCGCGACATGGTTGACAGATTGAGCCAAAACTTTCACAGGCGTGTCATTTCCTGCATATGCTGGATTAGACAAAGTATGGACGCGTTTCTATCTAAGACCTTGACCAATGGTGTGTAGGGGCTTTATAAAGATCGGTGGTCAGTATCGATGGCGTCAGTGGTTCCACTCACCCTGGCAACTTTCTCCCGGTACTTCTTCTTGATGCCCGTGTTCTTGTCCTTCCCCTGATGGCAACCGAGCAGGACCTGGCCCAGGTACATGAAGGGCGTGCCGTCAAACTTGATGGGGACGGTGTGGGTAGATTTCTGGGACCAGCACAACCTCTTGAACTTCCATTCTGGGAGAGAGGGCAGGGAAGGGAAAACACAAGGTACGTAAGCACACCGAACAAAAAATTGTTTTGATATTCGAGTCTAGCTAATTACACTCCTTGCTTGGCTATTTCATGTCAAATTTCATCAAATGTACATGTACTTACCCCTGGTAAGTGTTGATATCAAAATCTTTAATTAGAAAACGCTATTTGCTTTCATCCATCTATTTTTCAAAGAACTGGCAGATATTTTACAAAAATCACCTGTGACTTATGTACCTTTTCATGGATCAGATTATGTGAGTGCTTGTGCATGTTTGAGGACCTGAACAAAAATGATGACTTGAAGATTTTCATGGTACCAAATGGAAGTTTTGCGGTGACACTATGTTACACATCTCTTCTGAGAAGGAGTGTGTGGCTCTGAAAAGAGCCGATAACTTAACGTTTTGGGCAGTGTGTACTCTGCCCGTCGCCAGGAGACAAAATAAAAATGGCATGGAATTTTTGGATAATGATTACAATGTCTGCCAATATATGTTATGATTGAAATTTGAAATACAAGATCTCTCAGAAAGGACCAGCTAGGATCAAAACATCAGGGCCTCTGAATTCAATATCTTTGAAATTTGTACATACTACATAGTATGTAGTATATCTTCATTTGAACAGGGGTGGATTTCGAAAAGCCTTCTTAACTCAATTTACGATGGATAACCCATCGTAAGTTGTGATAGGCCGTATGGTTTCTGTGCAGCGCTCACTGTCTTGCGAGTTGCAATTGATCAGAAGTTACGATGAGTTTGGTGGAATCAAATGGTGGTCTTTTGCTTTTTGAAAATATCTGAGGCTCTGTATAGAGCTAGAAACAACAAAAGGATGGAAGATCCTGACTAGTATCTTGATGCTCTTGCCAGCATTATGCTTTGGCCTTCTTGAAGGAAATGCTTGTTTTTTTCAAACCAAATCCATACTTTACAAATGACACAGCTTTCACAAAATACACATGTATCGAGTCAGAGCCAAGAAGAAAAAGCAATTTTATTCAGTTATCCCAATTAATTTATGTGTAATTCATACATTTTTGAAAAAAAAATGGCTAAGAAAACTTTGACTGGACAGGGACTTGAACCCGAGACCTTACCACTCTTACCACCTTGTATCCAGCCCTTAGATGGTGGCCTTCCCAAATAGACAACTAATCATTGCTAGGGTTGCCTGTAAATCTTACATAGTGGTTCAAGCAATGTCTTTCAGTTCTTCGTACCATATACGGTACATAACATAACATGTGCAAAATGGATTGCCAAGTCTTTTGCAAGTTTGCAACCATTTGGACTTCAGATGACTCATCCCAAAAACAAATATTAAAATTATCTAAATGAAATAAATAAAGTTAATACAAAATATGCTGCAAACTGCTCACTGACTAAAAATCTAAAATGACCTGCAATACATGTACATAAATCTTAAAAGTTAGAAGGCCTGACGCTTCGATCCTAGCAGGACCTTTCGCAAAGGCAAAGCCTTTGCCTAAGTTGAGAAAGGTCCTGCTAGGATCGAAACGTCAGGCCCTCTAACAAAACCTTTGCCTTTGAGATAGGTCCTGCTAGGATCGAAACATCAGGCCCTCTAACAAAACCTTTGCCTTTGAGAAAGGTCCTGCTGGGATTGAAACGTCAGGCCCTCTTACCTTTGAGATTGAAATAAATAAAATGAAACAAAAATTAAATGGAATTTAAAAAGAAATGCAGACAGTTTCCACTTTCCACCACTAAAAAAAGGTCCTCCAAGGATTGAAACGTCAGGCCCTCACATTGTTTGTTATTTTTTCACAAAACCGAAACTGAGTTGACATAATAGGGCTGCAATTTGAATTGCGATTCAAACTCCACCTTTTTAGCGTGTGGACACAATAAACGTGATCATTAGTGGGTTTTGAATCGCGATTCGGACTCCACTAAGAGTGAGACCTTTTCAAATAATTGCGTTTGTATTTGGGACGCGATGTGTGTGGGAACGCTCTGCTCAAATCGCACAGTGATTTGAATAAAATCCCACCATGCATTGCGCGCGCATGGCATTTCCTGCCAGCACCTTACTGCCAGGAAGTGCAGCACAGGGTTTACGTTCGGTCAACGTTACGTTTACGTTTCAGGAATGCCACATGCGCAGTGCGACCACACAGCTAACTGCAATCGGCCCGCGATTACAATGTATTTGCAACCTGTTTTGGGGGCCTGTGTGGGGCTGTGGGCACGACCAAAAACCCTGATTTTTTTAATCGTGATTAAAATCGTGATTATTTTCGTAGTGGGAACGGCCATAATAATAGCTTTGAGTATTAGGAAGAGCCTTGGATCCCAGCTGAATTGCACATGTACAGGTAATTGGATAATTTGTACTGCAAGAATAATGAGCACACTTATCATTTTTCCATGACTCCTTCAGGCTTCATATGTGGAATGGAACCCTGGAGTTGTTTCCCGTCAAATGTGAGCATACCAACATCTAGGTGAACACGTTACATTTATTAGAAATGCAAATCTTAAGTATCAAAAACCGTTCTATAAATGGCGTCATAAAATAGTCACTATATAAAAAAAGATGAAATTCTGTGATGGGCTTTTTAAAGTCTTTGATCTGTTGATAAAACGCACTGAACTGTATACATTCGTCGAGTGAGTGGCATTGTAGGATGTGCCACGGCATGTACTTGTATTTTAGAACAAACAAGAGTTCAAGCCCAATTTTGTGTTTTTCTTTGCTCAGATATTTTTGACCATTTGGTGCCAGGGTGGCACTGCCTTCCATTGGCTGAAGTGCCTACCATATTCATAGTCACAAATACGGATCCATCTAGTGTACAATGACCCCATTCAGCTTGTACACAATGTGCAACCATTTACTGCTGTGGATGCAATGGCCCTATTTAGATCATCTACAACTGGCCACTCAGCACACCCTTTCACAGTCACAGATGTGGATACAATGACTCTGTTGCGCTAGCGCACAATGGGTAATTAGTTTAACCCATTCACAGCTGTGAATACAATGATCCTATTCAGTTGGTGCACAATGGGCCATTCAGTGTACATGTATTTTACCAATAAAGACAGTCACAGCTATGGATGGAATACCCCTTTTCAGTGTACTAGTATAATGGGCCATTCAGCATAGCACAGTATCAGAATGCAACCCATACTGGCAAGCATTGGCCAGTGGAAATACAGAAAAAATGTCTATCCTTTGAGAATAGGTTAAACAAAAGTCAGTGATTATAAAACACGATTTCTAGATGCCTCAGATGATGATGGTAAAGTAATGGTCTTGAAGTTAGGGTGATTCTAAATTTCCAATCACCTCATGTAGGGTACTGTACATTGTACAATACAGGTAGGCTACATGCTTTGGGTGGCAATTCTAGGCTATTTTCACAGTGCAAAGAAGCTAAGGCCACGCCTATAGTGCGAAAAACAATGACATAATGAGATGGTCATTCGTCAATCTCTTCGCCGTCAATCTGAATCTCATATCTGGTTCCGTCCGGCTGCACGACCCGCTCAGTGATCGATCTGACTCGGAAGTTGTGCAGGAGACTGCTAAAGTCCCTCAGGCCCGATCCTTGCCTGTGCTGGTCCAGGAAGGCTCTGATGGTGGTGGTGTGACGGCCGCCCTTGGTCGCCTGAGGGAGCGGCCTGCCGGGTTTGTCCTGAGATTGGGAAGGGGCGGCTCGCTTCTTCGCCGGATCGGCCAACGTTGGCGGGCTCTCTGCTGCCTGACACCCCGGGGATGGTTCAAGACGGAAGGATGCCTCGGACGGCCTGCCTTCTACAGAAGACATTCCGCTGATCCTCAGGCTCCTTTGGCCCGGCCCGTTTGCCGAGGAAGACCCGGAGGAGACGCCGGCGCCTGGCTTCTCCGCCTCTCTGGAGCTCGGCAGGTGCACCCTGGTGAAGTCTCGCGGAGCGTTCTGGGAGGCCGAGCTTCTGGGGATTTCTAGTCGAGAGCTGAGATGGTTGCAGACGGTCGCTGCTCTCTGGGAGGAGAGGCCGGATGAGCTACTCTCCTCCCTAGATGAGACTGGCCGCTGAGATGGCAAGTGATGTCTGGAGACCGGCTGACTGGGAGCCTTAGAGAATGAGACACTGCGTGGCGCATCGTCCCTTGAGCTTACGTCCTCTTGGGAGTCTCTGCTGCTCCTGTTCCCGACGTTGTCATTGAGATGCGCCGTGGATCCTCGGCTGGAGTTGCTCACGGACTGCTTATCTGAGGTATCCTGAGGGGCTGCATTAGACCGAGGCGGGGCGATGCCGTGAGAGCCGCCTCCGCCACCGCTCACCGTCGCGATTCTGGGCAGAGCAGGCACCACGGACGCGTTGCTGACGACGTGCATGTCTGATCTACTGTGCTGCGGGATAAACGGGCCCCTCTGGCTTCGAGGTGGCCTGTCAGACAGCATCCCCGACTGGCTCATGCCAGCTCTGGACATGGTCAGTCCGACCGGATAAGCCTCGCTAGAGGGACGCTCCTGAGGCACCTCTCTCTGCTGGAATCGCAACGAGTCAGAAAGGGCTAATTGCCCCAGTTCCCCCGGGTTGGTGGCGCTCCTCTGCGAAAACTGCAGTCTCTTGCTGGGCGGCGGTTCGCCCCCCTGATCCGACTCCTCCTCGCAGTCTTCGGCCTGGTACTCGAATCGCATCTCGTCGGGGCAGAGCGAGGAGAACATGTCGACGAGGTTGGGGTCGAAGGGGTCGGGCATGTTGGGGTGCCGCCGCTTGCGGTGCTGCTTGATGTTGTACATGCGGGCCGAGGAGTAGTCGCAGTAGCCGCAGCTCAACTTGTCCTGGTGGTTGTCCCGCTTGTGCTGCCAGAGCGACTTGTAACTGCGGTACACCACGTTGCACTCATTGCAAATGAACTCCTCCGGGTTGTCCGGGTGGGTCATCCTGACAGAGTCCAGTGCGCTGGGCACGGGCAGTTCTTCCACTGTGTGGTAAAAGGGAAGGGGGAGGAGGAGACAACAGATTGTTCACGGTCACTCATTTCAGCCTCATCTGGCAAAAGGCGGTGGAGGTTTGCGGAGCGTTCCAAACTGCCAAGTGGTGGAACGCGGGAGGGAGGGAGGGGGGGGGTTTATTTCCTGCCAAGTGTTGTTTGCTCCGTGCTGTTCGTGTGAATGGCTTCAGACAATTCCAACCGTCTTCCAACTTGCACATGTTAGTGTGGTGGTGAGCGGTGGGAGAAAAGCATGTCTCAACTTTAACAGAGGTCCGAGTATCAATGGATGCTAAAACCAGCATTGGGCCAGTTGAACCTTTGGTCCTGGTGTTCACCTTAAAAATAACTTTGGGAATATGATCTCTTTCACCTTTAATCAGGCACTAAAACTAGAATCTGTTTTAACTGTAACTTCTGTACATGGTGAATTGGTGGTCATTCTCAATCAGTACATGGTGCACATACAATCGTACAATGTACATGTACAATACACGTGAGCACTGCTACTTCTGCAGATGTAATGACTACTGAATACTGTACATGTATCATATACACATGTACGTGACCTCCACGCTTGAACATCATACATGTACATAGTATCATGTATGCATAATGTATTGCTTATTAATGGTGCTTCCTGTTTGGGTGAATAGATAATGCTTTCAAAGTTTCATTTCACTGAAAAGAACCGCATTGAATGTCCATTTTACGTATAAATGTACCGTACGTGCATTATGTAGGTCCACCTTTGGCATACAAATACAATTTACAAATAACAATGAATGCATCACCATGAAACGTGCGTTCATGTATGGATCACCAATCCATATTATGCCAAAGCCAGTAGAAACAACTACAGTACACATTCACAGCCATTTGAGTTCCGAAGTCAACTGAATTGTGTGACAGTATATCAATTATCAATATCATGCATCTTTGTTTGAATTGAACAATGAAATATTCAAATTACTTTGTTGTACATGTATGGCTGTAGTTTGAGTTTATGAAGCCTGACAATCAAATAAAAGACAGACAGGCAAACAAACAAACAAACCGAAATAATCAAACAAACAAATACTAAACTTAAAAAAAAAAATCAAAACAACAACTGAGAAAATAGTAAATAATAAGCATGCAGCTCACCTGTTTGAGAATATCCCTTTTCCTTTTTCAGCACGATGAAGTGCGTCCCTGAGTTCTTTTCATAGGCCGAGATCTTCTCCTTCACGTCCGCCTCGTTATCCAGACAGAAGATCCCCGCATCGTCCCGGTAAGGGTCGTCAATGTCCGGGCCGCCTTCCTCGGGCTGGTCGAGATCGTCCTCCACATGGTGGACCACTTGCACCTGGGTCTGCTGCTTCACGTTCCCCACGTCGTCCACCACTTGCTCCACTTCGAGTCCCGACAAATTGATCTCCGTCTCATCGTGCCTCCAAGATTGATCCGGGGAGACAACCTCGTGAATGATCTCCTCTTCCACGCGCTGCTCGACTTCCTCCTTGTCGGGCGAGGAAATCGTCGATTGCAGCACCTTAATGTCCGCCATCGTGTATCTCAGGCACCTCGCAATGGACTGTTTTTGTTTGGGAATTAATTTCACAAACTGACGGCCGCCATTGCACGGCGCAGCGTAAAGTGTGTGCGCGTCTGATTTGATCGTCAACTCGTCCACGTTGTTTTGGAATAGCGCCCTCTATGGTCCACGAACAGACCCGAGCGTGATTTACTTATCGTCCATTTGATTGGCCAGATGGTGTTGACGTTCCGAAATTGGTCCAATTGTGGCTTCGATGTTAAGAGGGGGCGACAAACAGGTGTATCTATTGAAATTCGAATTTGCCGCAGTCACGATGTGTGCTGTATGTTGCCGTGCCTCAGGTCGTGCTGCATATGCTGCAGTGGACGAGACGAGGCAGGCGAGACCGGCCGTAAGATCAAGAATGACGACCTGATTTCGGTGGATTATTTTTATCGAGAACATCTCTCTGTGAGACAGAAACCATGGACGTGGATATTTAGTGAGCTGGAATGACGAACGTAAGTCTTGCTTTTTGTTGATTTTCCAATCGTTCAATATTGTTTGTTGTTTAATTTGCATTTAACGGTACGTGGTTAGCAGACGTCCTGTCGGAGATTGGATGGATGGTTACTGTTTAGTGTTTACATTCACATTGCTGTTGCTTAGTCAGTGCATGGAGGTAGGGTCAGTGCATGGAGGAAGGAATCCGTGCTTGTGTCTTGTAAAGTGACCTTTTTTTTTACTGAGTAGGCCTATCACTATCAGCTGACAATCGTCAGGGCAGGGGTACATGTCTTAAGTTAAAATCGTTTTGGCTATTGAAAATAATTATGACAAATACAAAAATGAGTAAATTCCAAATGGCAGCCCTGCATAGATTCAAATTTAGACTCAAATTCAAACTGCTCATTATCTGATTAATGATTGAATGGTCCATCCAAACAGCCTAACTGTGGTAGATACTGTACTTGCGGTAAACGTAACCGTAACTTACCCCAGAACTGTGGGGTTATACGTCGTCCGCTACTCTCCCGACCGGAACCCCACAGATAACTAGGCTTTTTTCCCATAGGCTTCTGTGTAACGTTCACAAGTGCTGTGGCATAGGGATCAGCAGGTTCAGCATAACTCATAAAATACTGCTTCATTTGGCCCAAGATTTCTAGCAAATGTGGTTTACATTTGTACATACTCTTTAGCCTTTAATTCCAATGGTGAAAATTGCGGATCCGTATGTACTTTTATTTTGTTACTTGATTTTTTTGGTAATTTATTGCTAGTCATAAAATTTTGTTTTGGTCACAGTAACTTGAGTAAGATAAATGATGCGGATTCATGTTTTCCTAGGTCAGGATTTTGTTCCCATCTGACTGACTTTAGTGTGAGCATGAAGATAATACAAAAATTCACATGAAATGACGAATTGCACTCGCAGAACACTGAGTTGAATTAAACTGATGTTTGTGTGTAGCAAGTTCAATTGCTTAGCTCTAGGTTGTGGGAAGGTCTGCCATCTAGTGTCAAGGAATAGGCCTATCTTCTTCTCTTCTTTCATTTGCAATTTAGGCAAAAACTTTCTTACATCAATTTTGATCCTTGCACTAGCAGGACCTTTCTCAAAAGGACCTGCAACTCTGCGAGATCAAAATGTCAAGCCTTCTGAGATGTACATGTAGTTACATGTTCTTTGACAATTATTGTATGGTAGAATTGCTTCTGACTGGCACCCCCACCCCAGTAAAGACAATGTGTAGTTGACTTTTTTGGAAGGCCACCATCTAAGGGCTGGATAGCTCAGATGAAAGAGCACTGACCCGTACATTAGTTAGTCCAGAGATCTCGGGGTTCAAGTCCTGGTCCAGTTTTAGTTTTTATTTGCCAATTTCTTTGACAGTTAAACAGATCGCCAGCACTTGAACTGCAGTATGCCGCATAGGACAGCTTATTGAAGGATTTCGGATCCACCAGAGCTGTCTGCTCTGTCTGCTGGGAGAGTGAAGATGACGACCAATGCCCACCAGAGACCCAACGTTCTCAACTTGGCCGACAGGACGACGGTATCGTCTTCGTCGGCAACGGCCAAGAAGGTCATCCGGGCGCCCATGCCCAAGAAACGGAGCAAAGCAGTGCCCCTCTCTGAAAGGGTAAGAGACCGGTTTTTGATTTTCTATTGAACCTACACTACAGAATGATAAAATGAAATGCTTTGCAAGAATTGGAAAATCCAGCCTTATTGATAATCATTAGATATTTAGATTCTTGAGCTCAATGAGATACCGCAGATACATGTTCATGGTACCGGTATGTTGCACTCTGTATACTGATTTGAATGACACAAACTATGCTAATCTCCAAAATATAAACAGTCAGATGTTTAGATCTTGGCAGGATTTTTTTCTCAATCCTAAGGCAGAATTCTGCCCCAAGTGGAGGAAGGTCCTGCTACACAGTACATGTGGAATCAAAATGTCAGGGCCTCTGATCTTGTTGAAGATCTTGAACTCTTACACTGATATGTAGTTTTTAGGCTATAACATCAAAGAAACAATGTATTGTACTTATACGTATACTGTGCCATTTTTTAGATGCAAAATTTAGTGAGCCTGACGTTTCGATCCTAGTAGGACCTTTCTCAAAGGCAGAGAAAGGTCCTGCTAGGATCGAAACGTCAGCGGTCAGGCCCACTAAATTTTGTGATTTCGCATTTTAGTAATTTTAGTCAGTGTAAGCAGTTTGCAACATTTTTTGTATACATATCGCAATGTTTGAAACTTTAAACTGAACAACTTGAAATGAAACCAGATCAATGTGCAGGGAAATACTTGTACATGGAGCGCTAACAGTCATGGCTCCAAACCAAAGTTTCAGATACACGCATGTACATGTATTGTATCGTGGGAACCCCCGTTTTCGACGCTACACATCTTCGACGCTTAGCCTTCTAACTCACATCGCACGATGAAAACAACTCCGTATAACGATCTCAGACTTCGTATCTTACAGTTGGTTTCCTGCTCTTGTCCATCACCGAAAATGTGGAAAGTTAAGGCTTTTCCAGTAGGCCAAACACGTGTGATTCAAAAAGTTTCTCTTTTGGGGTCTATTTTCCTAGGTACAAAATTGGCAGTTGCTTCGAAGCTCCAGTTTTCTTTATTGTTGGTCCTAAAAAAAATCTGAGTGTACCATAACAAACCCCAACATCCGTAGAAAAAAAATATATCACGCAACTTGAGGCAGTCCGTTCTGGGTAAAAATTATGGAGCCTCCTATAGGGCGTCTCGCTTATATAATTTTTTTACATATTTTTTTTATTATTATTTAAAGACAGAAAGTAACATGGCCCGATAGGCTTTTATAAAAAAAATAAAAAATAAAAGGGCAGCTAGAGAAAGTACCAAGAAGGAGGAAATGTCTCTCTGGAGTGACATTGGGAAAGGTCATAACTGAAGAAGCAGTGAGAAAGAGGATTGTGGAGTTTTTTTAAACGTCACAAAAGAAGACATCAACCAGACCAATACGTTTTAAGCATAAATTATGAATGATTTGAGGAAAGTGTTAGAAGCAGTGTCGAAAAAAACCAAACATTTGAGATGAACACAAAAAAACATACAGGGAAGAATTTTACAGTTATTTTAAGAATTTATTTTGCGTTTGGCTGCACTGGGACACCTTACTAAACACCACCGACGAAAATAGGTGACGATGCTTACTGCGCGGTGCGCCGCGGACGTCAACAAAACCGGGTAATCTTACGGAGGTGACAGGCTTGATCAACCTTCTCTATGATTATTCTAATAGTCTGTGGTGTGGAGAAAGTGACTGAGACCTCTTTTAGTGTGATACTTTCGTCCACATTGTTCAGTTTGAAGAAAAGTCCTTATATCGTCGAAAACCGGTTATTGGAGGATGTATACAAATGTACATGTACATGTATGTTTATGTACATGTAGGGCTCTATGGTAAATTTCATGTACTGTAAATGTTGAGGGATACACTAGCACTGTACTGTAGTACATATGTAGAAATATGTACAGGTAGGCCTACAGCAGGACCGAGTTTTGTGCAGCAGCGGAAAGATGCACGTGTACATGTAGCCTAGAATTATGTACATTTACACAGTGTACAGTATTACATGTACATGTAAGACACACGTGTCAAATGCAGCATCATGGATTAGTAGTAGGCCGACTTGTGCCTTTTACTACATTGCGCGTGAAGGACACACTGAAGACCCTTCTCACATCTGCATACCGTACGTACATGTGCATGTAAGAAGCAACTGTTTGTTGCTGGGGTAATGCTGGCCTTTTGTGTCTTCTCTTACAGTACCCCATCCTTATTCTCAGAGGAGCCTGAATTCACAAAGGACGTTTATCTTTGACTCAGCATGAAAGTGGACTTTTTCATACAGTACAATGCATGTACATTAGTCTGCATTGTACTAGACATGGTGTACTGTATACAATTTACATCCATGTACTGATGTACAGACATTCTGCCTATAGTTGAGCAAGGTCCTGCAACAAAAAATGTGCAGGACGGATTGAAATGCCTGGCCCTTTAAACTGTTGAGAACTTGAGATACACATGTTGAAACTGTTGATGTACATGTACATGTACATGTACACATGTACTATGCATACACAATGTGTATACGTGTACAGTACATGTACTGTACTGTACATGTAGGCCTATCCCTATCCCTCCTCAACCTCCATGGTCTACCGGTAACTAAACCAATCCAGTGGACTCTACTGGAGCGATTGTCATGAAATATACAGATGCATACATATATCTTACATGTACAGTATATTGTATGTGTCTGTGATTTTCTGCCATACTGTACTAGAGAACTATTTATTACTAGTACACTATTAGCACAGCTCCACAGTTCAGTTGAAGGTGGGTCATATCTGATCTGAAAACCACCCTAGAATTATCAGACTGTGAAGTGGTGCAGAAATCATTGAGCTAATAGTAATACACATGTCAGTAGGGCATACATACTGTACAGTATATGTACATGTACTGTACAAACTACAAAGTGTACATATAAAAAATGTATGTGATGTGTATGCAAGTTCTGAAGTGTACTCTAGGTAGATAAACCACTCTGTACATACTGGTATATGTAATAATAAGTTTATGGATTCGCTTTAAAGATGTATTATTGTACATGTCACAGGAACATGTATATAATGTAATGGTGAATGTATTACATACTGTACATGTATGATGTACATGTATTGTACATGTACTACCAGTGTTCAGTGAAAGTTCACATGTGTAGATTTAAGAGGCATGTGAGCATTCATGTGAATCCAGTTTATTTTCAATTATTATTAACCTAAATCGCAATTGCTGTCTAAAATTCTGGATAGAAGTACATGCACTGTAATGACTGTATGATTATATGAACTCACTGATGGTTTGAAGTTTGACATTTGATTATGTCCATGTTTAAATTTTTCAAAGCTGAAAAAAAAAATCTAAATTTGTGATTTGTTTTTATGGCAGGTCACACTTGAACGAGTGCTTGGTCTGACAGTGAGAGATAGCCGAACCCTAGCCTGTGACCCAACCACAGGCCTTGTGGTCTATCCAGCTGGGTAAGTCAAAGTACTGTGAAATTATTGTCAGTGGGAGTAGAACCTGTGCCCTGTTGACACTGACAGAAAGCTGTGAACTTCTTTGGCTCTTTGTGTCAGTGGCAATGCGGTGTTGTTGTTGTTGTTGTTTTTTTTAAAATGGCATTTACCGGTAGTCAACTTCAAGGTCTCGTATGGAGCTGTGGTTTGGGAACTTTTCACTAGAAAAATCTGTACGTGTACACTGTACAGTATCATGGGGTAAATAGATTGTGATTTTAAAGATTCCAAATCATTTAATCATTAGAACAGAACCAGAAAGTGCATTATTTTGATAGTTTAAGAAATGTTTTTAAAGGATAGGCCCCTAAACAATATTAGAAAAACAATATTGTTGGTACACAAGCCCTCTTCACATGTATACATATGTACATGACTAATACTGCTTCCAACCTTACATGTACATGTAGCTACGAAAAACGACGAACTGTTTGGTGCATTCATGTACATGTATATATTACAACTACTGTACCAGTAGGCCCTGTACATGCACATGTCCACCAATTGCATTGTACAGTATGCACATGTGCACCATTTGCATTGTGCACTGATACCAGTACATACATGTATTGTGTAGGCCCTACTCGCTCCTTATTCACATGATGTACATGTACATGTACCTTGGACCTGTTAATATTCATACGTAATAATTGCAGCCTGTTTATTGTGTTTGGTTCATACCCTGAGGCAAGATGACTAACAGAATTTTTTTTCTCTGGAGGGCAGTCCTTAGACTTAGAGTTCCCTAGGTGTCATGGGCGTTGCTATAGTGCCATTTGCTGCTGCATGCTAGGAGTAGGAGGATAATGCCCACAGCTATGGGGGAATGCTCTCGGAAGATTAGTGTGTGGATTGAAAAGTCTGATGATATGACAATAGGACTTTCTGTAATCAGTTGATCAATGCTGATTGTGAGACAAGTAAATGCATTTTGGTAATTGTACATATATGTGCAAAAATGTATGTTGATACTGTACAATGTACATGTATGTACCAGAACATGTAATTGTACAGGTACTGTACTCATATACCGGTAGGACTACATGATGCTATGGTACTGTACATACATGTGTATGTACATGTACATGAAGGCCTACATGTATTGATTTACAATGTACACGCATACATACCGGTACTATACATGTATGTACGGTAAAGTACCCGGTATTCGGTAAGTGTAAGGTGGTCACAAAATAAGTCACAGGAAAAAATATATATTTGACGTGACCAATTTGTGAAGTACTGTACGTCCACTCACTGTACATGTACAGTACTGTATACTTTGTCTTCAGCCTATAGGTACATGTACAAGCAATCTATACATGTATACTGTACATGTTTGCAGCCTACTGTACAGTGTAATGTACATGTACTGTACCAACAATCTTCAATGTACATGTACAGTACATGTACATGTATGTATCAAGGGCATTTTCACTAGATTGCATCTCATAATTAATTTGCATCTCATTAATTTTATCTCATGATTAGGTTTAGAATTATCAATTTCAGATGCTGTCTTCATTTCTTAAAACAAACAACCAAACCAACTCCATCCCCCAAATGCCCAATATCATCTGATAGACTTGCATGGTCTACTGACTGATTTCTCATGGACCGACCCCACTTCATTGATTCCCTGCTGAGGTGTTTGCAGAAACCGATGAAAAGATGAGCAACCAATGGGGGAGGGGGGGGAGGCAACTGCCCATCTCCCAAGTCCCAAGAGGGGTCTAATGGCTGCTGGTCTGGGGGATGGGGGTCCCCGTAGAAACTGTAGACAGGCTACAGTTTTTTGCACCATCTGTCTACCACGTGAACCTTAGCAACGTGGTCGAGAAAACCATGGTGGGTGGATTGTACTGGATGGTGGGTGGATTGGTGGGTTCAATGGGTTGGCACTTGGCTGCACTATGGACATAAGTGGGATGGGTCTTCGCTCTACACAAAGATAGGTATCACTGAGCCATGGGAGACTGGGATTAATTATAAATTATGCAATTTTTTGTTCTTGCTTTAGACCTCGGTAATTCTAATGTAATGCAGTCTTGAGATGCAGTGTTTTTGAAGTGCATGCAATACAGCTATAGCCTTGTGGGGATAACGTTTAATGATTTGATAGATGAATGGATTAATTATCCAATGGAGTACTGTAAGTACATGTACATATTTGAATAATGTGACTCATTGCACTAGCAGAACAATTGGACCAAAAATGATGTGACGTACATAAGTCATGTCTAAACTCTAAAGTTGTCTTAGTACAGATACATGCTGTTACATAGTACCCACTCACTATGACTTACACATATGTAAAATGCACTTTGTATACTACATACATAATACAAGAAATGTACCCCCTGATACAATACAATGTATACTGTATATTTGATGATTTATTTTTAGCAAAGTAAATGAAAACTGACTGGGTAATTTTTGAACAGTTTGAAAAAATAATGGCAAAGGAAATAAACTGGACCTGGCCCTGACACCTCTTGTGTAGTAATGTACTAATTACTAAGTACTACTAACACTGTCACCAGTCCTACCGGTAAGTTATTCAGCCCTTGGCTGGCAAGTGGCAACCTTCCCAAAATAATAGTCAACTTGAACTACCTTAGCCAGGCTATGGGCACTGCACTCTACCATGATGCCTATGAGACTTGGCCATCTATTTTCTGGATATGTCACCTCCCCTCTCCAGTAATGATGGGTTTTTTTCAGATCGCAAGGACATTTTTACTGGACCAGGATTTGAATCCAGACCTCTGACTTAACATACTGTACATTGTAACCAAACTCTTGGGGCATCGTGGTCCATTTTTTTTGGTCTTCTTTAAAACATTTTTTTTGAATTTTCACCTTCAGTTTCCCTTTCCTTTGTTTGTATGGTAAATAAATGTCTTTCTCAAGAAAGGTCCTGCTAGGATCAAAATGTCAGGCCCACTAAATTTTGACATAAATTTGCATTTTGGTAAATTTACATACCTGTATGTAGTAAGTACTTAAGCAGTTTGCAACATTTTTGTATATATCACTTTAGGTTAAAAAAATTAGAACATTAGAAAATAGGGAAAAAAAAGGGTTTAGAACCTGCTTGAGCAGCTTGTCTACTCTTTTATTCTAGTGATTCGTAGTGATTCATCACCCAGACAATAAAGAACTGACGTCTAAATATTGAAGACACCTTCGCCAGGAATCCTCATGTTGCTTTGTCTCGCTCACTCCAGCGCTGGTTATTAGATTTCATCGCCAGAAATCGTCCCCAAGTTATGCACGCCAAGTGGCTGTGTAGCCTGCCGACATAAATCCATAATCCCCTTTTCTCATCTTGTTACTAGAAGAAAGTGTTGAGGTGTCAGCCATCTGCTACCAGAGCTAAGCAGGTTATGTTGGCCTACACTTTACAAACATACCATATACCTTGTTCTTGTACATGTACCATGAATGCATATATTTGTCTTATAGCCCTCTCGATGTGTTGATTCTTCAGCAGTCAATTTATCTTGCAGTTATTAATTCCTAATGTTTGTTGATTGAATATCCTATATAGATTTCATAATCCGGTCTGTCATACTCAACCTTAACATGATAGAACATGTACCTGTACATGTTTTTTTTCAACTGAAAATGCAATCGATGTATTTGTTACACAGTTATCTTTAAATGTAAATTGACTAAATTCAAGCATTGATAAGTCAAAGTGAGATGCACAATACATGTAGGTGTGCACAGGATTGGCAAGTGAGCTACATTTTTTTGAAATTGAGCTGAGGACCATGTGCAAAAATCAAGCCCACAAGCTACAATCACAATTTGCATTTCTGTGTTACAATTCATTCTGAAACAAGATTGTTATTCCACAATTTGTGCATACAGAAGTATAGAACCTAGTCAACCTACAATGTATTGTAACTCTGTGTAAACATAATTATGTACAAAAAGACAAATTTTGGAATTTTAAACATTTGTACACAGAGTCCCTCTGAAAACTAACAACTCAAGCTAAACAAATCATCATTGATGATAAAAGATAAGTACAGTGCAGTTGGAAAAATACTTTATCAAAGAGAATGCACATACATGTAACTGAATATGATGCCGACGGTACCACTACCGTACCAGTATACATACACATGTACATGTACATGTACATGTACCTGTACATGTATGTATTTAGTAAGCAGAGCTGTTATTTTTATATACCGGTGCTGTGCCTGTATACATAAATTGTATACAGTGTGTGCTATAAAGCTGCACTCTATACAAGCCTTCATGCTACAAGCCAATGGAATCAGTCTGTTCATTTCGCATCAAACGCACATGTATGCACTTTGCCTTGGCCTAACCTTGTTCTATGGCCTGATTGGCCTCTTTGTAACAGACGTTTGAAGATCGTAAGAAGATCGTTTGAAGATCAACCTTGTTTACAGAGAGGGCAAGGCAGACTTCAGAAACTTGATTAATCCCCCCCCCTCCACAAAGTTGTGTTTATTTGTGAAGGGACTGGTTGAGATTTGCACATTCTTGCCTAATTGGCATCTGCGAGGGGCTGTTATGATTAATTTCATTGGACCTCAGAGAAATGAATGCGTGGAATTTTGAAAATTTGAAATAATCTGATTACCTGTCTCATTCAGAATCAGAGGTGTTCCAACCAAAGTTGGAGTGTTTTCAAATGCAATGGTATGCGGTGTAAGTTTGTGTACTATTTGTGTCAGTCATTAAAAAATAGGCGTTGCTACTTGTACAGGTCTCTATACAACATTGGCTGTCATTTACAGTCCTTGGTGTTGTGGTCCTGAATCCTATTAAGCCTTTGGGATCCAAAGTGGTATCCAATCCATTGTCAACAACAGATTCCTGCATATGCAAACTCCACCAAGGACTCAGTGTCCTCCTCATTCATCAAGTTGTTAAGTCTGGTTTAATGAGGGAGGTCTGGCTGGTTCCCTGTGGAGAGTGGAGTGAGGGCCCTCGTGGGGGGGACTGTTGAAGAAGTCCTGGTTTACAGCATGGAGCTATAGCTCCTTGTTTACAGCAAAGAGGAGGTACAGCCAAGGTGAACAACAGAGGCAGAGACCAGCAGAATTCCGCCTTAGTTACAAATTTGACCGCGGTTAAATCATAGAGCAAGGAAGGAAATGGTTAAATTCATTGAGACCTCTGTGCGTGTACCATTGTGGGTTCACCCTTCATTCTGTCAATGTGACACTTACAATGTCACATTGATTAGTTGATTCAGCCCAAAAAATGAGAGGGCCTGATGTTTCAATCCTAGCAGGACCTTTCCATTTCTGAGGGAGGTCCTGCTAGGATCAAATCATAAGGTTTTTGTACAGTTTTGAGTCTTCTAATTCTGTCTGATTTGACTTGTATTATGAGAACATTCTAGTCAGCAAGCTGTTTTTGTTTTGAATAAAAAAAAAAATAATACAGTAGATCACTAGATATGCTGTTCTGGAACTGCACTCTTATTAAAGGATATCAACGTGTTCCGTAAGGAGAAGGAAAGATGTTCATATGCAGTATTTCTGAAAGCACCTGTCACTGTTTGCCTAGATGATTATGGCTATGCAAGGAACTTTGCCTGATAATGTGATACATACAAATGTACATGTAGTGTACACGTATGTTTACACTGTATTGAGTATTAAAACATGTATTATAGTCGAGCGCATCAGTAGGTTGCGTTTTGGTGGTCACAGACAAGGATTGGTTTGACCATCTATTTGTACATGTACGCCCCGGTACATGTATGTACCTCCATGGTTCTCCTTGGCAATTTCAGTTACAGTTGGAGTTACATGTACACCGGGCATTTCTTAAGTGCACATACTGTACATTTGTATTCCCTACATGTACATATACACATGTACTGCACATGTACATGTATTTAGGCCTTCAGTACATGTGCATGTATTTTCTCAGCACCAAGCCATGCAAATGCTTGGTTCTGACCATCAAGCCAAACCATTGCCCTGGTCTTATTCTAACATTTAGTAATAAGGGTATGGCCCATCATGGTTGATTGCTCCAGGTTTGCTAGGACCTATGGTGTAACCATGGTATAACTGCCTAATGCCTCCTTCAGTCCTTGGTATAACCATGGAGGTAGAATTCTACCTCCATGGTATAACTATGGTATAACAGACCCCTGCCTGGTGTAATTGAGTCTGTAAGAAGAAGCCACTGTGTTGCCTGATAGCCTGCTGTCTGCTGCCAACTCATTGAGGGAATAGCTGGAGCCATGCCTGAAGTGGATCATGCCTGGACCAAGGTCGTGCCTACTACAGACATGTGGTGGGTCATTAGCCTGGGGCATTGTTGGGTGTAATTACCTGGGCTTGTTTCCCCAGCTGTAATGCTGGGCTTGGAGGCTGTAAGGCAAGCTGGCCCAAGACTAGGGTCAGGGTACTATCTGTCTTGTGTCTTTGGCTGCACAAAAATGAACAATCACATGCATACATGTGTATACTGTACACACAGTGTAGCTAGTACTTGTAGTAGGCCGGCCTACATGTACTGGTAAGTATTATTAGGTTTTTTGCTCGCGTTCAAATAGGCAGACTTTTGTGAATTTTGCAAGAGGTTTAAAAGACTTTAAACAAGATCTGTGTATCTGTGGTTGTTGTGTTGAATCAATCACGGGTTGAATTGTCCATGGATTCAAAAGACTTTACAGGTCTACAAGTACAAAAGACTACATGTGCATTGTGTGTACATGTGTGTATACACGTATTTACACGGATTCAATCAGTCAATACAATAGCCAATACACTGTAAGCAAGGTGCTACATGTACACATTCTGTTGTTTTGTACTGTTGTACAAAACAAACATGTACATGTACAGTACATAATACATGTACATGTTCATTACATGTAGGCCTACATGTACACGGAGGTCTACATGTACATGTACATGTACCTTTGCCTTGCCTTGCATTGCAATTGCATGTACATGTACATGCTCCATGTTATATGTACATGTGTGTAACTGTAATGTGTTGGTCATCACCGTCATCTTGGCTTGTTTGGTTAGTGTATTTGCTGAATTGATACCATACACTGCATGTAGGCCCTACATGTGTACATGTACAATTACATATGTACAAATAATACCGGTTACATGTACATGTACGTCCATGTACACGTATGTACATGTACATGTAGGTACATGTGTAATTTACATGTACACATGATTATAAGGAGGCCAGATGCAATTGTGTATAAAGTACATTCTAAATCAGATTGTTTTAATTTGAAGTAAATTTATTAACGTGATATACAAAAATATTGCAAACTGCTTACTGACTAAAATTACCAAAATGTAAATTATCTAAAATTTAGTGGGCCTGACGTTTCGATCCTAGCAGGACCTTTCTCTGCCTTTGAGAAAGGTCCTGCTAGGATCGAAACGTCAGGCCCACTAAATTTTAAATTTATTAACCTGATGCACCAATGTATCGTGGGAACCCCCGTTTTCGACGCTACACGTTTTCGACGCTTAGCCTTCTAACTCACATCGCACTATGAAAACAACTCCGTATAACGATCTCAGACTTCGTATCTAACAGTTGGTTTCCTGCTCTTGTCCGTCACCGAAAATGTGGAAATTTAAGGCTTTTCCAGTAGGCCAAACTCGTGTGATTCAAAAAGTTGCTCTTTTGGGGTCAATTTTCCTAGGTACAAAATTGGCAGTTGCTTCGAAGCTCCAGTTTTCTTTATTGTTGGTCCTAAAAAAAATCTGAGTGTACCATAACAAACCCCAACATCCGTAGAAAAAAAATATATCACGCAACTTGAGGCAGTCCGTTCTGGGTAAAAACTATGGAGCCTCCTATAGGGCGTCTCGCTTATATATTTTTTGAAATTTATTTTTTATTATTAATTAAAGACAAAAAGTAACATGGCCCAATAGGCTTTTTTTTTTAATGAAAAAAATAAAAGGGCAGCTAGAGAAAGTACCAAGAAGGAGGAAATGTGTCTCTGGAGTGATATTGGGAAAGGTCATAACTGAAGAAGCAGTGAGAAAGAGGATTATGGAGTTTTTTTTAAACGTCACAAAAGAAGACATCGACCAGACCAATACGTTTTAAGCATAAATTATGAATGATTTGAGGAAAGTGTTAGAAGCAGTGTGGAAAAACAAAAACAAAGATGAACACAAAAAAACATACAGGGAAGAATTTTACAGTGCCACACAGCATTTTGAGTTATTTTAAGAATTTATTTTGCGTTTAGCTGCACTGGGACACCTTACTAAACACCACTGACGAAAATAGGTGACGATGCTTACTGCGCGGAGCGCCGCGGACGTCAACAAAACCGGGTAATCTTACGGAAGTGACAGGCTTGATCAACCTTCTCTATGATTATTCTAATAGTCTGTGGTGTGGAGAAAGTGACTGGGACCTCTTTTAGTGTGAAACTTTCGTCCACATTGTTCAGTTTGAAGAAAGGTCCTTATATCGTCGAAAACCGGTTATTGGAGGATACAGTACATGTACATGTACAGGTGTACATACATGTACATGTAGTGTACAACAATGTACGTGTACTTGTACACGTACATGTACATTGTACATGTAGTGACATTTACATTTATCAAGACGACTCCATTACCAAATTGCATTGGGGTTCATATTTCATCTTGGACTGGTCACATACACATGTACAATGTACATGTTGTATGGTACACGTGTACAATACATGTACATGTACATGTGTACATGGACGTTCATGTACATGTACTGTGCAAAGATGCATACACTGTAAGCTGATGCTGTGTGGCCTCAAGCAAGCTCAAGAATAACCAGCCTTAAAAGGTGACCTGAATATTTCTAAATTAATTTATAAACAATGTTCATATACTGTACAGTACACTGTAGAGTACTACAGTGTAGACCCATGCCCCCAGCTGAAGGACTTATGGAACATTGCACCATCATTACACATTGTACTCTGGGCTGACACCTTACACTTACAGTACAAATGTAAATGTTCATGCTCCACTAGTATAAGTATGATGTGGACCTGTTTATGTACACTGTATACACATGTACATGAGTAATCCCTGTCACACTTGATCGTTTTAGGGTTGTGTAGTCAGAGGAATGATCTACCCAATCATCCATTATTGAGTCTGCTGTTGAACAGGTGGACCGAGGGTCTCAAGAAAGAATCCATTCACAGCGTAGAATTCCTCAAGAACTTGTATCGTGGGAACCCCCGTTTTCGACGGTACACGTTTTCGACACTTAGCCTTCTAACTCACATCGCACTATGAAAACAACTCCGTATAACGATCTCAGACTTCGTATCTTCCGGTTTGTTTCCTGCTCTTGTCCGTCACCGAAAATGTGGAAAGTTAAGGCTTTTTCAGTAGACCAAACTCGTGTGATTAAAAAAGTTGCTCTTTTAGGGTCTATTTTCCTAGGTACAAAATTTGCAGTTTTTAGTTATTTTAAGAATTTATTTTGCGTTTGGCTGCACTGGGACACCTTACTAAACACCACCGACGAAAATACATGTAGGTAGCAATGCTTACTGTGCGGTGCGCCGCGGACGTCAACAAAACCGGGTAATCTTACGAAAGTGACAGGCTTGATCAACCTTCTCTATGATTATTCTAATAGTCTGTGGTGTGGAGAAAGTGACTGAGACCTCTTTTAGTGTGATACTTTCGTCCACATTGTTTAGTTTGAAGAAAAGTCCTTATATCGTCGAAAACCGGTTACTGGAGGAATATACGTGTATACGTGTACATCAGGAACACATGCTGTACTGGCACAGTAGACCTACACATGTACCGGGTATATTTTTTTGCTGTACATACTACCAGTACTGCAATCTTTTATCTTTAGAAACTGTACATGTACATTGTATGATTGTACACGCTACACGATACATGTTGCATGTTTGGGCAGTTCCATATAATCCCCTTTTCTCAGTCAACTTGCTCAACTTTAATGTAGGCCTACATGTACTGTACCCGGTACATGTATGTAATGTACATGTACATCACATGTACTGTACATGTACATGTACTCTACAGTACATTGTACTGTACAGTACATTGTACAGTACATGTACCCGTACATGCATGTATTGTGCAACTAAAATGCACTTACATGCATGCTTCTTTGTGTAGAAAAATGTACATACACTGTACTTCCTATGTGGTGTACATACATGTACATGTACATGTATGTATTTCTTTGATTTTGGTCATGTACACACAAATGTACAGTGTATATATCCCAAAGTGGTGATAAAATCAGATTTTATTCAGAACCCTCCCAAAAAGATTTTGTGTTCAAGTGCATTCAAGAATTTGCAACAAGTTTCAAATTCCACTTGTTGACTAGTTGGAGGCTTTTTACTAAAATGTTCCGAATGCTCAGACTAGTCTTAGGAGTGTTTCTGCTGCAACATGAGAGCCTTGCATGTGCAGGTAAATACAAGCTACATGTTGTACACAGGCCAGTTTCTTCATGGCCATTCTGGACCAATGTGTAGTTTGAGGCAAATCCATGTTGTCTGACAATAACTTGTTTGTCAGGGTCCACAGAAGCTGCCCCACGCAGGCCTCAGTGCTGCCTACGTAAGCCAGTGGAGCAAAGCTGGCTAGTCATTGTGCATCTTGCATTCTACATCCCACGCTCACCTGTTTGTGCTGTCCACTAAGCAGCACCATGCAGGTGGAGTGGTATGCAGTGCACATCTGCATGTACATTGTACACAGAGCCAAGACTACTGTTATCACTCATCAGTACAGTGTGCATTATTCACTCGTTGCAAAAGGCACAAGGGAAATTTGATGGGAAACTTCAAATATGCACAGTACTGTGTTTGTCCACCGCTTTGCTCCCAAAATAGGGAAATTTGTGTCAGAAAGTGGTTTACAGAAAATGGTTATAAAACTTAAAAAAACTTATTTTTTACCAGACTCATCACAAGTTTGATTTCATCAAAATCTGGGAGGGTCACTTGGGAACTTTTCTGAAAATTTGTTGATACGGCATGGAATGACCCACTTGGATTTTTGACACCCCGTAGGAAAGACTTCTAGAAATGATGGTTAAAAGTTAGTGAGGGGGGCTAAGCTAAATTTTACAAAAAAAGAACCAACAAACTAAAATGCAGTCTCAACTGCAAAACAAATGCAAGCTTCCGTGGTAAATTGATGGAGCCTACAGGCAATATCACTAACACTTTAGAAGCCAAACTACAGTTGTGGTTTTTTGAAGGATCGGGCAGGGTTAGGGGTTAAGATAAGTCTCGGCCTTTTGTGAGACTGAGCCGTAGTATTTGTGCACTCCTGAGCTGTGTGTACATGTAGTCTGGGCGGTTTTACTGTATATGGGAAACCATAGCACTTCATTTTGATCAAGTCCAAATGTCTCTAACTGTAACCGTAGTACCTGTGATGAAGGTTAGCTCTCCACCCTCAATTAAACACCAGATACATGGAATATGACCTGACACATTATTTGACCTCTACCACATTCCAAATGTCACATGGTCTGCCCATTCAATTAATTTCAGTTCAACATTTATATCGACACAAGCAAATATAACATTGGTATTAATAGACACCCCCCACTGAGCTGTGCATTAGAATGTCATGGACTTTGCCAATGCCATGTACTGTACATGTACATGTTGTGCCCAGCACCATGACAACATACAACATACCGGTACACGGGTACAGTGTACATGGCAGTTTGAACCCTTGTCCATTTGAACTTAAAGCCCCTCTCGTACACCTGTTCAATATAACCACACTGGTTCTCTCTACACAGTATGTTCTAGGAGTGTATGTATCCCATGACCTTTACCAATCTTTTTTTGTTTGTTAATAAAGTTTGCATTACGCTGATATTAATACTGGTTTTCGAGACTCAAGGCTCAAGACCCATCTGGTAAATGTCTCACTTAAGACTCCCTACTGTGTGTCCGATTGTCTTACATGTGCTTGTGCACACAAACTGTAGAAGTATTATTAGTACATACTACATAGACAACCTCATGTACATGATTATATGCACATGTACCAATAGTCTGAAGTTATGGTACTGTATGTTAATTGTGATGCAAAATATTGCTCCAATGAAATATTGTTTTACAAATTTTTCAAAACCAGCTGCACGGCATTTTCGTTACTCCTTTGTACAGTATGTACGTACAAGTTCGCTGCATTTCGTCTGTTTCTATCCACTGAAATCGAACTTTGCTATAACACACAATGAAGGATTACCAGTTATTCATAATTACGGTAATGATTAGATATATATTTGTTGTTCAAAATTGAATTGACAATCAAATCTTTAATCTACTTATCATTAGATATTTCTGTTCCTCATCTTTTTTTTTTTAAATTCCCCTTTCAGATGCGTGATTGTGTTGCTGAACCCAAAGAGGAACAAGCAGTCGCACATCTTCAACCATTCCAGGTTTGTAGAAGTCTGTAGACTGGTTGTCTTGTGAGGAAGGTACTGCTCTTATAAACGCAACCAGGCCTGCTGATTCCTTCCACCATTAAATAATGCAGTTTTAAGTTTCAAGTCAAACAAACAAAGGAAAAACTGACTGGCAACTTTTGAACAAAATGAACAATTGGCAAAGAAAACTTTAATGGGGCCAGGATTTGAACCCAAGACCCGAGAATTGCTTCTGACTGGTGCCCCCACCCCTGCAAAGACTACTTGACTATTTAGGGAGGCCACTATCTAAGGTCTGGATAGCTCAGATGATAAGAGCACTGGTACGCAAAACTATTCTTTGCCAATTTTTCAATCAGTTTAAGTTTCAACGTTTCGGCATTACTTTACATTCAAGTCCAATTGATACAAACATTAGGGTGCCTCGTCCTAGGAGGACCCTCCTCAAAGGCAGATTTTTATTTCATATATTTTTTTATTTTTTAGTTTTGGTGATTCCAGTCGATGATCAGTTTGAGACATTTCTGTATCATGCAAATGAGGTTTTGAGATTGAAACAGGAAAATAGATATGAAAGGATACCCGAACTATGAACCATCTTTGCATTTTAACTTGCAGAAAGAGCAGATTTTAGGGAGAAATAGATGGTCAACATGCATCCAGCTCCATAGTGTTGTGTGCATTCACGTGGTTATATAAATAAGCCGTTTGGAGTCACCCATATACATGTAGATGCAAGGTATTGAACCAAATACCCTGTGCAAAGTACAATGATATTTCATTCCGATGCATTGGTTTTCAACGGCACCCCTCCCCCAAAAAGCAACAAAAATGAACACACATTATGGCAGTCATTGCCAGGCCAAAAGTTATGCACACAAAGACCCCCCATTGCTGATCAGTAATGCATTGTAAAAGTTTCTGGGTTAGAAGAGAATTGAAAAAAAAAATGCTGTCTCTCGGTGGAAATACAGACAACAATTTGGGAGGATTGCCAAAGTTGAATTGTAGTAATGGAAGTTGACAGAGGAAATTTCCCTATGGATGTTTCAATAGAGTCAGTTACACTGAACGGTCTTCCCATGGGATATACAGGTACATGTATGTAAAATAGTTACATGTGCATGTTCATACATGTACGTGCATGTGCATGCATAGCACATGTACAGTATGTACAGTGAACATGTCTCCCTTAGGCTACAGCATTCTTATGTACAGGTGTGTAGTTCCATGTACTGTACTTGTACATGTGCATGCAGCCTTGCAGGGTTTAAATTTAGCAGCGGCCTGAATTCAGGTTGAAATTAGCAGTGGCTAAATGACACTTGAAATTGTCTCAGGCCAGTTGAAGGCAATACAGAACTGGCCCAGCCAACCAGTGAAAAAAGAAAGAAAGAAGTAAACCCTACAGTGTACCTCCTGAGCATCACCTCTTTTGGTAAAGGAGTCTTCTTTCATTTGGGGTTTTGCCTGAAAATGTTCCAACTTCCAAGAGACAGTCTAGAACTAAGGAACAACATTAAAGGATGGGAAGTACTGTACTCTCTTTGTCCGAATTCAGCCTCTGTTTTTGAAGACTTTTCATCATTTGTCTGGAGGTACCGGTAAATAGAGTGAGGAGACCCACTGCAGTGGCAAGAGTACAGTAGTGGCCAGTTAAAATATCACCAGGCCAGATGAAATATTACCAGGCCAGTGGAAATATCACCAGGCCAGTTAAAATATCACCAGGCCAGTTGAAATATCACCAGGCCACTTGAAAAATCACCAGACCAGTTGAAATATCACCAGGCCAGTTGAAATATCACCAGGCCAGTTGAAATATCACCAGGCCAGTTGAAATATCACCAGGCCAGTTGAAATTCAATGCTGGCGGCACAGTTTAGGTCATTTCCTGCCATGTGCGAAGCACATTTTCCATATGATATCACATTCAAGTCACTAGTCAGTCACTGGGGGAAAACTCACGTTCCCATGGGGAATTGCAATTGAATCAGTTACACTCTGCAGTTCCTTCCTGGGATTTCACAATTAGACTGACTCAGTTACCAGTACATTGTCTACATGTACACCTAATATCCGTAATTCCGCATACACTTTATACACAAACCCTGTATTCATTTTACAATGTAAATTCACAGGTATACAGCGTACAGTGTAGTTTAACATGCGCATGTGTAACAGCACAAATTCAGGATTTCCTTATTGCTTCCGTTCTACTGCTCTCATTTCCTCTTTCTTATTGGCCCCATTTATTTAGTTGATTCTATAGATTATACAGGTAATACTGTATAGCCGTGACCAAGGCGTGATGGAACTGCCCAGGAATGTCTGGTTGTCATACAGATATTGCTGGTCATTGTCAGGTCATCTCTTATGAACAAAACACAATCTTTAGCAGGATTTTGAATTTCTGCTCGGAAAGCTTACCTTTTGAAAATAAATCAAGAATAAAAGTTACAAATGGGCATTAACATGTAACTTGTGTGCTACATGTACAGTACATGTACAGTGCATGTACATACAGCTTGATGTTCCATGGGCTCATCGATTCGATAGGGAATGAGTCTAAAGCTCTGTATATGTCGATGTACAGTATATGTATTTGGAAGTGTTGTACACATGTACGTGTACATGTATTCATAAATAAACATCATATACCTTCAAATCTCATATACTGGTCTGTATACCGGTACATGTACGTCCCGGTATACTGTACAACATGTACATTGTACTGTATGTGCCAGGCAAATTCCTCACTCACATCATTTTGCACATGTATGCTGGTGTGGCTTTGCTTCGGTGAAGTTCTTTTTTCTTTTTCTAGCGGCAAGTTTTGGAGACAGGCCGAGATGGGATAGCTGATAGCTCACAGTTTGCACATACTATAATGTGCAGGGAGCTGAATGTACATGGAGGTACATGTAGAGGGCATGGTACAATCATATTGTTCCATGCACGATTGCACGTACACATGAAGTGGACCTGTGCCTGTGTGTGTGATGTATTGTAGGAAGTACAAGGCACTCAATACTGAGCATGCAGGATTTGAGCTACCCCAGCCCAATTTTAGCGCTGGCTGATTTTCTGAAGGCAAAGCGGAGTTTGAGGAGTTGTACAACTTATAACTACACATGTAGTGCCGGTCGGTCCAAGCGAGTCCTGGTTGCTCCCAACCATCACCATCTGCCATAGCTACATGTACACTCTGTAGATCCCTGGCTACCCAGCTACTGTACCTGTCATCATCAGTCAGAGTCTCTGGCAACTTAACATGTACATGTACATGTGTGTACATGTACAGTAGCCTGGTTTTGTTTCTCTCCCAGCGCCTTTCCCCTTCTCATTGATTAATTTGTTAGCATGGCTAGCATCCATACGGTGTCGATTGATTTCCAGAGACAAGAAGGCCAAGTGTCAAATGCAAACATGAAAGTGTGCAGTCACTGCAGTGTACATGTACATGTACTGTACATGTATACATTTTCACTGTTCATGTACGTACAGTACATGTATATGAGGGTGTCCTCATTGCACATCTAACTAAGACAGCAAGGTTTCAGCCAGAAGGATGTCTGATTTATTTTTGGAAATCTCTTTATAGATTTGACTATTTTAGACAGCGGACATTATGTACATGTATGCATTCACCAGTGTGAACTACCATGTATGCATTATAAGTATGTTTACATTTGTACGTGTACATGTACCTACAGTACAATAGGTCCAAAAGTTCAAGCCAGTAAAAATACAGCTAAAGTTACAAATAAACATTTGTACGTTGTACAGCAGTCACTCTATCAGCAGTCTGTGCATGTACATGTTAATGTACAGTGTACAATAATTACCATTGAAGTTTTGTGCACAGTTCCAATCATTCAATTTGAGTGCACAGGTGCATGGAATGAGTAGGAGTGGTTGATGTCTGCACAGAATGTGTCACTGCGGAGTCAGACATGAATGTTGTACACTGTACCCTCCAATCCATGACTGTACATTGTATGAGCATTGCACAATGTATCGGTACATGTACATGTAGCCTACATATGTAACTGGTGATCCTGGTTGATAGTCACTTATTATTTGCTTTTGCCATGGCACTCATAATTGCATAGAGACAGAATCAATAAAGGATTCATGTACGGTAATCCTCTCATCTGTAATGTACTGTAGTTTCAGTTTTATCCTGAAACTAACCTCTTGGGTATTATTTTGCAGATAATGCACATACTGTAGATACAGTATATAAATAGTTTACATGCTTATTTTCTGAAATATGTGTACATCTTGCCTTTGAGTTTGAGAAAAGTTCCTGGTACTAGGATTGAAATATCAGGGCCTCAATTTGTTTTGAGATTTTTGACTTTAATAAAGAGTAGGTTTGCGGTGATAGAATGTACAAGAATCTCTTTTGTGAGTGAATGTGGTTCTGAAAAGAACTGGTAGTTTTCACTCAATGTTTTGGACAGTGTGCTCAATTCATCTTCAGGAGGAAGAATATCTCGTACTGTTGTACATGGTATGACCGCAAACCTACTCTTTATTAGTACCCCCACCATGCATAGCCTTAAGTCTTATTTTCAACTTTGATCTTGATCATTTAAGTCAGTATGCAGTTTGCAACATGATTATATCATACATGTACAGGTCACACATTCCATGCAATGCAAATGAAGAGATTATTTTCAAAATTTCAGAAATGGAGTGGCCTGATATTTCAGGCAGACACTACTCTCCCAAGATGAGATTTGTATAAATGACCCTTTCTTCAGTGCACAATGTCTTTTTTTTCTGTTTTGCTCCGCCTATTGAATGAGCACTGTAGCCTTATGGATTGTGTATATTTTGTCCATTTTTGCATCTGCAGAAAGACAATCACAGCTCTGGCCATATCCAGCGATGGGAAGAATGTCGTGTCAGGCGAGGTGAGTCAGAACAACTGTGGTTTTACCAAATATTTCAATTAATGCGTGACGTGCACATGTAGGGGAGAGGCATATGCCATATTCCATTGACAGCCTGGATGAAAATTTAAACTTAGCATCAATTATTTTGATGAATCAAGTACAAATTGGTCAATATGCTATTTTGAGAAATTGCGAGGTCGGAATTATTTCAGAGTTCCCGGATTATTTTCCAGGAAATTGCTGCAAATATGCTTTACAATGCAAATGTCAAGATTTGGTCCTCTCCAATAAATGATAGATAAAGTTCCCTTTGTTTATAATTTCCTTGATTCACAGTGTGGTCACAAGCCAGCTGTCCGCGTTTGGGACACGGAGGAACGATGTCAACTGGCTGAATATCATGGTCACAAATTTGGAATCAACTGCGTGGTAAGGGAGTACAACATCACTGTCACTGTCGGATTGCGTGTTGCCAGCCACAACCAAGAACCAGTCCGATTCATATTCCCCTGAGATTTTTTCCCCGGCAATTAGAGTTGCGCTGGTTGACGAAGTGCACAACTTTTCACGGCATCAAACCAAACAAGCTGGACCAATTCTTGGGCATGACTGCCAAAACAGTAAACACACCCTGGCCTCTTTACAACATGTACATGCGTGTTTGTCCAGGATTGTATCTGGTTAATTTTCAAACGAGTCACTTTTACTGCGGTCTGTACTTGTTTTTTGTTTTTTTTGGAGTTGCTGGAAAGTTGAACGCTGGGTATGCGTAGATCATGATTATATTAGTGGAGCAGCTGTTTCTTGTGACCTTTGCATCGACGTTTTAAGCCCCACAGTCAATAACATCCATTCACTGCTTTGATCTTTCCACTTGGATCTTTCCTTCTCTGATCCCCTGCCTGCTGCCTGACCTTCCAATACTTCCATGCCTTTGATCTCAGCTCCCTGGTCTAAGGTTCAGCATTCCACTGTCCGTCCTGTCATCCATATCATATACACATACCTATGCAATGTACAATGTACTTCTCCCCCTTCCCATCCATTTTGCCATTGAGAAGGGTCCTGGTAGCCTGTATTACGATCAAAACATCGGGCCCTCCGATTATTTTGGGACGGAAATTAGTCCAGTTTAATTGGGGTTTAAGAGAGGGACTTCATTTGATACACCGTTAAGTCAAACAAACAAAGGAAAAACTGACTGGGAGCTTTTGAACAAATTGAAAAAGGGCAAAGAAAACCCAAGACCTCTAGTATTAGTAACCTCTGCTTACTAATATTCGCTATTTTGTGTTCACTCCTTTGATTCCTCTCTTTGATCTTTCCCCATTCTAATCCATCCATACTGCTCCCTGGTCCTCCCCTTTGATCTCACCCTAGGGCCTAGTCTGTCTTCCAACTTTTTCCTTTTACTGTCATCCATATCCTATTGCCTCTGAGTCTCCCCCCTCCTTGTCATTCTACCTTTGAGAGAGGTCCTGCTACAATCAAAATGTCAGGCCCTCCATATTTTTGAAAATTGCATTTTGGTCGCTTAAATCAGTCAGCAGTTTGCAACATTTTTGTGTTATTTTAAGAAAGACTATGCTGTAGGACAAAACAATCAGTCAGTCAACACGGGGTAAATGAGCACTGATGTAACTCCTGTCGTCTCGTGATTAAAACAGATTTGTGGGGTGACCCTGTGAAGTCAGCCTTATTCTATAATGCACTTGGTGGTTCTTTCCTGGTTGCAATATACGGTGCATCACGTTGGGTTCATGGAGACACTCAAGCCAAGAGGCGCACATTCATGTTTTAAGTAAACTAAACACTGACTCACATGGGTCAACAAAATCTAGACAATGTTTTGCTGCAAGCCAGGTGCCACTGCAGTAACTTGAGGACAGCACAAGATGGATCACATTGACCCTGCCACTAGGTCAGTAGCTGCCACCCCACAGATACATGTACTGTACTCCCAGGGATCAAATCCCCTACTTGTTCACTGGCCGATTCAAAAACACACAGCACACAGAGAGAATCCCAGGGTGCAATTAGACGTGATGCTTGAAATGTTCCCTGGTCACAGCGACTAGACCTGACAAGCTGCCACAGATGTTGCCATCCTGATCTCAGTTTATCAATTTATTACCAAAGGGCTGGGCAATTATCTGTCATGTTATATCTGGGTTTTTTTTTTTTGGGGGGGGGGGGAGCATCCCACTATGAAACCTTCAGGTCTAACCTTGTCAACATTGATGGTCCCAGTATATGCCTCATCATCTACCCAGCCATGGGGGTTCTACCCTGTGAAATTACGCTGCCCTTCATGCACAAGTTAATTGATTGTTTTTTCTTGCCCATTGGTTTGTTGATGTGTAGAACTGAAAGCTCACTGACATGACTTGGTAGCGAAAGAAATTGAGCCTCAGATTGTCAGTGAACTATTCTTTACCATGGCCCTGTCGGCACTGGAGTTCCTTGCCCCAACCATCATCGAGGGGATGGATACTTTTCACAGTTTCCTCTCAGAACTTTTTTTTTTTTTTTTTAGTTGGGCAGTGAATTTGTCCTGGCCATACCCTGGTTGAGAAATCTCCCTACCTGGTACAGTAACTTTGATGGACACAATTCAGTGCAGACGTACGAGTCGAGAAAAACACCTCAGATAAAAAAAAAAACCAACATCCAGACATTGTTTATTGCCAGTGGCACTCTTGCATCAATGGGTTCTTAGTTTTATTTTCAGGGTCATTCACACATGCAAATAATCGCAATTTGAATCAATTTTTTTTGTTTTTTTTGGGGGGGGCAGGGAGTGTTCACATACGCCAAAAAAAAAGTGACGCACAAAATCATGACCTGATTGTGGTTAGCAATTGTGGTCAAATGGTATATGAGTCTAAGAGGGTGGCCTGTGCAGGGAGACATGAACAAGTACCACACTTCCAATCAGTCTGAGGTGAGATGAGCATTGTGGGATAGATGAAGAAATTAGAAAGAAACAATTCTGTAGAGTGTTCACACGCTCCGTTTTTTAAAGAAAGGTTGCATTAAAAGTGGAGTCCGAATCGCGATTCATATCCCACTAGTAATCACGATGATTGTGTCCAAACACTCCTAAACAGTAGAGTTTGAATCACAATGTAAATAATCACAATATTTTGTAGCTTTGTGAACGGCCCATAATATTGGATGGTCGAAAGGCAAAACTGACCAGCCACAGATTGACTTATTATGAAGGGAAAAAAATGCCTAAAGATCCAATGCCCATAATTAAGCTCGGTTTCTTTGATACTCCTTGAACATCATCTCCATGAAATTGTCCCCTCTGAACAATTCCAGTTTGGACAGGGCGTGCGTGGAAGTAAGAAAATCACGCAGTCTGCAGTTTTAAAATTTGGTGGGCCTGACGTTTCGATCCTAGCAGGACCTTTCTCAAAGAGAAAGGTCCTGCTAGGATCGAAACGTCAGGCCCACCAAATTTTAAGATTTACATTTTGGTAATTTTAGTCAGTAAGCAGTTTGCAACATCACCTTAAGTCTGCAGTTTTCTTAGATAAAAAGGTGGAAGAGATTGTACACCACACTGTGACCACAGTAGCCCTGCTGTGGATGCACCTTTCACCCACATTCAAGGCTGCATCCACTACATGCAATGCATGGTCATTTCTGGGACACCAAATGTTCAATTTTACCACTTGAAGATTTTCTCTGGTGACATGCTTGCCCGCCAATGAAAATAAGAATTCCATATGCACATATCTATATGTGCATAAAACCCAATGGATAGTCTTGTGATATGTTTATATTTCTTTCTCGCTTTTCATTTAAAAAAAAATGGGTTAAAGGAACAGGTAGAGAACTAGAGGTACACCAACTGGTTAGAGGAGGCATGAGTCATGGCTAATGTGCCGAAGAGTTCAACCTCAAATTGTTGCCTGAGTGATGGCTGATATTGGACCCCTTCCCCTTCCCCCTCCGTCTTCCCCTCCCCCTCCCCCTCACCCCCATTCCCCCTCTCTCCTCTCTTTCCCCTCTCCCCTCTCTTCCTCTCTCTTCCCCTCTCTCCCCTCTCTTCCCTCTCTCCCCCTCTCTTCCCTCTTTTCCCTCTCTCCCCCTCTCTACCCTCTTCTTCCCTCTCTCCCCCTCTCTCCTCCTTTCTCCCACTCTCCTTCTCACACTCTCCCTTCCCTCTCCCTTTCCCCCCCCCTCCCCTCCCTCTCTCCCTCTCTCCCCTCCCTCTCTCCCTCTCTCCCCTCCCTCTCTCCCTCTCTCCCCTCCCTCTCTCCCTCTCTCCCCTCCCTCTCTCCCTCTCTCCCTTCCCTCTCTCCCCTCCCTCTCTCCCCTCCCTCTCTCCCTCTCTCCCTCTCTCCCCTCTTTTACTCCCTCTCTCCCTCTCTCCTTTCCCCTCTCTCTCTCCCCTCTCCCCCTCTTCCCGCTCTCTCCCTCTCTCTCCCTCTCTCTCCCTCTCTCTCCCTCTCTCTCCCCCTCTCTCCCCCTCTCTCCCCCTCTCTCCCCTCTCTCTCCCCCCTCCCCCTCTCCTCTCTCTCTCCCCTCTCCCCCTCTCCCCCTCTCTCCCCTCTCCCCCTCCCCCTCTCTTCCCATCTCTCCCCTCTCTCTCCCCTCTCTCCCCTCTCTCTCCCCCCTCCCCCTCTCCTCTCTCTCTCCCCTCTCCCCCTCTCCCCCTCTCTCCCCTCTCCCCCTCCCCCTCTCTTCCCATCTCTCCCCTCTCTCTCCCCTCTCCCCCTCTCTCCCCATCTCTCCCCCTCTCCCCCCTCTCCCCTCTCTCCCCATCTCTCCCCATCTCCCTCTTCTCCCCCTCTCTCCCCATCTCTCCCCCTCTCTCTCCCCCTCCCCCCTCCCCCTCTTCCCTCTCTCTCCCCTTCCACACTCCATGCTCCCAGGCAGGATATTGGCCCTTGTCATGTGGTTTCTGATTCATGTCCATGTGTCCACATGTGGGTTGCTGAGTCTGAATTTGAGACCTCATCCTGATACCAAATTGGGATGTGGGTCAAAGGTCGGACGTTTGTTCCCTTCAAAAAGACCACTTCTAAAGGAGAACCAGTTGCAGACTCAACAAAAGCTCTAGATTCTCGAATCAGACTTTGGAATGAAAATATTGGATTTGGGTAAAACAAGGCAGGAAGAAGATAGAGAAAACAATCTGCTCTAGATGCAAACGATTGTAAATGTAAACTTACATTTATACGTGTATGTATGTTTGTTAAGTATACAAATATAGTTTTAAGACTCCTTAATGGTTACATAAGGTCATAATATGTTTGTGCATGGTTTATGCTAATGATGCAGTGACTACCAGGAGAAACTATTCTGCATGTAAACAAATGCCTTTGTTTTGATCACATGACCACTTCAATGCTGTGGAATTGCAATGACTATTTCTCTTGTAATGTGTATGACTGTAATTTCTTAATGTTGCAAAGTACATGTACAAGTTAGTGCTGACCCATTTGGACCAAGAAGTAGCATTGAGCACAAGGGAGGAATTGATAAAGCACAGATGGATTCCAACTTCAGTGCTTGATATAAACAATTATCTAATGTGAATGCAAAAAAAACCCAACCAACCAATTAATTGCTTACAGTTTTCACTTACGATTTCAAGCAATTCACAAATGTTATGAATTGCTTATTTATGTATGTAGAATGATCTGTAATGAACAAATCATGAGTTTGAAAAGCTAATTTTTTTTTTTATCTGAGCAGGACCTTGATCGAACATATATTTCAAGATCCTGCTAGGAGTGAAACACACACTAGTTACTCAAACTTTCCTCAAGTTTTTGTTTTAATTATGAATGTGAGAAATGTCGTTGCCATTTTTCAAAGTTGTTGCAAAGTTTTCTCAGTTTTGCCCTAAATTGTTTGACACTAATTATGAGTGTGATACACAAAAAAAAGCTGGTGACTCTAATGAGCAAAATTGAGGGCGGGGCCTGACCTTTTGAGCCGACCAGGACCCTTCTCAAAGGCTCTCTGCCTTTGAGATCCACGTACCGTAGGCCCTGCCCGGCTGGAAACGTCGGACCCTCTCAATTTTTTTTTGAGAATTAGGAATGATGAGATCTTTCTGTGCGCTCCCCGCAGGCATTCTCGCCCAACCTGAAGTACGTGGTGTCCGTCGGGGAGCAGTACGACATGGTGGTCAATGTCTGGAACCTGAAGGATGGAAGCAAACATGCCGCGGGCAAGATCTCCGTCAAGGTAAGGGGGAAGGACGAACAGGCAGCCCGAGAAGGGAGAAGAGGTCTCCCATAATGGGTTTTTAATCACACTATGGGTTCCTTTGCAATATGTGTCTGGTGGTGGGTGGGTGGATGGGTGGGGGTAATCATAACTATTATCCAGCTATCGTTCTCTAGCCAACGAGAGGGTGGATTGAAATATGCTACAGGGTCTCTGCACTACCCGGCTATTTGTTGATGCCAGACAACAATTGTATGCACGTCCATGGACATATCTATAGCCAGGGGCTATAACTCTCTGAAAGCGGTCCAATGGGGCCTAGATAAGGTGACTCATCTGAACCAATTAAAGCACGATTGCCTTCAAAGTGGGGATTTCTCGCCTAAAGAAAACACGATAAGAGGGTTTGTGGTATCGACCGCGGCCTACCATCTCTGATGCTGAGCATGCACGTCCTAAATGGATAATGCTTTAGTGGTAGTGTTATCACTAATACCTTTGATTATAATTTTACTCTTGAAAGAAAGTGTGAATATGTTCTGTGAATTCGATTCTCTGAAGTCATTTTTTGGGGGGTGTTGTAAGCAAGCTCCTGTAGTAAGCTAGTTACTTGGGTTAGCATCCCACAATTTGTTACTTTTTAGTGGCTGTGCTAAGATTGCCGAGTTTATCGACATCGGAAGACCCTTTTAAAAAAAAAATCTACAAGTAGAATTGTGGATGATAAAATCATTTGGAACATGTCTGCATGGTATAATCACTGAGACTGTGTTTGTGTGTAGTTGCAGGCCATGCATCTCCGTTAAGCCCAGGTCCAACTATGATAGAGCTGCTTAAGCATGGAAACCTGCTATGCAATTAAAATCTGCCTTCAGGGTAAACATGATTGCCAGCTAAGCCATCATGATGCTGATTGCATTTAACTTGAAAGAAAAAAAAGAAAAAACAAGAACTGTGACTGTGTAGTAGAACTGTGACTGGCAACCTGTTTTTTGTTGTTGTTGTATGCTTGAGCAAAATTTGGTGCTTAAGCAGCTCTATGAAATTGTCCCGTGGTCGTTTGGGTACCGCTATAAATTGTGTGTTCTCAGACAATTTATGCATAGCTTAGTCCTACGGCAAAACAGTTTAGCCTAAAATATGGTCTTTGCGGAAACATCATCTGGTGTGGAAATGGAGGAAATGGAAGTGTATTCCTTGAGTTTTTTCCCAGATAATGTAGCACGCTATGTATCTCTCATACTGTCCACAGTTTCCCAACTTTTTATGGCAATGCAGTGGCTGGTTGACACCCTTTAGCTTGATTTTCTCATAACAGCATAACACCCAGTAAGGGAGTTTTGCCATATAGGGGCAGTAGCAGCTTGGTGGTGGAAGCAAAAGGAATGCAATTGAACACTGTGTACGTTACTATGACTATGTCATTCAGATAAAAAATGAGAAAAAAAAGGCGTGACGCTGGACTTGGTTTGTCTCGTTCCTGTAGGTAGCAGGTCTGTCCTTCTCAGAAGATGGGAGCAGGTTCGTCACTGCTGGCAACAGAAGCATCAAATTCTGGTACATGAGCAGTAAGGTCAAGGTATGCTCTCACCCCTTCCACTTCATCAACTCGCAACGTGGATTGTTTATAGACAAGCGCTTCTTTGGAATCAATGCAAAAAGAAAAAAAAGAAAAAACTAGAGATTTATGTCTGTTGGCAAACAGAACATAACGCTTTTCCGCATCTGGTTCTCTTAAAAAAAAAAAAAAAAAAATTGATAAAAAAAAAATTGACATCAACGGGATTCGAACCCGTAACCTCCATTCCTAACCCAAAACGCACGTTCATATTTTGTGCACAAAGTGTATGGGACATCATTATATTTTTCAAAAAATCATAATAATTCTGAACAATGGTCGATTGGTTCCAAATTCAGGATTTGGAATGTCTAGCCCAATAGCTACCTGCACACCAAATTTCGAGAAGATTAACCTTTGGCAAATATGTGTTTTAAAAACACGCATTTTGATGACGTCACGATTGCGTCATGGCATTTTTGCCCCGGAGGGTATTTCTAGACTACATCTCCAATAGATATAATCGAAAAAATGACAAAAATCTTTCTCCATTGGCCAAATATGCTCAACTGAATGTTTAAATCTTCAAAGTTTATGACCTCATTAATATTCATGAGATGACGTCACGATCAAATGAAGGCAATTTTTGGATACACCTTTTCCCAACTTAGATATACTGCAAAATTGAAACCAAACAAAATTGCATTTTTGCTTAAAATGGAGTTTGAAATTTGCCACTTCAAAGCACTGTCACGTGACACGTGATGACGTCATGACAATTTTAAGACAACTGTGCACTAGCTCAACATAGGCTCTATGCATTTGCAAAGTTTGAAAAAAATCCAAGTGTGTTCAATGGCAAAAGTGCCGTGGAGAAAAACCCTGTACAAAGTCTATGGGATTATTCCGACCAGAAAAAGAAGAAGAAGAAGAAGAAGAAGAAGAAGAAGACAAAAAAAAAAAATCAGAACAAGAACAATAGCTTTTCCGCTACGCGGCGGAAAAGCTAAAAAAGAAAGAAAGGATATGTGCCTGCATGGACTGGCATTTGAGCCCAGAGTTGGATTTCACAAAGTCTTTACGATGCATCGTAACTCGACTTACGATGGATAACCCGTTGCAAGTTGTGATAGGGCATCTGTAGTTTCTGTGCATCGCTCATCGCCTTGCGATTGATCGTAAGTTACGAAGAGTTTTGTGAAATTGCTGGCCGGTCTCTGGTCTGAGATGCCAGCCGCTGTCTTGCCTGAGCTGTCCAGCCCTTAGGTGTGGCCTTCCCAGACAGCCGAGTTTTTTTTGCCGGGGTGGGGGGCACCAGTCAGAAGCATTTTAATCACTGACTGTCGCATATCTGCAGGGATCACACGCACGCAGTGGGCGGGGATCACACAAAATGGATGCGGCCTTTTGAACTTTAATTTTGTATCAAAGGAAAGGAAGCCCTTTGTCTGTGCGGCTTTCCAGATTGGCAACTGCCTTCAATCTCCAGGGATGACACGCGCTGTTTTACTGAGATGCCAACAGCAATCGGTTGTACATGTAAACCTGGCTACAGCAGTGCGGGGATCACACAAAATGGATGCAGCCTTTTTGAACTTTCATTTTCATTTTAAAAGAAAGAAAGAAAGGAAGTCCTCTGTCTGTGTGCTCTCAAGATCTGCAACTGCCTGAAATCTCCAGGTGATAACACCCCCGATAAATAATTGATGATTAGACATTTGAAATTCCCATTCGGCCTCCTCTCCTTCGACTCAATGCAAAAACCAGCACACAGAGAGGGAGAAGAATTTAGTGGGCCCATCGTATGTGGACAGTGTGCTATTTTTTTTTTTTTTTTTTTCCCCCCCGATAGACCAGGGAAACCCTGCCTCTGACCGGTCGCTCGGGTCTCCTGGGAGAGCAGAGAAACAACTTCTTCTGCGCCGTGGCCTGCGGTCTGGGCAGCAACCAGGCCAAGACGTACGCCGTCACCAAGTCCGGTCTCCTGTGCCAGTTCAACGAGCAGCGACTCCTGGACAAGTGGGTGGAGCTCCGGGTGAGTGCCGCCAACTGCAAACCAGGACTGACGCACAGCAATAGAACGTTTGGATTCGGTGGCATTTTTATTAGAATTGGAAACTGAGAGAATGAGGGCATCTTTAGGTAATGCGCTAAAAATGAAGAATTTTTTTTTTTCATTGTGAAAAAAAATCCCAAATTTTGAAGCCCTTTGAATTGATGCCCTTGTCAGAAGGTAGACAAGTTGTCTAACTTTTACGGTGTCAACTACTCAGAGTCTCAAGTGTACATGCACGTGAATATGCAGTGTAGCACCTGAAGATACTTGTGTAGCACATTCACAAGACAACAGAAAACACCCCCTTTTTGTGGCAATTATTTCCTTGCCCTTTATTCATTCAAACCCTTGTGACTTTTCTCTTTGAGAAACATCCCCAATGGACTTGTCAAAGTGTGTGAGACTTGCCATCAGCACCTTCTCTTGGTATTTGTCGGCCTCTTTTTCTCTCTCTCCAAAATCTTGCCTCATCAAGCCGAAAGTGGCCTTGCCTTTTTTTTTGTCAGGCCTGCATGAGTAACCTATTCCCACTTAGTTCTATGGTACTTATGAAGGTCTTAGTACTTATGATTTCAACCAGCCATCCCCGCACATGTCTTTAATTTTTCCCTGCAGACCTCCAGCGCCTACTGCATCATGCCGTGTGAGGAGCATCTGTTCGTGGGCTGTGCTGATGGAATCGTTCGCCTATTCAGTGCTTCCTCCCTCAACTTTGTGGCCACCCTTCCCAGACCTCACGCCCTAGGGGTCAACGTAGCGGAGGGCATTGACCCCAGGTAAGGAGTCAGTGCTGAGTGGATGAGAGACCATTGTCATTACGAGTCCTAGAGCTTCCCAGACCGTAAGATTTAAACATGAGGATTTTATCATGACCATGTACAAACTGTGTAAATTAGAAAAAAATCTGTGGACATCGATGTTTACCGATCTTTCCAATGTTGAATTGGGCCTTTAAGGTTTCATCTGCCTGGATTTCCAAGCTATGATCAGTGTGTCACTGGTACTCATACATGCATAAGTGAGAAAAGGAAAACCTGTATTTATGCTCATATTTGTACTTATTCCCCCCCCCCCCCCCAAAAAAAAAAAAACCCAGCCACTTGATCACCCACCGTGAGAATGCAAGCTACCCGGCAGCAATTGCACTGGCCTATGATGATGTTAACAAGAAAGTAAGTTCTGAAAAATGGACAAAGAAAGAAATTGACTGGACTGGAACTTGAACCCCAAGACTTCGGGTTTTGTGTACCAGCGCTATTACCATCTGAGCTGTCCAGCCCTCAGATGGCAATCATTAACTGCCGTATATCTCCAGGGATCACACCCTCATTTTGATTCAGAGGCAAACAACCAATTGCTGTGAATCTGGCTAGAGTAGTTCGTGGATCACACAAAGTGGATGCAGTTGTTTTTCTTTGAAATATATGGCAGTTAACTCTTTTAAGTATATGGCAGCTAACTCTTTAACATATATATGGCAGTTAACAATTTTAATTCCATTCTTTCCAATGCAACAAAATTCTAACGGCTCAGAACTCCTACTTTGGGAGGAAGTGGTTAAACCAGTCTTAAACATAGCTGCCAACCATTCCTATTTTGGAGGAGACGTTCCTCTCTTTTTTGGTAAAAATGTGTCACTTTTTAAAAGCTCTTAACAGATTCCGTCTTTTGGCTTGGAAATACACAAGTATTCCTATGTAGTTTGCTCTGTGTTTCCTCTTTTTTTTTAGCAGACGTATTCCTGATTTCCATTAAGATAGGTTGGAGGCTATGCTTTAGTATGTAGGGGAAATTTAAATATGCATCGATGTCCACTCTTGTCCCTCGCCCAGATGGTCTGTGTCTACAACGACCACAGCATGTATGTGTGGGACGTGCACGACATCAAGAAGGTGGGCAAGCAGCGGTCCTTCCTCTACCACTCCTCCTGCATCTGGGGCGCCGAGGTGTACCCGGCCCCCGCCGGCAGGAGCAGCAAGGAGGCCCTGCCTCCCGGCTCCTTCCTCACCTACGCCTCGGACGACACCATCCGAATCTGGAACGTCGACCCGGCCATGAACACGGACACCTTTAGGAGGAACATCTACAGCAATGTGAGTGAGGGGGCAGAGCATGAAGGGTGCCCTCTAGACAAATAAAGCACGCAAATCGGGGTCTATTTGAATCTCTGATTTAGGCTTTATTTGTTGTTTTTTTAAGCACTTTGTGCCAGGCCGCTTTCTAGTGCCCATGATCGCCATTATACAATATTCCATTTTCAAAAACTCCCTAAAACGTCAAGTTCAATATGTATCTCTGAAACAAATCAATAAGACTGAGTCAAACCTGACACAACTCAAACCGTTGATGTGGCTTTTGTCATGGGATTATCCCCCTTCCCCTCCACAAGGGCCTGTTGTACGTAGTCCATTGAGCGTAGCCTGGCTGTGTTCGTGTCACTGAAGAATTCATACACTGTTGGCCAACCGTCTGACCTTCTATTGTATCATAACTCTTAGCCGTGACTCTGTTTCTCAGAGCCTCACTTGCCCATAAGAGAGGCTATATGCAGTTTATGCATGCAGAGTCACTGTGCACATTGTGAACTGACCGTTCAACCCTTCAGCTGTCTGACTCTGGGTTTGTTTGTTTGGTTGTTGTTTTTTTGCCTCTCAGGAGTTGCTCAAGGTGATCTATGTGGACGAGCAATTGGAGCACCTCTGCAGTGCGGACTGTGCGGGCGACAAGGGGGACAGCGCCGAGGGCAAGAACGGCATCCGTTGCCTCAGCATCAGCGCCGACGGCCAGTACCTGGCCTCAGGAGACCGCTCGGGCAACGTCCGGATCCACGACATGGCCTTCATGGACCAGGTGCAGAAGATCGAGGCCCACGACTCGGAGGTGCTCTGCCTGCAGTTCTCAAGACCCGAATCAGGTCAGTGGTGAAGGGAAAACGACGCCCGAAGAATGCGGAGGGCCTGTTTCACTTCCCGCAGGGCCTTACATGTATCTCAAAGGCGGAATGGCCGTTGACGCCAGATCTCTCTCTTCGCATTTACCAAACTGTGCAGCCTATGCCTTCAGATGGAAGCGTGAATCACTCCCTTTTGTGAGCATAGCTAATGCTCAGATCAGATGATGTGGATGATTGAAGATTGACAGGGAGGAAGTTTGTTGATAGCCAAGGGATTGGGATCGGAGGGAAAATTGAGCTGTAGGGAAATCAAAGAAGGGAAGACCAAAGGGCAGGATGTGATGGGTATATTAAAACAAAAAGATAGATTAAATCTTAAGATTTACAGGGCCTGCCCGGATCAAAACCTAAGACCCCCATTCCCCCCCTCCAATTTTTTGTAATTGTTGATTGGGAGAGTAAGTAGTTAGCTTTGTATTATTTAAACAGAGTAAATTGAGCGTGATGATTGGAAATTAAATATTTTTCGACAAACTAAGGAAAGGAAAACTGACTGGGAGATTGCGAACAATTCCCCCCCCCCCCAAAAAAAAAAAAAAAAATTAAAAAATTAGAAATTGAATGGAGTGATTTGGTCCCCCACCCCTTAGGATATTACCTGCTGACCTCAGCCAGCCGAGACCGGCTGATTCACGTCTTCAACATGGAAGAGGAATGCTCCTTGATGCAGACATTAGACGACCACTCCTCCTCCATCACAGCGGTCAAGTTCACCCGTAAGTACCACAGAGGAGCGCCCTCCACCGGCACTCTTTTTGTGGCTGTCTACTGATGCGGTGACCAAGCACGTCTAGCCCGCACAATCAGAGTCCCAAATATTCTGGTTTTTTTTGGTTAAATTAACGGCAAGGAAGATTCAACTGGATCGGGACTTCATCTGGAGCCGTCTGGTTCAGCGTACCAGCGCTCTTACCACCCGAGCTATCCCAGCCCATAGGTGGCTCCCTTCCCAAAAAGTCAGCCATCTTTTCCAATTCTTTCACAACCATGCATCACGTGTTGCTCATCGGCTAAGGTCTGCAGAATGTACGAAGCAAGCTTCTCTCCACTTCTGCAGACAACAATGCCCCACAGTTTGCCGAGAGTGCTCACTAAGGCATCAACATGATTTCTGCGCACACAACTATCAGCTTTTGCAAGAATATACCCTTATGAAGTCTGCAGTAACATGCAGGATTTCTTACGAACAGGTTGATTTCCCAATAGTTATACACCCTAGAATCAGACAATTTTGACAGCCGATTTTCGGTCCCAGCAGGACCTTCCTCACAGGCAGACAAGGACTTTTCCGTCTTTGACTCAGTAGTCCACCGTCGGTTGACCTGGTCATCCTTATATCTATGACAGAATGCGGTGCCCACTGCTGTACAGATCCAAATCCACCGCACGACCTCGACCAGCTCAGTGGTCCAGTGGTAATAGTACGTCTACACTAGAAAGCACCCAAGCTGCCTGTATTTTTTTCAGCAGGCAATTGGGCAAAGCACTGAGCATTTGGAGTGAATGATACGTAGTACGAGTAGGGCAAAACCCTTGTTGATGTTAATAAGACTTAAGGCTTTGCATGGTGGGTGAATCAATATAGGAGGTTTGCGGTGACACCATGTATCAGGTCTCTTAAAGGAAGAGGTTTGGTTCTGAAAAGAACCTGAGTGTTGATGTTCTTGTTGATGTTCATTCTCCCGGATGCAAAATCATATTATATCAATGAGTCCAGTCCTCAGTTTGCGACATTTTGTGTGTGTCTCCACCAGAATCCAATGGTCGGCTTCAGATGATCAGCTGTGGGGCAGACAAGGCTCTCATGTTCCGAGTGATCACTCAGGTGAGTGGGGTAGTAACCATACCATGCTTAGGGGCCATGTTCATATAGAGCTGCCTGGAGCACCAAATCTTAACGCAAGCTCAGACGTCTTTGCCGTTTAAAATCAGACTGCTGTTCCAAAGTTACACCTCTTCTTCGTGTCTGAATACATTTTTTAAGGCATTGACCATCACCTGAAAATGGTTGGTAATCCATTTCAGGCGAGGAGTAGTTTTCATTTTTCTTCTGAAGTGGCCCCTATGATATTGACATTAGCAGCCGATTTCAAGAAAAGTTGCGTAAGTTATGCAACGCACACATTTTGCGTAAGTCTTGCCCCACAATGGCTCTTTTCAGCATTATTTAGCAAAGGCAGCAAAATGTTGCGTAAGTTACGCAACAAAATGTTGCGTATGCAACATTTGAAGTTTCTTGAAATTGGCTGCAGGTCTCTAAACCTCTAAAAATGAGTTGACAGGGTTGCCAAGTGTCATGGTGACAAGCGGGGACCCTTTGTCTGCGGAGACAAACTAGTGTAGGAATATTGTGTTTGTACCATCCATAGCTTTTCCTTAAAAGAATTGGCACCGTTTCTGTTGATGCCAGATTGAAATACCAGAAGCTTGTGATGAGCTTCCCTGAAGCAACCTCCCCGTCATTCTGATTTCATTAACTCCAACATATCCTGTTTGAAAGCAGGGTTAAGGCTTTCAGACGCTACTACAGTTTCCTGCATTTTTTGTGAATCAAGGCCCTTTTCCACACTACAGAAGCTCATCCTATTAGCAAATATCCATTCCCCTGCGAAAGAAGGGCAAAAACCACTACAGTCCGCTCACTGAAAGAAGAGGACAAGCATATTCATGAGACCAGTCTGGGCTGTGTACCTCTGTTCTTGTGGCTGCGTGGAATTTGGCGGCACTCCTGTCTTTCCGGCAATAACGACTTTGGATGAGGTCGAGATCGAGCTCAACTTAAAGTGAGGGGACTGTACATTTGTATGTCCTGCCTGTTTCTTTGGCTTAAGTGACAAATATCAGTATAAGGCAGGGCTTTGTCAATACCTAAGGATTTTTCTCTACTGATTCTGACCTGAAGCAGTCAAACAAAGGGTCAGTCTAGGATCTACAACAGTCAGACTCCAACATTGTTCAGTCAAAGAGTCGATACTGAGAGCATTTTGAACTGTCCTCTTTTCGCAGAACCCGGATTTTGAGTTCATCCGCAACCACCATGTCGTCGGCAAGACCACCATGTATGACCTGACAGTGGACCCTACTGAGAAATATGTTGCTGTGGCTTGTCAGGACAGAAACATCAGGTAGACAGGAATTGCCTGTCACTCTTCAGATACATGCTCCTCTCCCTCACAGGCTTAATAGCCAAAGCAACGTCGAGTGTGCATGGTGCACTTGTGCAGTAATGTGAAAACTTGTACGACTCAAAGGCCATCTGAAATCGGGAACTTTGAAATCAAGATTCTGAGGGCTGTTCTAAATGGTAGACTACTGGGACCAGTGAAAAAAACATGGTCCTGAGGCTGGTTCCAAATGGCAGACCACAGTTGTCAGCCAATGGTGAACTACTGGGACCAGTGAAGGAACCATGGTCCTGAGGCTGGTTCCAAATGGCAGACCACAGTAGTCAGCCAATGGTGAACTACTGGGACCAGTGTAGGAACCATGGTCCTGAGGCTGGTTACAAATGGACAACCAAGAGAAGTGGACCATTGGTTGAGCAATGGTTGGCTTGGGGCCAGGAGTGTGCACACTTGATCTTGCACAGACATTTGTATCCAGAGAGAATAATCAGTACTCATTTGAAAGTTTCTTAGAAAAAAAATCTCTCAAAAAGTAAAAAAAAAAAATGAAAAAAAAATGCCAGAAGCATTCATTGTGTCAATTGCGTTTCCAAGTCCCAATGTTTGTGAATGGATGGATAACCTTGTTTGTTGCAACAGAATCCACAATGCTGTGAGTGGCAAGCTGAAGAGGACCTACAAGGGCTCTATGGGAGAGGACGGAGGCACCCTGATACGGGTTGAGTTAGACCCCTCGGGCATATACATAGCAACTAGCTGCTCAGACAAGACAGTGGCCATCTTTGACTTCTACTCGGGCGAGTGCGTCGCTACAATGTACGGCCACTCGGGTAAGGTCCAGCCCAACAGTCTGGTCAGTCCCAAGTTGAGTTTGACCCTGGCCCAATTGAATACTGTGGCATACCCCCCCCCCCCTCCCTCCTCCAGTCCACCCACAGCTGGCCTATCAGTAGTCAGGAGCCTGTGCTGTGTACTGTTTGCTCAAGTAGCCCCTGTACTGTTGGCCTTTTGCTGCAAACCTTTGAGGTAGTTGGCAGTGGGTGGATTTCCACTGCCTGTCCGACGACCGCTGGGCTGTGGAACATGCCAATATGTTGTCTCCCTTGACAGCGTGCTACCCCTCAAATATCCACAGTAAGGTTCTCGCAATAGCGTAATTGTAGCCAATTATCTGGCAATTCTTGCGGCAACTTGAGCCCAAACTGGTGTTTGTCATGCTACATGCTGCATTTTGTTGTAGACGGAAAAGAGTATTTGTTTAAAATTTGGGACAATCTTGGTGTTCGAATTCGCAGGGCCCTGTGCATGGCAACACTGAGCCGGTGGGGAGTGGTCGAGGAAAATATGACTTCCCTGCTCTGTAATGACATGATAACCATTCTTTGCTTCAATCCTAGAATTGGTCACCGGAATTAAGTTCACCAACGACTGCAAACACCTCATCTCCACATCTGGTGATGGGTAAGTTCACGCAAAATCTGCATGGCTTCTCTCTCGGTGGTCACTGGAGTTTAGTACAAACGGGACTTGAAAGCTGCCTTCATAAGTAGCAATATTGTGTGGTTGTCAAATGGCTTTCCAGAGGTATCAGGAGATCCTGAAACAGCCAAAAAAATAAAGTGGTCTTTCATTTGATTAGTTTGGCACCTGGATTTTTTTTTCTTTTTTAGTTTTCTAATACACTACATGGCAAGTATGAAGCCCATAAAATATATTCGTATACACATGCATATTTAAAATGTATTCGTTGATGACCAGGTGCATCTTTGTCTGGAAGCTGCCGTGGGGCTTCACACACAACATGAAGGAGAGACTGAAGGAGATGGGACAGCACATGAAAGAGACGCCTGTGTGCGCAGACCTCAGGTGAGTGGACGACTGAGTGTGGATTGGATAAGACTTGAAGGTTTGCGCGGTGGAAATACCAAGTAGGAGGCTTGCGGTGACACCATGTACACCATCTCTTAAGACAAGGGGTGTGACTCTAAAATGGGTGGCATGATCAAATGGGTGGCCTGCCATATATGGGCAATCAAGTAAGCGCACGTAATGCGCAGTGCATACCCGAATTGGTGTTCTGCAACGAGAAACAATATTGCCGCAAAGGGCGCCCGCACGCGCTCAGTTCACCCACCCATCTTAGCACGCCGCCCATGTCAGCAGGTTGTCGCTACGTGCTCAGATGGGTGGTGACGTCACCCACCCATTTTAGCACGGCCACCCACTGAAGATCGTGACACCGGTAACTCACCATTTCAGGGAGAATACACACTATCCGAAAACGTTGAGTTACCGGCTCTTTTCAGAGCCATACTCCTCCTAAGGGATGATACACATTGTGTCAGCTCAAACAAGGCCTCTATCGTCAGTGGTTGCTGTGCCATGCGATTCTAATTTAGCATTGCTTTGTGTGGCTAAAAGAAGCTGTCTTCATTGTCTGTTTGTGTTTCTGTTCTTAGACGGGGCACGTATGTGGTTCCCCCAGAGGTGAACCTGGAGCCCCAGCTTGCCGCTCTGGAGGCCCGCAACCTGAACAACAGCAGGGCCCTTGGGCCGATTGGGAGGGACGCGGTCGCCATGGATACAGGCACGGCAGCGGAGCAGGAGGATGAAGTGGACGATGAGGTGGACGCGGACTGGCAGTCCAGCCCCAAGTTAGGTGGGTAGTAGTATGACGGAGGCACTGTCACTGCCTGTTTGAAAGACTGTTAGCTCTAATAGTTTGGACAATTCAGAGGGCCTGACATTTTCATCCTAGCTAGACCTGTTTTGAAGGTTTTAAGAAAGGTTAAAAATGTTCGCCTCATAATATATTTGAAATTAGCATGATTTTGGTCTTTTTTTATCAGTAAGCAAATGTTATCATTTTAAAAAAGTCAAAGAAACAAAGGAAAAACTGACTGGGAACTTTGGAACAAATTGAAAAATTGGCAAAGAAATTTTTGACTGGACCGAGACTTGAACCTGAGACCTCAGGATTAATATACCAGTGCTCTTCCATCTGAGCTATCCAGCCATTAGCTTGTGGCCTTCCCAAATGGTCAACTAGTCTTTGCCGGGGTGGGGGTGCCAGTCAGAAGCAATTCAACCATTAACTGCCGTATATCTCCAGGGATCACACACTCCATAAAAAAAAGTTGTGTATGTTGCTTTTGATTTGGAAAGGGCTTGCTGTTTTCTGCAGTATGACCTCCTAAATACTCTTCCTGTGTTTGGATGAAATTGAAATGATTTGGTTTTAATTTCACGTTTTTCTTATCTTTTACAGAGAATGCCACAGATCTTCCCCTGTGGGCCAAGAAGCAGGTAATTGGGGTCTTCTCCAAGAATATGACAGTCGATAGATAGATTAAAACATTCCAATGGGTTTTGGAAATGACAAAGAAACTTTGACAGTAGAGGACTGGGTTCAAATCTTGGTCTAGTCGAGTTTTCTTTGATAGTTTCGTAAAATATCAGTCAAAAAAAAGGTCAGTCACCAAGGTACTCTAGACAAAAACCTGAAATCAACTCTTTTATTTTGTTTTACTTCTTCCCTATAGAAAGATTCTTTGACTTTTGCATTTGCAATGGACTGTAGTGTACAGATCTAAAGTTATTTAGTTTCAGAACTGGGGATAACCCTTTCATACATGTAGATATGGATGAAGAGCACATATGGATGTAAACTGATAATTGATAATTACAAGGGATTTTTTTGTGCTTGACCAGTAACAACACCATTTGGAGTCTTGTGACTCGAAGATCCCGGTGTGAAGGAGTGAAGCAAATCTTAAAATTTAGTGGGCCTGACGTTTTGATCCTAGCAGGACCTTTCTCAAAGGCAGATTGACTCTGCCTTTGAGAAAGGTCCTGCTAGGATCGAAACGTCAGGCCCACTAAATTTTAAGATTTGCATTTTGGTAATTTTAGTCAGTAAGCAGTTTGCAACATTTTTGTATATCACTTTGAGTGAAGCAAATGTTAGTAATTGTGCCAGGGGAGCTTACATCCATGGCCCCCATGCACTGGGAGGATAGACATGAATCTTGTAGAAAATGTCTACAGCATGTATGGGCCTGCGAAAGCCAGTAATGAATGGGGAAAATTCAAGGACAAAGAAAGAGAGAGAGAGGAAGATAGCGTCTTGCTTTTCTTCTTAGAAACTGACAACCAGATTAGCGAGATTAATTAGAGTTCAGACAGCAGCAGTATAAAGAGAGACTCAAAAAAGGGCTTTTACACTAGACAAAATCCCCGGGGATTTCTCGAAAATTCAAAAAACAAAGAAATTCCCGGGGAAAAGGGAACATTTACTGAAAAAACCCAGGGGTTTAAAATTTTCCCCAGGGAAAACTAGTTTGAATGTTTTTTTTTTTTTAACCTTACCATGCTTACCCCACCTTTTTGCATCCATTTGGAAACTTCTAAAAGGTTGCCCTCTGTTTACACATTCCCCGGGGATTGATTGCCAGTGTGAAACGACCGTGCATATTCCCGGGATATAGTGTCCCCGGGAGTTACCAAATGGGTCCAGTGTGAACGGTTGCAGGGGTGTTGGTGAGGTAAAAAAATCCCTGGGATTTTCCCGATTGGCTCTGTAATGTGAAAATTGCTTCTTAGAGAGAGAGGAAGATAGCATCTTTGCTTATCTTCTGAGAAACTGACAACCAGTTCAGCGAGATTACTTCAGAGTTCAGTCAGCAGCACAATGGAGAGACCCGTAGGGCCACGACCACCCTCACATGTGTCCCAGAAGTGACCCCCCGGGAGCTTACAGTCGCTGTTGTGGCCCCACCCTCGCTTTCAGGTTTGCGGAGAGGATCTGCCCAGTCCGACCACCTACAGCAACCCGGCCCAGCCGCGAGGGCGGTGGGCGCAGAGGCTGGATGCCAAGGGATTCAAGGTCATGTCCGAATGGGAGGCTCACCGCGACATTGAGCTCCGACTCCAGGATGGCATCGGTGGGTGATGTGTGCTGACTGTAGACTTGCGGGGAGGGCGAGGGGGGGGGGTTGTGATGCTTGATCTGGTTGATGAAAAGACTTTTGGTATAACGCAATGATAGTCTATGAATCTTTAACATGAAAAATCGCCCAAAACAAGGCTGAAAAGCCACTCAAGGTTAAGGGCTAAAGAAAGAAGGAGATAGAGAGGGACTCAGGAAGGCTGGCGATAGGACTGAACATTCCTCTTAAAAAGGGCAGGATCATAGGCAGGGGCAAAGCAAGAACCATGGAAAGAATTCCAGATGGAGGCCGAACGAGGGAAGAAGCTGTTCCTGATGTGTTGATTCTAATAGGACATTTCTACCTTTGAGAAAGGTCCTGTGTAGATCGAAACATCAGACCCTGTAACTTTTCGAGATTTCAGTAAACAGTTTGCATATGACTCTATGAAAGCCTATTACTTGTAAGCCATTCTGTGTGCAAACTTGTAGCAATGTAAAAAAATGTTGCCAACAGCTTGATTGACCCAGTATGTGAATCTCTCAAATTTCAGAGTGCCTGACGTTTTGATCCTCGCAGGACCTTGTTTTGAAATGGGACAGTCTGTGAATTCTGAATTCTGACACAGATTGGTTTCATGATGCTTTCACATTGGTGCCATGCATTCTGAATGCTAGATGAGAGTCAAGTCAGGTGTCATCACTCCTACATGTACATCTGTCCAGTTATCATACAGAGTTCATTCTCTGGTATGGAGATGACAGATTTCGTGCCCGTGGTTGCGATTTCTTCAAACTCATCCTTACCCATAACAAGCCGACGACGATGCACAGAAACCATAGCATCAATGGCGACCTGTGACAGGCTATCAGTCGTACATTGAGACACAAATGCATCGCGAGACTATGTGAAACCCACCCCTTAAAAGTACTCGGACTGTCGGTGTCTTCTCGTTGCAGATCGTCGACGCTACACCGTTGAGCCGGACAGCCTCGCCGAGCAAGTAAGACATTTTGCCCTTATGCAGTCTGTAAGTATTGGTCTCGTGATTCCTAGACCTCCGCATTGTGGGGAGCCTGAGGCGTTCTTACTCACACACACCAACCCTTTGCACCGTGCTGCCGCTAACCACTGACCCTTACTGACTGTGCGTAACCGCGGGTAAGTGTAGACCGTAGGAGCCAAGCGGCCCTCTAGTGGTAAATCCCCAATGACAGTTCGGATCAGAACTGTAGCGGAACCATCTGCCGGTATCTTATTGGATCCTAGCTTTGCCTGTAGACCAGAACATATTCTTCCATGCATTTAAGGCTGTTGTCGTGAGAAAAAATTCTTGTCGACATGTCGCGAGAATTTTATGCCGACTGTCGACATTGTCGCGACAGAGACTCGATTTAGTCAAAAATCTGTAGTCACAATGTAGGATTTTTTTTAGGTGATAAACGAATGGGGCATGTCAAACCGCCACAGTTGTGAACTTGTGAAATTAGTTTTCATGGATTATCTTAATTTCAATACAATTTCATATTTTAATGGCTTTCGTATTTAAGATTATACACAACAAAATAATTTTTGTGCCGATATTGGGTGTTACAGTCGTAATTTCCTAAAAAATCATAAAAAGCGATTGCTCATTGTTTATTCATGACGTCATCGATCGGCGATGCGTGCGTTCTCACTGCAAGAAATAATGAATATTTATGAATTCGCTGGACAGCGGCTGCAGTGGTTTTCCTATTGGCTATGTACATTGTACTTGTACATGTACACATGTACATGGAAGTTGGAGAACCAGATAGTTTCGATGAAAAGAAAAGACGTCACCGTCCGCACCTACCTAAAGGTAGCCGCGTATTGGGCACCCAAAAACCAGCCGCGTATTGGGCCCAAAAACGGAGGAGGCCGCGTATTCAGCCATACATTCAGACAAACCTAGAACGTATGCGGCAAAGGAGACCTTTTCCGATGTACATAATGTACTTCCGGTCCGTTTTTCAACGAAATAAAATCCGCGGCCGCCGGGATTTTGGGCCCAAACATTCAGCTACTTTCAGCTGGGTACCGACCGCGACGCACGTGCGATCTCATTTCTCGATCCTTCCCTCGGACGTCCACAATCTTTCCCGATCTCTCTGTATTGCACTGGTATCCCGTACGCACGTGTATTAAATGCATGCGATGCAGCAACGTATACCAGCTACTGTACTGCTGACGACCGGCCATACAAACGTGCGCTATACAGTGGTGACAGTATTTACACTGTACATGTGTACATCGTAATGGCAAAATGCGTTCGGTGAACGATTTTCTTTGGTCGCGTCGCGATCCATTCCAACTTCCAACATATTTAGTAACTATTATTTTGCGGCGTGGATAAGCAAAAATGAAATGCTCAGCGCACAATTTTTAGGATTTTGTGTTCCCATTTTATTCCCTTCTTTTCAGAGATTGGCCATTATGACTAGAGGCAGGCTAATGTATTTTATTGTTTTTGTCGCGACAACCGAAAAACCTTGTCGACATGTCGGAATATTTTCTTTGTCGCGACAATGTCGACAAAAGCCTTGTCGACAACAGCCTTACATGCATTACCTGTGAATTCCTATGCAAGACATTCAAATGATAGACTATCAAGTTGGACTATTAACCTTCGGACAGTTTCAGAAGGGGATGTAAACCGGATGCTTTAAAGAGGCACTAGGCATGAATGATTTAGTAAAGAGATTTATTGATAATAGTGCGTGTGTTTCAGACCTACATCTGTAGTACCTTCTTGGATCACTTTCTTTAGCTTAAGTGATACAAATCTGCATGCAGTCAACCTTTACTTAGCACATAGATACTGAGCTGCTAGTGTTTGATACTTTGAGTAAAAATTGTGTAGAAATTTGAGGTGTGTAGGTATGTAGGAGTCTTTTTTTTCTTCTTTCTTTTTAAGAGCATGCACATTAATATCATTTGAAATTTTCTAATGAATTCAAACATTTGTTATTGTTTTAATTTAAAAGTTGAGTTTTGGGCTGACCTTTTAGATAAGAATGGATACTTTCTGACACTATTAGCAATCATGAAACTGTTAAAATTTTCCTGATTCGTTCCTGATTTCTAGTTTTAGCTGGCATGTTTTGTTTGAGTTAATTTTTTCCTTTTTCACATATGTGTGGAAAGTCATCTGCACATGTCTAACCTGAGCAAAATTTCATTCACCACCGACCGCACTAAACAATTTTGTGCAAATAAGTAAGCCATTTAAAGGCCCAATACAACATTGGAAAGATCGGGAAACATTGATGTTCACAGATTTCCTTCTAATTTACACAGTTTGTAGATGGTCATGATAGAATCCTCATGTTGAAATTTCACAGTCTGGGATGCTGTACTTCCCAAGATATCTCCACTCAAACATTGACAAATAGTTTATTACTCACGAGTAATAAACTGTTTCTTACACTACAGAACTGTGAATAAACCGTGACATTTGTTTTGGAATTTGTCTACTTTCTCAGATAACCATTTGAGCTAAAATCCTCATAGTATTGCTTTTTAAAAAAGGCGCATAGCAACACCAGCACTCTGAATTTGAAGGTCCAGGCACAAAATGGTCAACAAATTTTTAGTTTGTTTTTAACTGCACTCTTTAACAGCACAGAGTTTCACATGGTTGCATTTGCCCCACCATTGTGCAGTTGCAAGTAATACTTTTAGTAATTTATTTAGATTTATTTCAGCCAATCTTGTAGTAGCTCTTGGATAGAACATAATGCCGTGAGGGTTTGCCCCATACATGTAGTTAACACTGAATACATGTACGGTACTTGGATCATTTCTGTTATTTCTGGCATGATAGGCTTGATTAATGTTTGTTGTGTGAAACTCAATCAGTGTGTTTTTGTTTTTGATATCTGTTGCAGGCTGCCATGATAGAAGCAGATAGATTGCCGGTGAGTGAATTGCGATGATTGAAGTTTCTCTTTATCTCGGACAACTTGATAGGAACAGATTACCATTTAATTTGATTTGATTTAGACAAGCACAGATTAGACAGCATCTTTCTGGAATGGGTCATTTACTTTGTGAGAGTTGACAGTTTTTTGTTTTGTTTCTCTCTCTCTCTTTTTTTAAAAATAAGCAGACTTTGCAAGATTCGGAAACCGACGAATTTGTGCCAGCGGAGGAAGGACTGGCTGGTCTGGAGGCCTGTGCTACCAATCCTAGGGTGAGCATCAAGGATGGCATGATGGGTTTGGACAGAATCTATTAGTTTTTCTACTTACATGAAATTGCACAATTCAGGGATGCAAGACTTGCGGAAAATTCAGGATTTCCGGAAATGGCGTGATTGTTTTCTTTTGTCAAACAGGCATCTCAAACTGCTGATTTTTATCTGATATACAAAAATGTTGCAAACTGCTTACTGACTAAAATTACCAAAATACAAATCTCAAAATTTGGCGGGCCTGACGTTTTGATCCTAGCAGGACCTTTCTCAAAGGCAGAGAAAGCCTTTGCCTTTGAGAAAGGTCCTGCTAGGATCGAAACGTCAGGCCCACTAAATTTTGAGATTTTTATATGTTAAAACACTAAAAGCTGAAGGACGCCTGCACCCCTGCCGTGAATCTCTTGGTCGCGTAAGCACTCACTCGCAGTCGTATCTCTCGGTCGCGGAAGCGCTCACTCGCAGTCGCGAGTGGCCTTCAGTGATTGGTCTTCAATGATTTTCAGGAAATGATTCTGTCGGTCACTTGCATCCCTGACAATTGTACAAGGGCTCCTTATTGTGATGGGATAATCATTTTGCCCCAATTGTACCAAATGTTACTGGCAGCTACACTGTTCACTTTCATTGATCTAGTGTTCACAATAGAGTTTTCAATTTCTGAGCAAGTGTTGAAAATGGCACCCGATTCTGTCTGTATTGGGACTTGAACCAGAAACCTTTTGTGTAATGCACAAGAGCTCTAACCACCAGAGCTATCCAGTCCATATTGATATGATGGCTTCCCAAATAATCAACCATGTATGCTAGGATGGGTCGACAGTCAGAACCGTTTAACTATCAACTGGCATATACCTGCAGGGATCAGAAAGAAGTGTTTTCTGTGAGTCTCTCTATTTTATGAGTGTCAATTTGAACTAATCAGATTGCTTCTTATCGCCTAAGTGTGTGGTCGTCTGAATCGTCTTTGCTCCACAGCTGCAAGGCTTTGTGTCCTGTGCCCGGGGTAGCGATCCCTTCCTGCCTCCATCGAGCCTCCCCGGTGATGCCATCAGCCCAGATACCCCAGACGAGGAGGAGTTGAATGTGTCCAAGGAAGAGGAGGAAGAGGAGGAGGAGGAGGAAGCGACTGAGGTCATCATTTATCCACCCAGCGAGGAAACCAGCTCCTCACCTGAGGGGTGAGGCCTTAGACCTCTGCCCTGACTCCCTCCCTGATAGTCCTGACTATGTGTTTACAAGATTTGATTGCTTTTGCATGATTGGAACACAATGTGGAAAGTTTGCGGTGACGCCATGGAAGTCATCCCTTTGGAGAAGGAACATGGCTCTGAACAGCCCCGGTAACCCGACGTTTGGGACTATGTGTACTCTGCACGTAACCAGGAGACAGTCTTCCGTCGACGGGCAGAGTACAGACTTTTTTGAAACATTGAAACCGACTCCTTTCAGAGCCATACTTCTTCTCGAAAGAGATGACTCACATGGTGTCACAGTAAACTTTCCACATTCAAATCCTCATGCATTTTTGGGGGTTTTTCAGAAAGGCCTTGGTTTTTTTTTTTGGTTTTTTTTCAGTATAAGCGAAAACCGGCACAACCCTAGTCCCGGTCCAGTTAAAGTTTTTGTGTCCAAATTTTCTAAACTGTTCAAGAGTTTCCAGTCAGTGCGTCCTTTGATGCCTGTCTGTGGTTGTTGTTGTTTTTTATCCAGTTTGAAATTTCAGGTGACAGAAAATACCTCGAGTCTGGAGGAGCTCCAGCGCAGACGAGCTCGGTCCAGCATCAAGAAGGAGAGCCCCCGAAGCAGTAGGATCATCGAGGAGGATGACCACAAGAAAGGTAGGCCCCACTCTCATGCCCTGGGAGCCTTAAAGCCCCCTGCACAGTGCACAGCATCGGTCAGATCGAAAAACAGAAATTGAAACTGAAACTGAAGATGGTTATAGTAGAAACCTTGCACTGAAATATTTCTGCCTAAAATGTTGTATTCTGGGAGAACAGAGTAAAAAGAAATCGTTTACGTCTCACCCAGATCTAAACTATTTTTCGGAACAGTACGGCGTTGAATGCTGCATTTTCGCGAAACAAACGAAGCGTTTTTTTTTCACAATTTTCTTGAGACTCGGTTGGCGGATGGAGCTGAAATTTTCACAGGTGGGGTATTTCATGCAAATGTTGGATCAGACAACGTATGGATGCTATTCTTTGACCTCGACCAATGTTGTGTAGGGGCTCTGCTATATATATCACAGTCAAGCTCATTTTCTGCCGTCATCTAGGGATCTGAAGTGTACAATGATATTGGCAAAGGGCCCGACGTTTCAATCCTAACAAGATCTCCCTCAAAGGTATTCTGCATTTGAAAGCTGAGTAAGATCTTGGGAAAATATCCGTTGGTGCGCCATTGACCACTTGCATACAAGTAGCTGGAATACCGACCAAGTTGCACAGTAGCGGACACGGCCAAGTGATCCCATTAGGATACACTTAATCTGCTCATTATGTACACAGAGGGTGATTGTATCCGTAGCTGTGTTTGTGAGTAGGTGCAAGGATCTCATCCAAATGAGAATAAACACAATGGTTCTGACACTGGGTACCCCTGTAGGATGTGGTTCAAATGATTCCACTTCATGTTTTCTCTTCTTTGATTTCCCCGCAAGATTGTTTTTTCAATTTAAAGGCATCACTTGTTCTCTTTTCCCATGGAATTGGTCTAATTTGCCTGCAAACTATCCAAATGGCCTGTGTTGTTATTTTATGAACAGTTTGTGGTGAAATGGAGAGTATGGAGCCAGTAAGCCTGGGACCGAGCGAAGACGAAGATGATGGCGACGATGACGGAGAAGATCTTGAAGTAGAGGAGGATGACGAGGAGGAGGAGGAGGAGGATGGAGCAGACCGTGTGGCCGCTGGGAATGAGGAGAAGCCGTCCGCCGAGTCGGACCCTTCCTCGGGCAGTCCGTCGTCGGGGAACGTGGCCTCCAGCGGCCCCGAGGAGAGCAACGACACGGACGCGCTCAGCCCCGGCGCCGCGGATGAGGAGAGTTTCCTCCACACCAACTACGGCTTCACGGAGCAGGAGAAGTTTGGCAAGTGTCTGGAGCAGTTGCAGTCCGGCTTTGCCTCGGTGGGCTTCGGCAGCGGCGCCACTAGCAACGGCGCCAGCGGCGGCGGCCATCCGCACCACCGCCTCAGTATCTCCTCCAAGTTCCTCTCCCGCTCCCAGCTCAGTCACATCAGGTAGGGGAGCCCAGTACTCAGGAGCCTCAGTCCTGCGTCCGATTTCAAAGAGCTGCTCACGTGGCGATATTTTGCTCAAGCACGGAAAGCCTCGCTTGTTAAGGTCAGCTTGCCCTGCCATAGACATTATATAACCTTGAAACGGTTATAAAAACGATGTCAGTATTTTGTAATGCCATGGGGGACCCGACTATCGTCAAAGTATGGGCGGAAGTCAAGAGCACCGCCACACGTTTGGATGGTGTGTGACGTGATGCGTCCAGATTTGCCAGTGGTTCTATGATGCTACGCAGTGATGCTCACGCATGTATGTGCTTTTCCTAGATATGTGCGTGGCGGCGCTCTTTACTTCAGCCCATACTTTTGTTAGGATGGCAGCCTCCGTGGCATTTCAGTCTGGCTCCCTCTATCTTTCATCTGTTGGTTTTACATGTCTGTGTTCCCGTCAAAGGTCCTGCTTGTGGTTCATTCCCAATAATCCAATACAGCTCAAACACAGTAATAAGAAATAGGTTTGTCAATCTTGTTTTAGCTAACAAGGAAATTTCATGCTCTGGCAGTTTTTCACGCTTAAGCAGCTTAAGCAGAATTTGGCCCCCAGACCAATTTTGACCATTCATCTCTATGCCTTAAATAGAGCCTCTCCCCCACCCTGACGGAGCGCTTTCTATCAAGGAAGGCTTCAGGTGTGTAAGTGCTTACCAGTGGCTCCATATATCGCCCTGGATCAAACAACTGGAACCAGAGGCCACTCTCATGGAGCTGCCCGAGCACTAAAACTCTCTCACCCCTCGGCATCTATGTCTGTCTCTCCCCCTTTTTCTACCCAAGGGCTGTGGCTGGGAGTGCACCGACCGTTCCCTCATCAACTGTAGGGGGTGTCACAGCTCAAGTGGTGAGTATATATTGAAGTGATAATAGCCTGCTCATCCCGCATCTCTGTAATGGTGGTTATTCGTATAATGTACTGGGAAAGGGAAAAGATTTGCATAAACTACACGTTTTAGAAGTATTTGTGTGCATTTTTTAAAAGTTATTTTGGAGTGCTACTTTTAATACTTTATTCCTCATGATTGTATTGGGTATGACTTTTCATGATTGATTGATTGATTGATTGATTGATTGATTGATTGATTGATTGATTGATTGATTGATTGATTGATTGATTTATTGATTGATGATTTATTGATTGGTTGACTGATTAATTGATTGATTGATTGATTGATTGAAGGAGCAGTCAATCAACTGATCAGTTGATCAATTTGTCATTTAATTGATTGCTTGATAGATTGCATGATCAATTGACCAATTGATAGATCGATCAACAATTGATCCATCACCAACCAGTCAATCAATCAATCCATCAAATGATTGGTCAACTGATTGATTGATTGATTGATTGATTATCGTTTGAATCAATCAGATTATCCTCCAATAATTAGTTGATTGGTACCCTGATGGATTGGCTGGTGATCAATTGAGCAATTGATTGATCAGCTTGGGTTGATTGGTGTGTTCCGTGTTCATTACCATTTGTGCAATGCATATTGCCTGTATGTCTGTGCTTGCTGAGCTCAGGTCTGTGGAGTCAATGTTGCCTCTTGTTTCAAAGAATGTTGCCTCTCATGGCGATCACGAAGCGGGTAACTTTACCTTTTGAAAGACTAATCACCAAGCCAAGGTACATGTACGATACCTTGTGAGTGGTTCAGGGATGTACGGTCTGCTGTATGTTGCATTTGTATCCGTGATGTGACTGCGTGCTCATACATGTATGTGACTGCCGTGCCTTTGTATGTCTGTGAGATCGGGGTCTTTATACATGTATATCCAGCTTTGATTCCATGCCCAGAGTTCACGGAGAACCTCAACAGCTAAGGAACCCAGAAATTTGAATGTGCATGGTCCTTGTGAACCTGCTGGGATGCCTTTTTATTCCTGGGATTCACGCTTTGTCAGTTGGCATATCATCAGCGGCAATAATGCCATTAGTATTGAGTAGCGTCCGAGTCAGTTGTATTATGGAGTAGATTTGTGTTCTCTAACCAAGGACATTATAAGTCTGAACAGAATATACTAAACGCATGGTGTCATCTTAGATAGGAGAGAGATTGAGAGCCATTTTTGGATGATGCACCCATTTGAATGTAGATGAATTCAGCCATCACACCCATATCGAGTCGTACCCACAATACAACAGAACTCCCATGATGCATCTAGGCTCCCATAATGCACCAATCATTGCCTGTCTCTCCCTCCTCCCTGTCCCCTTCTCTCCATGTCCCTCCCCCTGTCAGTACCTCCAACGTCGCAAGGAAGTCATGGCTAAGGCTGTGGATGAGACTAGGCGGAGACTGCAATCTGTAAGTGCTGACTGGGAAGGGGTCAAAGGTCGCCTGCCTTCCAGGCTGCAAGTAGACTCATTTCAAGCAGGCTTTAAACAGAAATCACCAGAAGAACCTATCACATCACTGTGCAGTGGTTCACTTCATTTCTCATCACTTGACTACATGTATGTTCATTTTAGATGCTTTTGTATTTGATCATAAGATAATTCTGATATAATCCAAGATCAGAAGAGTTACTGCTTTGCAGTTTAACAGTTCCGTCTCATTGCACAAACTTAGTGTGCTGTTTAAGCATTGTGCTCATGCAAAAGATTGATCTTGCTGACAAAAATATAAATTATGAGCTGATTAAATATGATGCAAATTTAATACGTAAAACAGTCCCTCTAAAACTTAAATATTAGCATTTGTTATTGATAGTTTGCGTGTAAGTATGTCATTGTGTTACATGATCTGCCAGCATGGTGTCACTCATGGGTCCATTCTATTGCACCTCTGTCATTGTCATTGTCATTTTCACATCGCCCTCATCACTGGAATGGTATCCGTGTGGATTCTGGCTGTTAGAGGTTGTGGTGGGGGTGGTCACTGAGGGTGCATTCGATTGGCATGTTCCCGAGGTCAGCCCTGTCTGTGTGGCTCTGTCATCACTGCTGCCCCAGACAGACCCAGGCCCTTCACGAATCCACGGATCGGGCTCGTGCTCGGGCTTCGTGCTCCGCCTGACAAAACCTGAAAAACCAGGTTGCGGTTTATCGGCAAATTTGAAGGCCTTTTGGCTCGATGAGTACAGAGTGTCTCCACTAAAGACACAGGGGATAAATGCTTGTTTTCTAGATGCCCGTGAGGCCGTGACATTCAACAAGGGTTTAGAGAAAAGTGACCGAAGCCTAAGCCCGAGCCTAAGCCTTCATTTCGTAACCGGCCCCTGTATGGCAGCAGAGCTACTTGTGGGGGTGACCTAGGTGTGCCCGGGGGATGCTTATCCAATGCACCCAGGTGTAGCATGCTCTTGGTTTGCTTGCAGTTGCCTTGGTTACTGTATTTGTTGCATGAGCCACTGGTGTCAAACTTAATTGGATACCGACTCTTTCAAGTGTCTTCTCAGGGAGGAATTTTCCCTATGCGAAAATTTGATTGAAAAAAAAAAAAATCCTGCAGAATTGAAGAAAAAAAAAGTTAAAAAAAGTGTTTAGATCTTTGTTTCATATTGCACAATTGATTCAATTTTGACGTAACCCTGTACTTGGTAAGTATTTGGTAAGACTTGACCACTTTGCACCGGGCCACTTTCCAGGCCCCATGACCGCCACACAGGTTTTTGGAATGATGTGCTATTTTCCAAAATTGGTAAACTATTTGGAGCAATAAATACCCGTGAAATACGTGAATGAGAGTACACTATGTGTACAACCTAGTCAAACCTGTCATAATTGGACATTTGTGTGACTTTTGTCAGACTATAACATTGTTTTGTGGTACAGGTTGGAAAGAGTCTTTGTTAAAAACTTGGACAATAGTAGTGCCTGGATTCGGAGGGCTTGTTGCATAACAAAACCGGTGCTCCGAAATCGCAGGTCCCGGGGTGAAGTGGTGAATAATCTTCTGCAGAACTCTTCTCCAGAATTAGTGCATGTGTTTTGTGGAATAGTTCTGTCTAGATCCTCTCTTGATTCCTGAAGATCTGCCAAAAGATTAGGATGTTCCAAACTCCTGAAGAGTCAAAGAGCATTGATAAGATAACCCTCTTGGAAGAGAGGGATTCCTAGAATCCGATTTAAAGCCCCTACACAACATTGGTCCTGGTCAAAGAATAGCATCCATACGTTGTCTGATCCAACATATGCATGAAATAGCATTCCTGTGAAAATTTCAGCTCAATCCGCCAACCGAGTCTCGAGAAAATCGTAAAAACCTCTTCATTTGTTTCGCCAAAATGCAGCATTCAATGCCGTACTGTTCCGAAAAATAGTTTAGATCTCGGTGAGACATAAACAATTTCTTTTACTCTTTTTTCCCAAAATACAACATTTTATGCAGCAGTGAAGGTTCCTACTATAACCATCTTCAAACTGTATGAGTTTCATGTAAATCTGTGAACATTTCTGTTTTTCAATCTTACCAATGTTGTGTAAGGGCTTTAAGACTTTTAAGTTGAGTAGTTTGCAGTAAAATGATCTCTTTTTTTCTTTTTTTGAGGTGGATCTGTCAGACCTCACCAAACCTGATCCATTGCAAGCCCACCTGAAAATTAGAATCACCAGAGCTTGCTCTCGATGGACAGAGGAATCAGAGGATACTGTTTCTGAAATGTCAAACCCTTAAGTCGACCCCAGAACCACACATGCTAAAAAAAAGGAGAAGAGAGGTTATTTACTCACGGTGTCACTTAGGTGATCTTAACTCGCTGCCGTATCCGTGAAAAATGTAAATTCTTATCTGGTTCAAATCGGGTCCTTCATTCTTGTCCACAGATGGGCTGGAATTCTCTGAAAGCCAAGTCGTCAACCACAGCCCCATCTTCCTCCTCCTCCTCCTCCTCCTCCTCCTCCTCCTCCTCCTCCTCCTCCTCCTCCTCCTCCTCCTCCACCATGACCACCACTACCCCGGGCTCCGAGCCGACGTCCGCCCTGAAGTCTGAGCAGACAACGCCCACCTCCCTGTCCCAGGAGGAGTGCCCCACCAAGGACCCTGCCGGGGAGCACGCCGGAGCCTCCGGCCAGTCCGCCAAGACGTCAGACGCCAACAACGGGTCACCGGAGCCCTCCGGACAGGCCCCGAGCAGTGCAGCCGAGCAGAAATCTGCAGACACCTCCGAGGTCGGCCACACGGGAGCCAGAGGTGAATCGGATCAGGAGCCCGTCCAAGGCAGCGCGCAATCAGACACCGCGTCCAACAGGAGGGAGCCGGGCTCTGCCACGGCGACAGAGTCGGCCATTGATAATGCCAAGAACACTGGACCAAAGCCGGGAAGTGAAGCGGTTCCCAAGGCGCAAGCCCCGTCCGGTAACAAACAAGACCCCGCCCCAGCCAGATCCGAGAAGAAGACGCAGAGCCACGCCGGCTCTCAATCCGCCGTCCCCGCCAAGATCTGCGCGACGGCCTCCCCGGCCGGTAGCCCTCCGAGCTCCGACGACACCTCCAAGACGACGAGCCCGACGGAGAGTGTCCACGCGCCCATCATCAGGGGCAAGAGGCCGATGACCTCGCCCGAGGAGTTGAGCTCGGAGGCCGTGGAGAAGGCCAACAAGGAGAACCTGGAGAGGTCGTCGCGGTACGACTCGCAGTACAATCGCAGGCCCATCTCGTCGAGCAGCCGGTCGAAGATGGATCGGATGAAGGCGCGCAAGGAGCATCCTCCAGCCATAAGGAAGACGGCCTCCATGACAGATCTCAGCCAAGGTGAGTCAAGATTGAATGGTCTGCCAGAGAGCCCCATCAATGGAAAATAATCTAAGCCACACTAATCAGTAAGCTATGCAAAAGTGCAGAGGGCCTGATGATCTTTGTTAATCCTAGCAGGACCTTCCTCAAAAGCAAGGTAAACCAGTATTTTTGTATGACTTTGAAGTTCAGAAAGGCTGCCGACTGCCTAATGACACAATTGACGAAGATTATGACTGAGAGTTTCACATTTCGATTTTCAAAATTCTCAAAATTCTCAAAAGCATAAAGAAATTGGTAAAGTATAGCAAGAAATGGTCCTTGTCGGAATATTGCCAAGAAATACCTCAAAGGTCCTGCTTTCTGTTTGTACTGTCAGTAAGCAAGATTTCAGTGTATCAAAGTTATGTTTGGATGCGGAAGGGTAAACAGGATTTGATCTGATTTGAAGAAAGTTTGCAGTGACACCAAGCAGGTTTTCCCCTGCATTTTAAACTGTGAGGTGGCCCACCTTTTATCCCAGGAGCAGAGGTGGCAACGTCTCCGCCAACATTTGACCTGATGAAGACACGGGTGGACAGTATGAAGACGGCAATCACATTGTGATTCCACCTTGCAAGTCCACCTTTCGAACCTTCAAGTCTGATTTCATCCAATTTCCGTTTCTCGCAGCCAAAGTCGATGAGGAGAGCCGAACTGAGTCCCCCAGCTTCAACATGGTGCTGAGGTCCCATCCGCGCAGCCACAGCATGGAGAGGAAGAAGATGAGAGCCAACAGCCCGGCCAGGGAGAAGCACCGGGCTCGTCCGGATCGTCTCCTCCCCCTGGTCCCCGCCTCGCTGAAGCTCAAGTCCTACGAGATTGGCACCACCAGCTCCCGGGCCAAGGTCTCGGCCAAGAAGGACGAGACCCCGCCCTCGTCTCCGTCTCGGACGGGCAGGAGCAAGAGACCGTCCTGGGGGGTAGCCTCCGAGGGCTCCAAGCAGCCGAAGTCCGGCAGGAGCTCACCGGAGAACCCCCAGGAGCCCGCGAAGGATGTCCGCGAGGCGGTCGAAGGACCGTCGGCGAAGGATGCCCTGGCCGATAAATCCAAGCAGCAGAAAGAGCCGTCCGCCGAGCCCCCTCCGGAACGAGCGGGCAGGGACCCAGGCGTCAAGCCGGGGGAGCCCCGGCGATCGTCCTCTCCGTCGACTCTCAGTCTCGGGGCGCCGCTGAAGGACGTCACTCCCGGCGGCAACAACAGCGACCGGACGGACAAGGCAGCCATGCCGCCGCCAGCCAGCACCGACGTGGCAAAGAGCGGCCGAAGCCTGCGGAGGTCCTCGGCCACCAGAGCTGAGCTGAGAGAGCAGCGCCGGCGGGCCTCTGTGGCCAAGGTTCTGCCGCCCTCCAGTGGCGGCGCCGCGGCTGCCACAGCGGAGGGACAGAGGAAAGGCAGCAGCGAGTCCCTCTCCGCCTCGGAGGCGTCTCAGGCTGACGCCAAAGCCTCCTCGCCGAGGACCCGCTCCTCCTCCTACAGAGAGAACCGCAGCAGCAGTTTGCGGGAAAGCCTCTCGCCCAAGCCCTCCAGGAAAGCCGGCGGCAGGAGCGACCTCAAGGATTCGAATCAAGCAGATGCGAGCAAGGCATCCTCCAAACTCAAAACGGCCAGTCCGGACCAGAATATCAGCCCCACCCCGAGAAGGAAGCGCAGAGATGTAACGGGACGATCTGAAGCCAACATCTCCAACAATAACAGCACCGAGTCCCAGGACTCTGAGTGCCTCCTCGATCCGAGCGTCTCAGAAAAGAGTGACCCTGCGAGCTTGCAGAGCAGAAGCAGGAGCGAGGGATCGGGGTCTGAGTCAAGCAGGAAAGAGCAAGATTCATCAACATCAGCATCAGCATCGAGAGGTAGGTCACTGAGTCAGTAGCCAGGCCTTGAAAGTTGTGTCGGTTTATGTGCATCATTATGTCACTCAATTGAGCGATATTGTAAGTGGGTCCTGAAGCTAGTTGGGAGGGAATCGAGGTCAGTTGGCAGGGCACCAAGGCCAGTTGGCAGGGCACCGAGGCCAGTTGGCAGGGCACCGAGGCCAGTTGGTAGGGCACTGAGGCCAGTTGGCAGGGCACTGAGGCCAGTTGGCTGGGCACCCAGGCCAGTTGGCAGGGCAGCCAGGCCAGTTGGTACATGTAGGCCACCCAGGCCAGTTGGTAGGGCACTGAGGCCAGTTGGCAGGGCACCGAGGCCAGTTGGTAGGGCACTGAGGCCAGTTGGCTGGGCACCCAGGCCAGTTGGCAGGGCACTGAGGCCAGTTGGCTGGGCACCCAGGCCAGTTGGCAGGGCAGCCAGGCCAGTTGGTAGGCCACCCAGGCCAGTTGGTAGGGCAGCCAGGCCAGTTGGCAGGGCACCCAGGCCAGTTGGTAGGGCACCAAGGCCAGTTGGTAGGGCAGCCAGGCCAGTTGGCAGGGCACCAAGGCCAGTTGGTAGGGCAGCCAGGCCAGTTTGCAGGGCACCCAGGCCAGTTTGCAGGGCACCCAGGCCAGTTTGCAGGGCACCCAGGCCAGTTTGCAGGGCACCCAGGCCAGTTTGCAGGGCACCCAGGCCAGTTGGTAGGGCACCGAGGCCAGTTGGCAGAGCACCGAGGCCAGTTGGTAGGGCAGCCAGGCCAGTTGGTAGGGCAGCCAGGCCAGTTGGTAGGGCACCCAGGCCAGTTGGTAGGGCACCAAGGCCAGTTGGCAGGGCATCGAGGCCTGTTGGTAGGACAGTCTGTTGGAGACTGTCAGTGGGGTCAAATTGAGATAGCAATCACAAAGATAATGCCTTCACTTTGGTTGTATTCCAGGTGCAGAGGTGGCGACGTCTCCGCTAACATTTGACTTGATGAAGACACAGGTGGACAACATGAAGACGGCATTCGACCAGTGTCTGGAGCTGTGTGTGAAGGTCTGTATGACATGTGGACCTGGGGAAAATCTCTCTCATAAACAGTCTGCCCCTTACAAGATAGTAGACATTCCCAAGAAGAGTGGCAAATCTACCGTGAAAGCGTCCTCGGACAGTATTCACAGACAAATATGAGCTTCCCTATAAATATCAACAATTTTATGGATTCCTAAATTTCAAGATCCACTCCCTTCCCGCGATGCTTTATTATTGTGCACAGCTCTGTCCAGATGTACATGTAAATAAAACTTTGACTTGCTGTGAATGCAACTTTTTTGCCAACCTTCTAGAATTGATAAATCCACATTTAATTTTAGTAGAACCTTTCTCAATAGTAGGACCTTTCTCAATAGTAGGACCTTTCTCAATAGTAGGACCTTTCTCAATAGTAGGACCTTTCTCAATAGTAGGACCTTTCTCAATAGTAGGACCTTTCTCGATAGTAGGACCTTTCTCGATAGTAGGACCTTTCTCAATTGTAGGACCTTTCTCAATAGTAGGACATTTCTCAATAGTAGGACATTTCTCAATAGTAGGACCTTTCTCAAAGGTAGAACAACCTATCCCAAAGATATAACTTCTCTCAAAGGTAGGAGGACCTATCTCAGAACCTACATGTATCTCAAAGGTAGAACCATTCTCAAAGGCAGAATAACCTTTCTCAAATGTTGAAGGACTTCTCTCAAAAGCAAAAGACCTTTCTGAAAGGCAGAAGCAAACAGACAAGCAGACAAGCTACATGCTTGTCCGGGCGTCCAATATAGACGTAGGATTTGATTTGTTTGCGGTTGACCTCTCCTCACAGGCGCAAGAGGGTGAAAGCCACCAGAGTTTGCTGGACTACTTTGCCTCCACCTTCAGCCTGATGCAGGCTGCCTCCTCCACCACCTTGGCCTCCTCCAGACAGAGCGGACGCCATCCCAGCCACTCGGTCACCGACGACACCTTGTCCGACGTCAGCGAGACGTCGCTGCCGCTGGACGACGTGCTCCTGCGCTCCTCCCAGTCTGGGAGGAGCGCGGGAGGGCCCCCGGGCCTGTCCCCATCTGACGTGGACACCCTGAGGTCCTCGCTCACGTCCTGCCGCAAGATGGCTCCGGCCGACGGGACGTCGTCGGAGGTGGAGACCACCTCGGCCATAGCCCTGCTGGACCAGTACTCCAACCTCCTAGTGTCCCTCGTCAGGCAGAAGATAGACGACCGTGTCAGTGAGGGATCCGTGGACACGCAGACCCAGAGATCCTTAGACATGTCTGTCTAGGACGGGGACTAAGGAGATTATACCAAAGCATGTAGAACCTTTCCCCACTATCGCATGGCTGGGGTCATATGCGGTGCTTTCTGTTCGAGCATTGAAATTGTGGAGCAAGGAGTTTGGCCATGATTGTAGGTCTGTTGAACGAAAAACTCAAATGATTCAACATGAATGTACATGCAGATGAAATGTCCATTAATCTTATCTAAACGAATGTCTGATGCTGTACATGTAGTAATGGTGGGGACTATTGGCCTTGCCATCAAACAATTTGCCAAATAGAATCTCATTTTACTGCTGCACAATATTCTGCACTTACACTTATGTGTGCTTCTGGCTCAAGTCTTCTGGCTGTGTCCGATGTGTCGAAACATGAAAATTACCTTCCCAATGTTCCATGGAATTCTTCATCATGTATTCAAGTTTGCCAGTGATTTACGGTAGATCGTCTTCCTGTGGTTCTATCAGGCATGATGAATTTTCTGAAGTATTGACAAGTTTGTAAGGATATCGTCCATGATAGACTTGACGTAAGATATCATAGAAGTTTACCACTACAGTGGTAACCCCAAAACCTCAGCCTCATTCCAAAAATTATCCAATATTCTTCCGGTGTTAACAGAAGTTTTTGCACTGCTGAGCAGATGTGAATCTTGTGGAGTACTTACCACAGTTTGATTTCGTACGGAGCAACTCTTGAAAGCTTAAACTCGGCTCAGCATAACAATACTTCCATGGTATATATTTGTACGATCTTTATTCTATCTGGGATTTGCATTTGATTGCCCAGTGTACAATATACACACAGCTTTGGCTGGCAACCTGGTTTTATTTTGCAGGAGTTTGTAAGCTTTGGTGCTTAGGCAGACTTATTTCTATGAAATTGGGCCCAGGTTTTCACCAGTGTTGATATATTCTCTCCCTGCATCATCTGCAAACTATTTGCTGAGGACCCATTCATGAGAGCCACTTTCAGAAGAATCTGTCCACTGAGTTCTTCCCAGATTTCCTTGTTACATCCAGCAAGATCATATCCTCTGCATCTTCAGTAGACTTGTCTGTTTCACTGGCTAGTGGCTTCAGCCACTCCCTAGAGACCTGTGCACCAATGGGAAGCCGCAGCCACAGACATGGCCGTTACTCTGGTTCCCAGACTTGTTGCCAAATCTAATTTTCTAGTCAATTGAAATCACTCAGAGCCACAGACATTGCCAAGCACCAGTCTTCAACCAATCACCACATCATGTTTCTTTCTACACAAATATCGGTTCGTACAAATTTGTGATTGCTTAAAATTTCCATGTGAAATTACCATGTTTCTTTTTTCATATACCAAGTCAGAAAACCGATTATATTTTTCTTCATGGCAAGAACCAGTTGTAAGTATAAATTAAGTTTATACTTCAACATGCAACGAAACCAAAAATGTTGTATAAAGGAATCATTTGTACACAACAGTTTTGGCTTCATTTTTATTGGAAGGTGGAACCAAAACCCAAAGCGATATTTTCACCAGCATCCAATGTTTGAAATTGTAGTCAATTGTTGACATGTTAGCTTTGCTATGTACAAATTGAAACAGTTGAAAAGCATTCGCCCTGCATTGTATATAGTCATTACATTCACTGGCGGCCATTTTGTTTTGTATCATACTCTGTATATATCGTACTAGATGAATAGTGAGGGTTTTCTAACATTCCGCAACTGATTTATCCGAAACCGTGATTACCTTTGTTTGTGGCCTTTCCTTCCAGAACCATGCTCTTTTATTTGTTTTGTTAAATTGAGGCCCTTTTCTGTTGTTCTGTAAGTTAGCAAGTGGTGTTACCTGTGTACCTGTAAACTAATTTGAACATTTTATGCTTGTTGCTTTCTTGGAACCTCTTCCGGAATAACTCAGGGGTTCAGAAAACCCTTTTGCTCACTCACTGCAGAAATATTCACATCCGAGGAATTGTCTTACTGCCAGTTTGTTGTCAAAGGGCATTAATGAAGTCGCCATGCTGTCATTAATTTGTATCATAATATTGGGTTAGTATGAGGTTTCACTGACGGTATTCGTCCTCTCAGACTTTGCTATGCATTGCACTTTGCCTTTGAATCATTCTCGTTCCACAAGCAACCTAGCAAAGCCAAAGCATTATTTTTTAATGATTATGCAGTTTGTACACCGACACCGATAATATTTTTTGTTTACTAATCAATACACCAGAGAAGGTGTTAATGAGAGTTATTGACGTTTGAGTATTCTTCCGACATGTAGAGGGAAAAGTATTTCGTGAATCTTCCAAGTTGCATGTTGAGAAGAAAAGAAATGACCGACATGAAAAAGCGACAACCATCCAGATTGGCTTGTCACAGTGGGATGAGTTTGGTTTGCTGGGGAAAAATGGAAAGAAAGAAATTTGGTGCTGAATATTATTTCCAAAGGTCGTTGCGATTTGAGAACTTCCCTCAACAAAATCCATCCCAGATTGATTATGCACCGGTGTTATACACAATCATAGTTTATTGCTTTGATTCCCAAACATTGTTACACGCATTTCCTGATAAGTGATAAAGTTTCACTTTTAAATTGAAAGCAAGTTGCCTTTCCAAGAAGGCACTCCACTGAAGAGATCAAATGGAATTTATCTCAACTATGAAAGTACACTTTAAACATAATTCAGTGTACAGCGAGTCTAGACTCCAGCAAGTCAAATCAGATTCATGAAATGCCATCGTTCAATGTACTTCCATACAATGTGGTTTGTTTCTGTACAGTTGGAAATAAATTATTTGGCTGTTACTTAATGGAAGGGCTGTGTATTAGTTCAACTAAAATTATCCGAGGTTTTCAAAACAGTTTTTTTTTCGATTTACTTTTGTATTACAACTTTCATGAGGGAGATTTGTCTGAAACAGGCTTGTTTTTGAGTCACACGATATTCAGTCCGATTGCCCCAGAGTCCCATCTCTCAAGGTAGGGTCTGAGTCACTTTTGAAATTACAAATTTTTGTCAGCTTTCTTGAATTGCATTCACTAGTGATAGGCATACTCGCACAATACATTGTATATTAGAATCATTTGGTCAACCCATGAGTCCCAATATCACAGTACAATCTCTGTACATATCTGTAAAACCCACTAGCTGGTGATTTCAGTCTATCTTAACGTGCAAATGCATCGCAAAGAACAATACTTATGTTGCGGTAGGTTCTGTCCGGAGTTCTGTATTGTCTTAGAAATTCCCGCTTTTGTAAAGAGCGTTTTTATTTGTTTGCTAGCCGTAACAGATTCCACGAGGTCTGGTCGTGATCAAATCTTGAGCGCAGAAACAAATCATTCCAAATCTCCTCATTTCAAGGTACGTAAAAAATATTTTATTTATTACTTCTAAATTCATATTTACAAGATATTAGGGGGTTTAATTTATACAACGCTCAACCTATATGCACTGGTGATGCCGAAGGACAGATTTATAAAATAGGCAGCTTCAGCAAGTGCCAACACTTTTTAAGTGTATTTTTAAAGCAATTTATGAACCAAAACCAAAGCAAGTTTCTGTTTACATTTGTACTTTGCGCCCAAGTAATCCTCCAAATTCCTTGTTGGTTATGGCTGATGTTTAATGTCGGAAAAAATGGTTCTCACGTATGGTATAAGTTAGTCAGTAATGCCGGGGGAATTCCAAGGAATGCACCATGAAATTATATGTGGCCTGTGAATAGATTGCACCACAAAAGCATTGAATGCAAGTGTGCACACGTGAGCAGACACTGGCCTTTATTTAACATTAAACATTTATTACATTTCTATAGTCTAGAGATGCTGGGCTTTATCCGTGACTCATTCCGACAGAAGTGAAAAGGGACGAGGTTTTCATTGTGAACCGACAGTGATAGAAACACAATGGAATCTGAATGGTATGTCACACCACTTAATTGTATAAGTACATGTATACTGTATCTGAGTGCAAAAGGGCTGAATTGTATTACATGTATCTACTCTGAATTGGTGGAAATCGCCCAAGTCAAGCAAATGCAAAATATTGCAATCTGCTGGCTGACTCAAATAACCCACAGCACGAATCACAAAAAATTGAAGGACCTGGCGTTTTGATCTTAGCAGGACCTTTCTCAAAGGCGGGACTCCCAACATCAGGCTCTCCACATATTCGGGGGAATGGTGGAAATGTGAGAGGCTCCTGGTGAGCCTCTGTCTGGAAGTGCTGTATTTTGTCCTTCGTCAGTGGCATGCTGTTGGCCGTTCTGGCAATCCACTTCTTGTCAATAGAATGTGGATGCGGGCATCTGTTTATGGGCCAGGCTGGTCCTGACGGCCCACCTCAAGGCTTGTCTCTTCTTGTCTGTGGGAACTACGTAGTTGTTGGCCGAGTAAACTTTAGGAGCTCGCTGTGGATAGACCACTGTGTCCTTGTACATCATTTGCTCCTGGGAGAAAACAAAAACACAAGAAATGACTTTCAAAATTAGTGTGAAATGATGTGTGCATTTAAAAAAATAAAAATAACAAATTTCGAGGGCTGACGTTTTGATCCCAATAGGACTTTTCTCGAAAAGCAGAAAAGGGCTATCGTTCGGCATGATTTCAATTGCAAGGGGGTTTTTGCTTGGCGTTCACACTCTAGGATCTCCTCAGTAGAGACTGACTCACCCTGATGCTCCACCTCAGATCATTGCGGTTCTTCTCGCCAGGAGCGCGGTGACTGCTCCACTCCGCCTTGTACATCTGATGTCTGACACCAAAGAAAATAAAACCCAATTGTTGTCTTCCCTTTTCATTATTGAACAGCAACGCTGTGTAAATGCACTGCAGCGGCAGGGCCCTTTCTTAGAAAAATGATGGATTGGTCGGGGCCGGCTCAATTCGGGCACCACGACCCAGTTTGGCCCAAACCAAGGCCGGCTATCAATTGAGAACGTGCAAGTGTCTTTGACAGCCCGACGAAGGCCAGCAGTCCGCAGCCAAAACGTCGCTTCCATCAAGTCGTCATCGTGAGCCAACAGACAATTAATCTTTGTCTTCCACGATGAACAACCTCTGCTCTCGCGAAACGAAACAAATTTAACAACATCCTCCACAAAGGAAACTCAAGTCGGCTAAAACTCAATGTGCAACCAGGAGACTAGATGGATGCATCAAATGACACTGACTGCCAGCCACGCTCAGGAAAATATAAGAGAATAAGAGATGAAGTCGCTAAACAATTTTTTTTTCTTTCCTGTGACATCAACTGATCACCAGCTGTAGATCAGTGCTGGGCTGTCTATGATTCTGGTGGTCCAAAATGACAAGGCTGGACTTGCATGAGTAGTCTCAAACTATTCAATCTACCTTGAGACTGGGTCTGTCTTTCTGTCGTGCTTTGTTCTAGGCTGGGCCGAGTCTGGTCGTATGACTGCAAGAAAGAAAAAAAAAGGCAACGGGATTCACCTCAACGCACATTGCAGTAAATGATGCGACTTAATATTCAGCATTAGAGGATTTGAAGACTGTAGGCTACCCATGGTGGAAGCACTGATTATGAGATTTGAGGTGATACCTCAACCCCCTCACAATGATCGGATTTGCATCTTTATGAATACAATGAAGCTTTGCCCGCCACATGCAAGATCCTCTGAATCACATTCTCATCGGTTTAACTGACCCGGCCGTGATGACCTCTTGTCGCTACAGAAAGCCAAATCAACCACTCGACCTCCACAAGCTTGGCGGTCAAGTTGTTAAAAGCCACCGGTACAAATCCCGCCCGAGTTGCCTGTGGTTGTGGGTTGGTGGTTTTTTTCTCTCGTGGTGGCAACCAGGCAAAGCCCTGGGCACACGGTGCTCATTATGCCAAGGCCAACACTCACTGACTTGCACGAATCCCAACACATCCTGAATCAAAATACACACGTACCACTAATGTGTCTGATTCCTCAAGTGTTAGGGGCAATTTGCAAGTTTTTGTTATCCAATTATAAGTGAGAAGGTCAGATGATTTCAATTCTAGCATGACCTTTCTCAAAGACGCCGCTAGGATAAAAAAAAATCAGCCTCTCGGTTGTTTTCCCATTTCATGTAATTCTAGCGAGACTGCAACTTGTAGCATCATGCGTGTGCTATATAATACATTACGTACCACATCAAACGGATTTTCAAACAAGTCCGGAGCAATCTTTAAATGCTACTTTTGCCCAGAGGTTCATGAATGTGAAGCAACTCATTTGAAATTGTCCAGCCATTTTGCAGGACCTGTACTGAACTTTGTGACTTTGGGCCAAGACACCATTCCGTACATTGATAATATCCATCGTGTACATGGAGACTCGGTGGCTACACTACTCACATGATCTGGGCAGGTGAGGTTTGTACACTGTGTTATCGTCCCCTGCCGGCCGATGGGAATACTGCCAATTAAGAGGAAACATTTAATCAGTGTTAATGATGTCTTTTTTTATTAAAAAAAGACATTTGTATTACGTGTACATGTATGTGTATGCACTATGCAATGCTATTGCGGTAACTTTTACGCTAAAAAAAAATTAAATAATTTCAAGGGTCGAACGTCATGCCTTGATATAGGAGCTAAGTCCAAAGTCCACGAGACATTCTAGGCTAAAACTCAGCGAGACAGCGTTCACTTTTCCCATTCTAAACCCAGTGGAAACGGCCCAGTCAAGATTCCTCTTGGGTACATGTATTTCAACAGAGTCTGATGGTTACTTCCGCCAGCCAACCTCCGCCCAGTAAAAGTGACCGGGTAACTCTTATGGAGTCGATTAGTCCAGTGGACTTGGTAGAACGCCACAAGGTAAAGAACACATCTGGTCAAATATAACCCAGTGAAGTGCCATAATAGCATGTGTGCTGTGCACAGTTTCTACGTACACAGGTCATTTTGTAGCTTCAAAGATCACGTGCAGTGAGCCATCATGAGCAAGCTCGGTTACCGGTTTCGGTTACATTTCCCGACTAAAAAAAAAGTCAAAGTGGGGATTGCTGTGAGATTAACCCATTTGCGATTTAACCAATCCTCTTGGTTCTATCGTGGTTTCCCATTTAAGTCCCGTGGAAATGACAACTACCTTGTTGGCGAAAATTCTGTTGAGGTGAACAGAATGTTGGTCGTTCCTTACCAGGTCTCTGGCAGAGTGGGGTCGCTGTCTATCGTAAAGAAGCTCCACCAGATCAGCGGCAGCTTCAGAACCAGTCAGTGTGCTGTCTCCGTCGTCGTCGTCTTCGTCTTCAACCGGTCCCCTGCTGCCGGGGGCAGCCTCACGCAGGGCCATGCCGGAGAGACGCCGACTAACGTCATGTAAATCTCCTGTGCTAAGACAAACGCAGACGCGATGGAGGTCAGAGGGACAGCTTCACAACAGATCTAAAGCCACTGGACGCCTTCACGCAGATTTTGTGTGTAGCCCTCACAATTCTGTCAACCAGCTTTCCTCCACTGTCCATACTCTGTCAGTTGTATCTTACAAGTACAACCGTTCCCTCTTGCAAGCTGCTTTTGTGCTTGTCATTCTGCCTTTGACCCGGCCTTTGACCCCTAACCTGAAACCCCAAACTTCCACAACCGGGTCTGATGTCCAAAGTGTAAGGGCTATGGAAGGTCCTGCTAAGATTGAAACCCCATGCCCTCTAATCTTTATGAGATTCCATAAACTTGTGATAGATTTACTGTTTCAGACTTCGGCATTGAATACTGAATTCATCTTTGCACAAGGAAGGCTATTTCTTTCCTGATTTTTTTTTCCACATGAAACAAACAAATTACTGAAAAGCACCATCTTTTCCTTTGCCAAATAGTAACTGGAGATGAAACTCTTTTTTGGCGGGTGTTTACTCCACTGTCTTGGAATGCCCAGCTGGAAGGTAATTTAACCCTTTGCATACCACATTGTTTATTGGCTTCCACGCGTGGGTGACCACATACTTTTTTTAAGGCTGTACAGTCCTGTACCGGATTGTTTAGCACAAAACTGCGCTCATAGAGAGGGTTGTTTTCAATGCTTGTTTTGAAGCCGAACAATTGCGTTGGGAGAATAATGTCCAACACAACTTTTATAGAAAGTAGACTTATCTTTCATTTGATACCAAGCTTGATACATTTGGTTACTCAAGTGATAATGTGTACGTGGAGCGTAGTCATGATGACAATATCGCATTATCAATCGTAACGTAGTTTCTGAACGCAGTTTTCTCGAAAAATCGTAATGGTGACCCCACGCACGTTACACATTAACAGAAACCTGGGTCAACGACTGGGGCCGACTGTACAAAAATTGACACGAGTGCATACAGGAAAGAAAATGCAAATCATAAAACAACCTGCATGATCTTGTCGAGTAAACTCGACAATGGTACGGAAGCAACATGCTGTGAGTAGTCGAGTAAACTCGACAATGGTACTGAAAGGGTTAGGGCCCTGATCAGGGCTCTGGTGGGCAAGGCACACCCGTTACAGGCACTTGGTCTGTTGCATGTTTCTTCCCTCACAAAAGCCCGGCATACCTGACTCACTCTCGGTCACCGACTCGTCAAACACCTGCACCTGACCATTCAGCTTCCTGAAGGAAAAAAAGAAAAGAACACGGAATAAAACAAACAAGGGGACACGTGGTAGGGACCGGGGTACCAGACTTCATGTAGAATGAAAGGGAACAGACTCGTTCCCTCTGGGTCCAAGATTTGCTGGGTTGGAAACTGAGTTAGGGTCTGGAGCACTCATCCGGATTGATCGATTGATGGGTTGATAGAGTGAGTGACTTTATATAGGTCGACTGTGATTTGTGATTGATTCATTTGATTGACTTATTGGTTCATTGGACGATTGATTTGTGATTGAATATTGATTGAGTAATCGGTTAGATCAGTGGATTGATTAATTAATTTGTTGGAAAGAGTAATATGCTAAACTGCTTACTGACTAAAATGACCAAAACACAAATCTCAAAAATTAAGGAGGGCTTGACGTTTTGATCCGAGCAGGACTTTTCTCAAAGGTGCATCAAAAGGTGGAGAACAATTTCCTTTGTACGTATGTAGATGATAATAGATGATCAACCAATCGATTCTTCACACTCATACAAAGGTTCAAACACTGTTCAATTGTACAATGCCTTTATATCAAGCTTAATCGAGTCAGCTATTGGAGGAAATTCAAACTGTAGCCTTTTTTGGAGTGCGGTACGATGTTTTGGTGGATTCACCGACACGATCAGCAATCCGGCTGTACTATCCCCTCACCTGACCACTTTCCTCTTCATGACCGGTTTGGTCTCCTTTGATCTCCGTCCGCCTTGTCCTCGGCCGGCCTGGATGCTGTCGTCCGTTGTGTCCAGCCCTGTTGTGGAGGCGTCGCCGTATTTGTAGCTGAAAGGCCGCGGGTGCCTGGCGGGGAAACGGCTGGGCTCCCTGGCGGCAGATTCACGGGTTGGCTTTGCTTTCCTGCCCGAGGCCTTGGCCTGCACCTTCTCAAAGCAAAAACAAAAGTGATTGGGGCCTGACGTTTCTATCCCGGCAGGAATTTTTTCCCCTGGTTTTACTCGGCAAAGATTCTTGAGTACAAAGAGTCGGTATCTTTTCACAGCTCGGTGGCACTGCTATGAGTTCAGGCTTGTATGAAATATGACTCCTGTCCTACTTGAGTCTCTGAATGTTTTTCCCATGACTCGTACCAAAGTCATGATAACAAAAAAAAGAGTTTGAACTCCGACCTAATCACTCAGACTTAGACCAGACTTATTTTATTGCATCTAAAAAGAAAAAAAACTTTAAAATGACTGGTCTTTGCAACACACATGCATGGTATTAAGAGAGACTGCTATCGCCAGCACAGGGCTTTTACAGACTTGTATTTAGGTACATGGACTGACCAAATAATTTTCTCTGTTTTGCTTGACTATTTCAATAGATATGCCGCATGAGCAGGCCTGTTTGTAGTAAATGTGATTTACGAAAAACTAAAAAAATTGAGTTTGCTCTACTCGACGTAATAAGCACGGTTTGCTCAGTGCTTGGTCTGACTGCCCAATGAAAAAAAACACCAGGCAGGTCAGATGGGATTCGAATCAGTGACTCCTTCTTTAAAGTGCAGATGTCTTTACCACCTGACCATTGAGCTGGGCGAGGTCGTGTGGCAGTTTCAAATATCTAAAGTGGCGGATACTGCGTTATTATCTATGAAAATTGTGAAAAAAATTGTTTTTCTAAACTGTATCAACTTTAACTCTGGATTCGACCTAGATGACTTGGGACTTGAACTCAGACTCGAAAGATGTGAATCGGTTGCGGACTTATTGTTATTTTGAGTTTGGTCATGAGTACGTTCTGCTCTCTTGTAGAACTTTGTTCTTACCCTGTGTCTGGATGTGGTTGGAGCTGATGTGGGCCGTCCAATGGTCGCTGAAGACATTCCATGATACCTGCTCGGATCTAGATCCTCATCGGTGCTGTAATCTGACACTGCGCAGGAATGAGACGGACATGAACAGATGCAACTTTCTTAGGCAGTGGGTTTTGTGGAAACTGCAACATCTCTAGATCTATCTCTCAGCAGTCCGTTTGAATCAAGAATGCCAAGAACAGCTCGATTCAAGCTTCTTACACTTGTGCTGATATTCAATACTGAAAGGGATATTTGAAAGGCCTTTTTTCCACAGTTAATAACGGTACTTTTTTGTTTTAAAGATTCCTTTTATTTCAGGAAATTAAAATCAAATCCGGAGAAAGCTACCATCCATGGGTAGACGTACATGTACAGTGTAGTATGATATATATATATATTTTTTAATCCCTTCTGACGAAGTGGACATGTACATACGGTAGTCTGCATATACATGTACCGGTCGTCAAGCACTAATTCTGGACATAGTAATGGAATTGTAGAAAAGACTTGAAGGTTTGCAGGGTGGAAATACAATGGTTTGCGGTGAAACCATGCAAGTAATTTCATTTGAGAATGAGTGTAGCCGGTAACTCAATGTTTAGGTCAGTTTGCGGTTTGCCCGTTGTCAAAAGTACACTGCGAGAAGCGTTGAGTTACTGGCTCTTCTCAGAGCCACAGTCCTCAGAAGAGATGACTAACGTGGTATCAACGCGGAATTTCCACATACCTCACCTTAGATCTTGTTCTTGTACTACAAAATTTAAATCGCTACTAAAAACATATCTAATAATGACCCAAGTTTTCAATGACTAATTTGTTCTTCTGTATTACTCCTATACGTCTTGTCTTTGAGTTTGCTGCGCCTTGAAGTTGAACACCCAGCAGGGTGGATAATGTGCGCATTATGAGTCTTTACTATCATTATTATACTGGCTCCTGGCACCGTACCTGATGGGGAGGTGAGTGATAACTCACTATATCCTTCCTTGTCCGAATCACTTCGGATCAATCGTTCCAAATCTACAGAAAGAAAAAAAAACCAACCAAATGGTTCCATTAAACATGAAAAAAACTGAAAGTTTAACCCTCACACTGTGACGGTTGACAGAGCAGAGTTTCCAAAACATTAAGTCCACTTGATTGAGATTCTTGACCGGTGCAACGATCTCAGACGGGCCCCCGTGCTGAGTTGAGCCGTGACGTCACTGGCTCACCTCAGCACGTTGCAGCAACGTTCTCAGCTGCTCAGCGTGCTCAGATGAGTCAGTGAACCAAGCACCTGGGGGCGCCCTTCATGTGACTGTTGTTTATGATTATCAGTGAACGAACACAGTTTGTAAAACTATATTTTGCTTTTGATTGTATAAAGCCAATCGATGCACCCTCATTACGGGGGAACAACTGTAGCATTTCTTCTCCAATGTAAAAACTGCAAGTTCTAGGCATAGTTACTAGGCACCGTACTGAGCGTTGTTAGAACTACGGGTCAACTACGGGTCAACAAACTTGCCTAAAGCGCTGCATTGTCAATGGCCGTATCGACTCAGCACGGCCTTCAAAATGGACAACTACTATGCGTACTGCGCATGACGTTTTTATCCATGGTAACAGTCTCATCTGAGCATGGGGCCCGGATCAGACCGTTACACAGGCTAACGTCTCCACGACTAGCCCAAACTCACAGAATGCCGGCCTTGTCATCCATCTGGTTCTTACCGCGAGCAAAGAGATGTAGCTGCGAGTCCGGAATGTTGCGATATCCAAGCATGTCTAGTTGCTGGCGGACGTCATCTTCACTGAACTGCAAACTGTCACCTGTGCTGTCCATTGCTGCATCGGGTAATTTAACAAAAACCATTTTGTACAGACGTCTATAGTTTAGTTTTAACCTTGGTCCGTTGAAAAAGGAGCTGCTTTGAATGGTCATACAGATTGGCGTCAACACATCAAAATTGCATTAAAAATAATTGACAGAAGCGGTAGCCGACCTTGTTATATCATTGCCCAAATGACATTTTGACTTAAAAATGAGAGATAATGTGTCTAGATATTGACAAATTCTTAAAAAAAAAAAATTCTCTGTGCAGCTCCAAAATCTTGCCATCTTGCCTTAGACATGCTACATGTATTTGCTAGAGAGTAGTTGTGGTAACCTTAATCATCATTGGGAGGATGGTTACGGTTACTGCAACTTGCAAGTTTATGCAAAGGGCCTTGTGGCAGCTAGTTGGGGCCAACATTTTCACCAGTGCCAGTCAGTGTAAACAACTTACAAGTTACAACCATGGAGGATTCCTCCATGTTAAAACTGAACTTGATTTGACTGAATGTTGAATGTGTAACATTAGTCATTACTATCAACTTACAATTTAGTATTTTACAAGTAACTCTTATTCTTGTAAATCTGAAGTTAATAATAATATTAATAATAACATCATTGTAGGTTACAAAAATAAAGGAAATATTAAAAATTACGTTTCAATCATTTATTTATACAGTCTGACCCTTTTCTTCCTCAGAATGTAAATTTGACGATAAAACTGAAATAAAATGTCTAAATGCGAAAAAAGGGGTTGAACTAGTGTAGTTGCGGTAACCCTAACAATCACTGAATCAGGATGAGGGTTACGGTTACCGCAACTAGAATTAGGGCAGAATTAGTGCTACTCAGTGCTATTGCTGCAGTGCTGCCTGCTGATGCTAGAAACTAGAGACACATCATCACATCAACGATAACGTACAAGTCAACTACTACAACGCTTTCAATACAATACAAGACAAGTAGTCCGAGTAACTTGGACCCTTACAATCGCCCTTTTTAAAACTTTTGAGGGGTCGGACTATCAACATTTTTAAAAAGGGCGATTGTAAGGGTCCAAGTTACTCGGTCTACCTCCATGGTACAAGTACAACTACAACTACAAGACAAGTAACTAAACTTTGTAGCAATAACAATGACATATTGCAAAAATCTGGGACTGTTAAACCATACAGCAAGGAAACAGACAATACCTTCGCTATATTGCTTAACAAACGTTCAAACATAAATACCTGGAGTTTGGTGAGATCGCTTCTACTTTTAGTCTACTTTAGTTTAGTTTGAGTGAGTTTAAATCTGTCCTTTTCTTTCAAATTGTCTGCGTCCAACGTTCATCAGAAAAATATGCTTATGGATGATTGAACTACAGAGGGCGCAATTTATAGAGAGCGCTATTGTACATGTACATTGTACATGTACATGTACATGTACATGTATAATGCTCTGATGCAGTTACCATCAGTTTCATTACCATCAGTTTAATTTTCATTAGCCCATGTGCAGCCACCATAATTGGCTTAGACCTAGCTAACCAATAGGCGTAGGCCTAATCAATATTTATAATAATGATTAATAATTAGACATCAAATGCGATTTTTAGGAGAGGGCATAAGCCGCCAGCTTCATTCCAGCGTATTGTTAGCACGTTATACACGTGTAATGTAATGGCTTGGCCGGCTGTGCGTCGTCGGCATTTTTTTCCGTAGGCTAGGTAAGTGAGTCAAAAATTCTTCATGATTTCCTCATGATTTATTGTCATTTAAGTCTGGGGAGGCAAATGAGAAATTCATGTATAACATGATATCTGCATGAGCCTTTCAAGTGTATTGTATGGGCGTTACTGCATACTTGGCTTTGCGGTCGAGTAAACAATATTATTTTGAAAAAAAGTATCACCAGTTTATTTTGAGATTGTGTATCACAAATTCATTTTCAGATATCGCTAAACTCTTTTGAGATGTCTCCAAATCTTTCAGTGTGATATTGCTATTTGAAAATGGGTCTCCTCATCTTAAATTCGATTAAATTAAAATACAGTACCTTTGACCTATGTATTAAGTTTTGTTATTGTGACAATAATTTATATTTCAGACAACCTGTCTAGTGTTGTATAAACGCTTTTTGTAAGGTGACCTTTTATACCACTTAGCTATCTTCAGGGATTGGTATTACCGACAGGATATTCATCTCTGTAATTACAATTCATGCTTGGCAAGGGACCGAATTACACGCATACCCCGTACGCGGTATACACTAACCTCAAGTACCGGCTGGCCAAACGATTGACCAACCCTGGTACGGCGAGGCATCTGTGCAGCTCCTCGGTATCAACGCGCTCTTCGGAGTCAACGTGGTCCCTAGTCCTCCAATACTTTGGTCAGGTAGTACCCGTGCCGCACAGCTGCCAGCGCTCTTGGTCAGCAAGGTCCGACAGTATTATTTAGGCAGCTATTATAGGGGAGCATGTTGACACCGGAGAGCTGCATGCACATCAGGTGTCACGCAATTAGTGGGCTTGTGAGTGTGGGCGTAATTTCAGCTAAAACCGACCCCAAAACTCTTCGAAATGTCAGTACCACGGTCGTCGTTGTGGACTACAGTCACGGGCTGCTATCAAGTATCGAGCACACCGTAACGCAACGCCCCACTATACCAAGAATAAAAACAACTTTCCGCTGCACTGGACGGTCATTTATAGGTAGCTGCATTATAATCTCGCCACCAGACAAGCGCTGAGGCAAAAGCGCCAAGATGTTCGCGAACCGCCGCCAGAATATTATTTGGATTCCATTTCTCATTCTAAGTTTGGGATATGCGGTCTTCTCTTCACCGGACAAAAGAGAGTAAGTTCCCTCCCTGTTCGCTCTTCATCGCTTCATCATAATACTCGTTATTTCGTGGCAGTTACACACAATATGTAGCGTCAGCAGGAACTCCGACAGCGACATCTGTAGTGCTATGAATGATTGTCTAACCCCAAGAGCCATAAAACACACCCTTTTTTTAATCAAACCCTTTGATGGCTCACTTTGTCCACGAGTCCGCAGCCTAGGCCGACCTGGGATGCGTTTTTGGCGGTCACAACCAAGGAGTGGTTCGACCACTAGGCCTATAATACTCCCTAGCACCACCAAGCTAAACAGACAGCCGAACCAATGTGTTTTCTTGAATTATTGGACCCCATTCCGTGCAGGCCTGTCTGTAGGAGGCGCCATGTCTGAGGGCCATTGAGGAATCGCACGATACCGATCTTTCGCCAGCCAATTCCATTTCCATCAAATCATTTGTTGTTGGTAGACACAAGATTGGGCAAGGGTGGCCCCAGCTATGGCGGCCATTGGAGGCAGGTCCCCTTTGTTCGGTCTATATTCATGCGTGAGACGTTCTGTAGCTGCCTTGCTCTTTTGGATGCGGCGACTTGATGAGTGTATATAACTACAATGCAAAAAAAGAACCCGCCAGGCAAAAATGTGTTGGGAACATTTATCGTTTGCCTAACACTTGGTCTAGTCTTGGTCTCTTGGTCTAGTCTTGGTCTAGTCTTGAGTTTAAATGTGAGTTTGAGTATAGTTTGATCAGAAGTGTGGGGAGTTTGTGGTTGATTTGGACCGATACAATCCATTAGTTGGACTTCTATTGACCAATGGTGTCTCCAGTTGACGTTTTGATCAACTGAGGCCATTATTTCGGTCAAAATGTTGCCCATTTTTCTCTCTCTCTTTTTAATGCGGATTCAAGGAGTAAGAACAGCTCACACGCATCTTCCTCTTCCTCTCTTATATTATAATCATACCACAGATACTCGACGGAAGGTGAAGACACGGGCGATGAATATTCATGGGACTACCTGACCTTTGCCATCCAGTGGCCAATCAGTTTCTGCCTCTACACTGAGGTCAGGTCAATATATAGTACTATGTGGAAAGACTTAAAATCGTATGTTGCATTCAAAGAGATAATTTGTATTTATTTACAAAATTATTATACAGTGTGTTATCAATTCCGACAAAACCGATGAAGATTCGCGACTTCTGTCCACGAGTATACATTGGTTTAAAGCGACGTCTCATTTGCTTCAAAAGCAACAATTAAGGTCTTCTCATCTTAATTAGGTTGATGTTGAAGCACGAGAGAGCAACTATCCAGCACTGGTGTTTATTATATTTTGTGGCCTTCCACCGTGCCCACTTGAAAGTGTACACAACGCTATAGAACCAATGACTCTAATGAGAGACAGGCCAACAATACTATTTTTGTAAAGGAAACAAAGTATAAAACATATGTGGGTAGGCAATTCTTCCATGCACTACGCACTTGATTTTATTCTCTAATCCGCCGACCCTCAAACGGGAATAACTTATTTGCATTGCCGCCTCCCTTCCGATATGCAGGCTCCCCAACCTGTAAAACAAACAATGTACAACACATTTTGGGGAACACCAAACTTCGATGGCAAGCATGGCTTGGACATATCACCACACCTTTCACGATCCAGTGATTTCATTCAAATGCAAATCCTCGCTACGGCTAGCCCAACGATTTATAATTATATTTCTTTTTAACAAAATCGTGTGCACTGGGATGTTTAAATGTCGAATTAAGACAACTTGAATCGGATGTGATGGCGTTTCTAACATTTTGGGAGTGCTCTCTCCTTGTTGCAGAGGTATGAAAATCTCCCATGCAGGTTACCGGAAAACACTGAGATAATATGGACTATCCACGGGTGTTGGTAAGGGAAGTATAAGGGTGTGGGGTTGAACACTGGGTGGTTTTAAGATAAAGACATTGATTGGCAAAAGTTAGCGTCAGCAAGGGTTTCTGCTGAAAGAATGAACAGATACAGGCAGCTCGGGCGGGTGTCTAACCCGCGACATCGGTGCTTTAGTGCAGACGTCTAAATTTTAGACAATTTCCGTTCCGTTGTCTGCACTCCCCTACCCAGATTCCCGGGTCGTCCCCATATGCTTAAAAGCTCATGGGAACCTAATATGGGTAAACGAGAATGAGATTTGAGTATAAAGGACGCCCTCTTCGCCTGTGTCTGGGAGGCTCAAACGTGGCTGTGGGCGGACACCCATCGTATATCTTAAAGGCCCAATACAACATTGGGAAGATCGGGAAACATCGATGTCCACAGATTTCCTTCCAATTTACAGTTTGTAGATGGTCACTCATGACAGAATCCTCATGTTAAAATCTTACGGTCTGGGATGCTGTACGTTTCGAGAAATCTTCACTCAAGCATCGACAAAATAATAGTTCATCACTCGCGAGTAATAAACCATTTTTAACACTACAGAACGGTACGTAAACCGTGACGGTTTTTTTGCATTTTGCTTCTTTCTCAGATTACCATTTGAGGTAAAACCTTTGCAGTAGGCCTCTATTGCTTTTTGGGAGTGTTTATGGTTTAACACACAACCTGTGGCAATCTTTTGACCTTTACCAATGTTGTATAGGCCTTTAAACTGCAGAAAGTGTTGCCACTGTTGGGCATAATTATTTTGCGTGTCGATAACGACTCCTGATATATATGACCAGCTGTGGGTGGGCTCGAGGAGGGACGGGGTGCATGCATGCCATAGCATTGAATGAGTCCGAGGTCGAACTCAACTTGGAGGGAACTGACTGTGAACCATTCAGCATTCCATTATTTTGCTGAATGTCAGAAAAGTCGTTTTGCGCCACCGAGGCGCAGCGCTCGTCGGAGGAATAGAGCCTCGTTGACTTCTCGTTGAACTTCGTTCTCAGTCCCTTTCTTTCTTTCGTTCTCTTTATTTCTTTGTCCCGGACACCAGGCCAAGCTATAGCGACGCTAACGAGGGTCCGTCGTATTGCAACCAATCGTGGCCGTTTGACTGGAACAGAATCAAAGTGAGCCCTTTTCGATTTAAACATGTTCATATTATAGTGGAGACTGCATGGGGGACATTGTACATGTGTCGGAATCAATCTCATTATTGTGTCTTCAAAGAGTTTCTCAAAAAAAGGTAGTGGGCCTGACGTTTCAATCCTAAAGTGGGGGCATTCTCAAGGGTAGAACTTTCTCGAACGCCTTTGAGGGACGTCCGGCTATAGGATCGAAACGCCAGGCCCTCTGCATTTTAGTTCTTTATGATGTCTATTGACAGTTTGCAAATTTTCTGTGTACAATCTCAAAAATCAGGAGGGCCTGACATTTTGATCCCATCAGGACCTTCCTCATAATAGTCCGGCCTGTTATTCTGCCCAAAGCTCAGATTCGAATGAGGGTTACCTTCTGCATAAGGGATGCAGTGCATACGGAGGATAGTCTGGGTTTGGGGCTGGCTTCGAGTAGCGCATAATTATTCATGGCTCGTTTTTGTTTTCATCCTGACTGCGTGCAGCATCTGGAGAAAGAGTTTAACATCTTTTGGCCGAACCTTCATTTCTCCAATCATCGAAACCGACACCCGTTTTGGTAAGACAGTGATGAGGCAGGCCCAATCGGGGTCGCAGGCCCAATCGGGGTCGCTTTTCCCAGAGAATAAAAGACCCAGCCAACGGACTTTACCCAGTTATAACATCTGAATTGAATCCAGAGGCAAGCAGAATGTCCATAGGTGGAGCACAGAAAAGCGAACGACTAGCTGTGAAAACTTGAAACAAGTCTGAAACCGGCTGTATTCTGCCGGACTAACTGTTTTTATTTATTTGAACCACTCATACCCTCTCCTGACTCTGAACGACGTTCGTGGCCTTTCATGACCTTCCCATAAAATACCATCAGTGACCATTCATGGCCTCCCCTGACCGCCAACGTCCTTCCCTGGCCGTCCGTGACCTTTAATGAGTTCCCTCGACAACCCATGACCTTTCGTGACCTCTCCTGACCATGCACCCATGAGGCCATGACCTTTCACGACCTGGCTTTCCTCCACACCGCGCAGGGCTCACGAGTGGGTGAAACACGGCACGTGTGCAGCTAGTCTACCCTCGCTGTCGGGGGAGCTCAAATATTTCCTCACGTCACTGGAGCTACGGCGCCGATTCAACTTTAGAGAGTGAGTATATGACACGTTGCCATTGATCCGGGCCGTAGTAGTGTAAAATTAAGGAATGGCAGACTGTGTAGCTTCACAATTTGGGGTTATTGTCCCACCAACAACTAAACACCCGCGTAAATGAAACCATTTCTCACGGCTGAGGGCAACCAGTTTATACCCACAAGGACACCACGGTGTAGGGATCGACGTGCGTGCATGTCGACTTTCCTACACAGCTGAGGGGACGTGCATGGGTTCCCATGGCTGATCAAACTGCGCACATATCAAATAACACGCCGGATGATGTGTTTAAAACGTGCTTTCAGCAGGGACAGGGACAAGGATTATATTTTTCCTGTGTTTTGCTAAAATGTTAGGCCCTACAGGACACACTTTTACTTGCGATTTTCTGCTTTACATATATATAAGAACGATGGGGTCACCCATAGGGAATATTGTCTGAAAATTCCGACACATCCGGGGGAATTATGAGAGAGAGAGAGAGAGAGAGAGAGAGAGTGAGAGTGAGAGTGAGATTGAGAGTGAGAGTGAGAGTGAGAGTGAGAGTGAGAGTGAGGGAGATTGAGAGTGAGAGTGAGAGTGAGAGTGAGGGAAATTGAGAGTGAGAGTGAGAGTGAGAGTGAGAGTGAGAGTGAGAGTGAGAGTGAGAGTGAGAGTGAGAGTGAGAGTGAGAGTGAGGGAGAGGGAGAGAGAAAGAGAGAGAGAGAGAGAGAGAGAGAGAGAGAGAGAGAGAGAGAGAGAGAGAGAGAGAGAGAGAGAGAGAGAGAGAGAGAGAGAGAGAGAGAGAGAGAGAGAGAGAGAGAGAGAGAGAGAGAGAGAGAGAGAGAGAGAGAGAGAGAGAGAGAGAGAGAGAGAGAGAGAGAGAGAGAGAGAGAGAGTGAATGCACATGTTATGTTTTTTAGTCAAATGAATTGTTAGGTGAGCGTTGAGCATTCCCCCAAAAGCCACAGTTTGACAAATGCATATGGGCATTTTGCACGCAATTTTGTCAAACTGTTGTTTGAGCATCCATGGCTTGTCAAACTGTTGATTTTTTCAAGCTGTGGCTTTACTCAAACTGTTGATTGAGCATTTGCGTCAATGTTCGTTCAAGATCATTAAAATTTCTTATCATATTTAACACTCTGTAATTCTTTTTCTGAGCAATAAATCGTTGCAATTTCTGTTCCAACTGTTTTGTTGCATTTTTACCATTAATGCCAAGCAAAAAAATAACCTCCTTCCTTCAATTTTCTTTTTTGCAAAAAATTTAAGACTTTGTCAAACTGTGGTTGAGCATTCAGTTCAATTTTTTTGGAGAGCAATCTTCTTAAGCTCGTGCCTACAATCATGTCTCTTTTTGGGAAACTTTTGAGCATGATTATAATTATTCATGCACTTATCTGATAAACTACCATTTCCTTATTTTATTTCTCAATTTAAAATGCCACTTTTTTTGCATATTATAGCTATATGATTTATAGGCCAACAGCTGACAATCAGGAGGCCTAAAAATTCATTTCAGCTAAACTTTTAGGCAACTTAATGACAGTTCATATAAGTTAATTTGAGGGTGCCGAATCCAGATAATTGTGTCCTCAAGTGCGAAAATTTGATGCTTTGACCCTACAGACTTAAATGTGCATTCACATTCTATTCCTTTACTAAGTTAATGGGGCTAATAAAGGAGTCGAGACAAATATTCATGTATTTACAATACATTACCATGTGTTGTAATGTTACTTTAATGTTACAGGTTTCTGCTGATGTACCCATATATCAAATGGTCATTTTAACATTCAATGTTTATCTTTTTACCATTTACGTTTTGACAGGAAAAAAATACAAGTTATTGGCTTCTGCTTTGTTTTAGGAGCAAAATGGGACTGTTTCAGAATTAAACAAACAAATTAAAAGGTGAATGCTGTGCATCTAAAACTTCCATAACAAATGATTGCTAGAGATATTTAAATACATACACTTGGTGAGTACAATTGCACAGACTGAAGAACATAAATAAAGGGGATTGCATTAAACATTTTACAAAGCTCTCATGGAATTGTACCAGCCACATCAAGTTGTATCAACCACCTAAATCATGTTCATTTTATGTGACAAGATAAGGTTGCTGAAAAACCTAGCATTTCTTTTGTTTAATTTGTTGGCACAAGAGCTGATCACATAACTACACACTACTTGAGTTGTATGTAAATCTCAAAAAGCTAAGCAAAAGTAATCTTTGACTTCAAGCACTTAATCATTTTCAATCTGCCCATCAGCACTCTGTGACCTTAACCAAAGAGCGTTGGTCGAAAATTAGGAAAAGGTGTGATGATTTAGAATTCCGCAGTGGGCTTCTTTCGAAACAATGCCTGCCACTTTTTATGCATGAGGAGGGGCCAATGACTAGTATTTTTTTCAGTTCAACCTATTATCCCAACTTGACTTTTATGGGATGTCTCTAAAGGTTTGTAACAGTAGGTGCTGAAGTTTGGTCATTCTAAGGACCTCCTTTCTGAATTTAATTGAACCCTCAATGTACTTCTAACAAGATGGGTTGTATACATTGGCAAATGAGGCAGCTGTCCTGGAGGTGGCAGAAGTGGTTCCATCTTGGTGTACAGCGCCTGAAACAACCATACAAAACACAAATGAATGAAATTTTGCACCCCGAAAAACAAAATAACAATAGTAATAATCTCGAAAATTTAGAGGGTCTGACATGTTGATCCTAGCAGGACCTATCTCAGTTGTCTTTATCTGCCTTTGAGAAAGGTCCTGCTAGGAACAAAATGTCAGACCCTCTAAACAATTAAATGTATTCGCGATTTACATTTTAGTCATTAAGGAGTTTGCAACATTGTTTATTATATTTCTCAAACAAACAAAGGAAAAACTGACTGGGAACTTTTGAACAAATTGAAAATTTAGCAGAGAAAACTTTGACTGGATTACGTTAATCCAGAGGTCCTGGGTTCAAGTCCCGGTCCAGTCAATATTTTCTTCGACAATTTGTCAGTTTATATTATTACTCATTACAAATCATTACAAAAACAATTATTGATTGCCCAGCGGTATATGGAGTACATCCATATCTATAGGAGTACTGAGTCCTGTTCCCTTGATGGAAAAGGATAACACTTGATTAGTTCATGACACTTACATTTATGTATTGCTTGTGGCATGACCTATGGTGGTGCATTTCTGTTGCCACCATATCCTTGTCTCTGATGTTCTTCACGATCCTCTCATCACCAAGGGTTTCACCGACTTTTCTCAACAGCCCACCTGCAATAACATCAAAACCAATCAGACTCAATCAAATTGAGAACTGCACTGAAGCAGAGATAAAACAGAAATTAATTATTGCAATCACTGAAAAGATGCATGAATACATTATCAATCCTAACATTCCCGGGTCTGATTTCATGAAACTCTTCTTAATTCAAGATTGTTCTAAACACGTTTTTACAAACTGTAAATTATGGGAAGAGGATGATCTGATTAATCCAATGAATGTACCACGCACAATTTTATTATATTTAACAACTACAGGTAAGAGTCCTAACCATTATTACAAAATGGTTGTTTGGCCGTGTTTCAGCCGGTGAAGGTTTTGTCAGCTTAAATCGTGCTTCACTACTAAGTACTAGTATACTTTGTAAAAGATGAAATACAGAAATAGTGCTAAAACCTTTTCCAATTCTGCACAAAATTGGTTTGAGAATTTTATTAGTGACAATTTAACATTAATTCGTTGGTCAAAATTTTTGGAAATTGGACACTGATTTCGTAAAAAAAGAACCTCTGTGCAGTTTGGAGGACAGGAAGATGAACGGCAAAGGATTTTTTTCAAGCTTGATTTGAAAAAGGATTTTGGAGGATTATGGTTAACATTATACTAGAAGTAGAACTGCATGGTGGTCTTACAGCTACAGTAATTTTGGTAAACTGTTCAGGAAAACAAGCCTCTCCTCTTTGCTTTAAAACCATTTTGTAAGATTTTGGAGGATTGAGGCAGTATTTTTCAGGTGCTAAAAATTTGAGGATTTTAAAGGATCCAGAAAGGTAAGTTACTGGGTAAAGAGGTTGGATTTTACAATATTATTTATCTATGTATCTCTTCACAAAGCAAAAGGTTTCTTACCTGCTTCATACTCGCAGCTTTTTTAGCTTGGGACTGCCAGATGCTTTGTCTCTCATCCATTTGGACTGGTGGCATACGGTGCATAGATTTGGAAGAATATTTCACTCAGCAGAACTTCCAAGCCCAAGGAGATTTATACGTGTACTAATTATTATTGTGAAATCTATTATTACAATCTCTTATTGGCATTGGCATTGTCCCATTGCGTTGGGCAGTCCTGCAGTTTTTCAACTCTACTAAGTACTATCAGTACATGTGTAGTCTAAGTAAATGACGTCTAGACTAGCTCTAGTCCGAGTAACTTGGACCTTACAATCGCCCTTTTTCAAACAAATTGGAGGAGGTCGGCCCGAACCACCTCCAAAAAGCCCCGACCCCCTCCATTTGTTTAAAAAAGGGCGATTGTAAGGCCAAGTTGCTCGGACTACAGCAAGTACTAGTCTAGAGTCAGAGAAGAATTTATCTCCCATTCTCAGCTACTACGATTATTTTTTGTCTTGCTGCGTACTCCAATCCATTCTCCCATTCATGTGTGGAAGCATCTGGCACGTGAAAAGTAGATTATTTCGCCCTTTTCTGACCCCGTGGTATTGACACACACATCGCGACATGGGCGCCGCCATGTTAACACCTGAATAACATCAACCTCGTACGCATTTTATGCAGTGACAGAGATTCCCGCTCAGTTTTGTCACAGGGTATGAGGTTGTGATTCGCGTTATGTTTTCTTTTATGTTTTTCCGGGTGGCTGAAACCTGATAATAAGAACACTTTAATCTATGATCTATGGCCGAAATGCTCAATTTGGACTGGCTTTCTCGGAAGAATGCGACTTTTGCATTGGTGGACTCATACTCATAGGATATATGGGAGCCCCGGCCTCAGGGAACAGACACATTTTTTTTTTTTCGTTCCCTCAAATTATGTCCCCTCAAAATAATTTCGTTCCCACAAAATATTATTTCGTTCCCTTGAAATGTTCGAGGGAACGAAATGATTTCGAGGGAACGAAATGATTTCGAGGGAACGAAATGATTTCGAGGGAACGAAATGATTTTGAGGGAACGAAATACTTTCGAGGGAACGAAATGATTTTGAGGGAACGAAATGATTTCGAGGGAACGAAATGCTTTCAAGGGAACGAAGTAATTTCGAGGAAACGAAGTGATTTTGAGGGAACGAAGTGATTTCGATGGAACGGAATGATTTTGAGGGAACGGAATGATTTCGAGGGAACGGAATGATTTTGAGGGAACGGAATGATTTCGAGGGAACGAAATGATTTCGAGGGAACGAAATGATTCCGAGGAAACGAAATGATTCCGAGGGAACGAAATGATTCCGAGGGAACGAAATGATTCTGAGGGAACGAAATGATTCCGAGGGAACGAAATGATTCCGAGGGAACGAAATGATTCCGAGGGAACAAAATAATAATTCGAGAGAACAAAATAATAATTTGGGGGAACAAAATAAAAACATAAGGGGCATATGTTCAGTATGGTCAAATCTGTCTATCTTCCAAACCATCAGGTTGCCTAACAAATTAAAGTCAGAAGTGAACGATGTTGCTGCAGATCAGCCGACGGCCTACATAGGCCCCAGTACATTGTATTCAGACTATACGTATAGTACATGTACATGTACATGTGTTATGTACACATGTACATGTACATAAGCCTACCGTGTAGATGATTGGTGTTTTATAATGAACCGCCTGAAAACTGTAACAAGGTGATTAAATTGACCCTGTAAATATAATTTTTAAACTCAGATCATTGAATGCTAACATAGGAAAGACTTCATCTTGAAAATGAATGCTCTTAAGGCGACTTATCCTCGATGAAATAGTGATGGGAAGAGGTGGGCATTCGCTAGCCACAGTTTGACAAAATGAAGCGCCCTCTCGTGGTCAAATAAGGAAATTGAGCAGAAACGTCTTGAAAACTCACTTTCTCCCTCACTATGTTCCACTAGGAATTATCACGATTTTTTTACAGAATATTGTAGCGCAGTGGACAATGAGTATATTCACCGCAAAAAAGTTTCCGAAATATGACACAAGTCGCCAAAATTTACATCTGAAAATCCAATGCTCACCACAGTTTGACAAATTTCGGGATGTTTTTAGCTCGTAGAAAAATCAGGAAAAGGGCTAGAAATGTGATTTTCACACAGACGATATTATTGCTAATTTTGAGTTTGTGTAAGTCTTACATGCTCCAGGGGAATAGAATCAAAAGAGTAATCGAGGAAAATATGGTTGGCGAGCCACAGTTTGACAATTTTTTGACAAACTTTTGAGCCTTTTTTGGTGCTATGGAAATTAGCCATATTTCCTAGAAGAATTGGTCTATGACTGTAATTCTTTTTTTATTCCAAAGAGGAATACTTATTCTATGTGATCCATGTGCTACTTGTAAGATTACAGGTTGTTTTCCTCTCGAAAAAAATGTTTTCGTATTTTAACCAAATCGGTCTTGAAGTCATCATCTCCGCGACCAAAACACTGCCTGGGGTACATGGGACCTTCAGGGATGTTTTTAAGCCACTTGAGGTATGTTCACAGTCGAATTTTCACTCTCCGATGAGGAGAATGAGGAGGAATATGTCATTCTCCTCTCGTTCCAAAATTTCAGCTTCTGAAACGATTTCAATTCGATTTTAGAAGGGTTAACGTAAATGAGCAAACGCGAATGCCCAAGTTACTCTCTGTCAAACTGTTGAATAGCACGGCCTATGGCGCGTTGCGCTGTGACAGGTGTTTCGCCATGCAGGCAACGTTACAACTGTATACTAACCATCGCTCAGTCGATCTGCATTTTACGGTCCTCAGAAGTATTTCAGGGGCCTATTTTATGTTACACTTCTTTCTCAAACTCTTGCTGACATTCTAAGAATCCAAGATCTCAAGATGATTGCCAATAATTATTTCCGAACGGTTGTTTACATCCGCGAAAACATCGTGCGACGTGCCAAAAAAGGTTGACAGTGTAAGGACTGATGCAAGTCAATGAATAAACAGTTTGACAAATTTAGAAAAAAAAGTTCTCCTTGCTCAGCGAGCCACAGCTTGACTCTGAGCAAGAGAGAGAGAGAGAGAGAGAGAGAGAGAGAGAGAGAGAGAGAGAGAGGGAGAGAGAGAGAGAGAGAGAGAGAGAGAGAAAGAGGGAGAGAGAGAGAGGGAGAGAGAGAGAGAGAGAGAGAGAGGGGTGGGGGGGGGGTGGGGAGAGAAATAGACCTAAAATTAAAGTGAACCAGCCGATGACAGTTTGTTTCTTCGGCACCAATCGCAACCAGCCAAGCCCTGTCTCCGTTTACTCTCCATGCAGCATTCTAACAGCCGGCCGAATCACGGCCTCATCCAGCGTGAGTTACACCTATGACGTCATACTGAGGACCCTCGAGGACGGCCTGGGTAGTCTCCCTCGAATCGTGTGCTTTGTGAGTAGCGCTCGCCATTTTCCATTCGGACAAATAACCACTAATTTGCTGAATGAAAGGGCCTTAGTTCCAGACGAAATGGACATATGCTTTAATTTGTATATCTATACAATCTAGATGTAGGATATGTGGGCTATACCATCTTGCCTTTTTTTAAACCTTCCTTAGTTCCTCTTTGTCCCCTTCTTTTCTTAGCACTTATAAAAAAATATGTGACCCGGCACAGCATAATGAGGAATAACCCCAACTTTTCAGATTTTGAGATTTTCTAATGATGTGAAAGAGTATACCATTAGCTTTCGAATGACATCAAAATTATATCCGTATTAACTTTGTTGTAAATAGTACAAGGGGACTTCGCTCGTTCATTTGGTAGGCCTACCAGACACAATATAGCAGCCCCAGTCTAACTCCTCGAAAGCGGCCATTCAAAAAGGCAGGAACTTTACATTTTCATGAAAACAGTACACAAAACACTCATCCGAAATCCTCGTTTTTTCAACATTTAGAGATGGATTTCGAAAAAAATCCTTTGGACATAACATCCTCCAATACATTAACTTTCCAAAAATACCCCCAATTTTTTTTAATCGAATTTAGAAGATACGTTTACTTCAGTCGTTGTTTACTGGATAAGTGCTTTGGTGGGATATTCCTCATGTCACTGTGCCGGGTAACATATAACATTGAGTGGATTTATAGCCTTGATTTGGGCGAATTTGCATGAAAGAATGATTATTTCATACACAGTGCACATAAAAACCTCGCGAAATCATTCACCGATGTAGGATCGGTAGCAAATGAGTATCGTCGGGTGCCCGCCAAAAGCCTGATGCATAATAATAACTTCATGCTCTTCTGCTGGGAACAAATTCCGTCTGTTCCGGTATTTAAATGAAAATGGCTTTTTATAATTAGTTTTTACGTCATTATGGCGTAGTATATGAACACTGAATGTGGATCTAGGATTGAAGCGCGAACCAAATAAAATACAACGGGTCATCACAAGAAAATGACCTTGGTGACCTTTTAACCTTAGCCCCTGTGCAAGGCACCCAATGGTTTCAAAGATATATAGGCCTGTGATTGATCTGTCTCCTTTTCTTCTCTCAATCAAATGGTATAATTGTTTTGTTTCGCGTTTAGGAGATGGACGACTTTAGCCAATATTTTCAGGCTATCGAGCTGTGCTTGGACACGTCATTGCAGCTCTTCGACTGCCCAAGTAATTTGAACACCTGTTCAGAGAAGAAGGCTATCTATCTGCCCTCGATGGAAGTACGCACTGACGATTAGGCTTGTAGATGTCTTCAATCAGGTCGCCATAGCTGTGGGCCACCACACATCAGGTGACTTGATGCAATTGGTGGACAGGGTCGTCGCACACCAACTCTTTGTCTACCCACTTCAGGTGACTGAATTAGATTTGTAAACAGGGTCATCGCATACCAGCCCTACCTATATCAGGTGACTGAATGTAATTTTATTGGTAGACAGGGTAATCGCACACTAACCCTTCGTCCACCCACATCAAGTAACTGAACGCAATGGGTAGACAGGGTCGTGGCAAAACAACCCTTTGTTCCACATCAAGTAACTGGACGCAATTGGAAGACAGGGTCGTGGCAAATCAACCCTTTGTTCCACATCAGGTGGCTGAACGCATTAATCGCACACTAACCCTTCGTCTACCCACATCAAGTAACTGAACGCAATTGGTAGACAGGGTCGTGGCAAAACAACCCTTTGTTCCACATCAGGTGGCTGAACGCAATAATCGCACACTATCCCTTCGTCCACCCGCATCAAGTAACTGAACGCAATTGGTAGGCAGGGTCGTGGCACACCAACCCTTGGCTCATAGATCAACATGAGCCTAGCAAGTGACCGCAAACGTTGGAGAGTGGCTCGCAAAACACAACACGAAGGCACAGAGAGGCTATCGCAAAGCGTCGTACAAAAAATAGCCCTATCGAAAGTTGCTAGTCAGTTTTTCCTTTATTTGTGTTTTTTTTTCTTGTAATTAATTTTCCCGGGTGTCGCATTTATTTTTTTCAGATAACTACATATTGATGAATGATAACTTGATAGCTTATTATTATCGGATTATATGATAAAAAGAACCACTTTTTGATGTAAGATTATTGGTATAAAAACACACACATATTCAAGCTAAGCAAAGTTATGTTGCCATTTTAAGTTGTTTGCATGATCCCTCTCCCATCCACTCACAATCGTGGTATGGTACTTAAAACCAGGTACACTAATCCAGAAGTTTAAATTGGGCGCTAATCCAGGTCCAGTCGTATTTGTTTTTGGGTATTTTGAAAAAGAAATGCCAGATGCGTTTCCTTTCCCTTGTTGGTTTGATACCCGATCTGTTGTAGCCGGGGGAGTTCGTGGGAGTCCTATATTCAAAGAAACAGAAACGAAAATACCAACGAAAATACGAACACGAAAATACTAGGTCAGTTTTGGCAAAATGGATATATATAGGAAGGTTTGCGGTGACACCATGTATAAAGAAGAGGTGTTTCTGAAATGAACCTGAGTGGTAACTCGACGTTTCGACCAGTATGATCTGGCCGTCATCATCATCGGCCGTGTGCTTGATGCTCCTTCAGTTGGGTTGCCAGGTTCCTATCGGTCTCACCAATGTAGACTTTTCCACATTCACACGGGATACGGTAGACACCTGGCTGTTCCGAAGAGGCTAGTTTGTCCTTGTGGGTGTGCAGAGAGGACTGGAGCTTGTTGGTCGAGGAGTGGAAAACTCCGTGGAAGACCCGTTGTAGCCGGTGGGATGCCGGGCCTATAATGTATGGAAAGGGTGACTTGAGCTTGATGTGGCTGGGCTTGTATCCGTTCATCTTGAGGGCGGACTTGATATGTTGCAGTTCTGGCTGTAAGAAGGCTGCACCACATATGTCGAAGGCCCGTCTAACCAGTGTGCGGTTAACGGAAGACTTGATGCCGGGGTGGTGGAAGGATCGCTGGTGGATGTAGCGGTCCGGCCGTGTGGGTAGGTTTCCTGTACACAGTGTGAGCAAGGGTACCGTCAGGGTTGCGGGAAACCTTGACATCCAGGAAAGGGATGGAGCCATCATGTTCAACTTACATGGTGAAATCAATGTTGGGGTGTTGTCCGTTGAGGTATACTGCAGGAATTCTTGGAGGGCAGTGGGGCCGTGTGGCCAGACCACGAACCTGTCATCCACGTAGCGGAGCCAGAGGGTGGGTTGGAGGTCCGCAGTGAGGAGAGAAGACGACTCGAACTCCTCCATGAAGACGTCTGCAAGGACCGGGGATAAAGGAGATCCCATGGAGGAACCGGACGTCTGTTCATAGAACCCGCCATGCCACTGGAAACAGCTCGAGGCAACACAGGTTAGCAGCAAGTCATGGATCTGGTCCGGGGACAACTGGGTGCGTTATATCAGTGTAGGGTCATGCGTGAGTCTTTCCTTAGTTAACAGACAGGCCTCGCCTGTGGGGACATTGGTGAAAAGGGATACAACATCGAAGTTGACCTGCAAGTCAGTAGGTTTGAGTGTGAGTTTCTTGTTGCTGGCTTGAGGAGGACGTGAGGGCACAGATCTTGTTGAAGTCGATGGACTTGAGTGTGTGGAGCACTTTGGAGTCAGCAATCTGTTGGTCCAGGAAGAACAGATAGTGTCGTGTGGAGAAAATCCGTTCACGGATGAGGGCAAGGATGGACGTACGTTCGAAATCCCTGACTAGGTACTGTATGGTACAAAATGGATACGTTGCTATATAGGGCGAATGCTGAACCTCGTGAACAGCAGCGTGTCTGACCTCCAGAATAATGTTGATTTACAGAACCATGATTTCCAACAAACATCTGCTGCGAGTGCAATGGTTCACAACATGACGGCAGCAAGTAGCTTAATCAATGACAGTTCATTACGATGTAAATTAATCAATATATAATATCGATGCACGCAGGAATAAAGACCTTGAAATGAAACCTTTTTTAACTTTATTCCGCATAATTAAACCATATTTGATACACATGCACAGTGACGTTGCCTTTGTCTGCCTTCAGGATGTGGATGGAGTCATCCCGGCGGAGGACGCGGAGGGCAGCAAGCTCAGGTTTGGTGAGGTTGGGCTTGAGTGGTCGGGCCTTGCGCATGATCTCGTTGATCTGTACCCGGACCTCGATCGCTGAAGACTTGGGCAGGTGTCTGATGGCTGGTTCTGTAGCCTGAATGATGGCTTCTACGGGGACTTGCTTGGGTGGCACCGCGAAGTTCATACCGAGGGATAGAACTTGGGTCTCGGCGTGGTCTAGGTGGTGGTTGCTGAGATTGACCACTGTGTGGCTGGTGAAGGCTTGCTTATTGCGGAGGTGAGGGGGTCGGCTTATGGATATAGGAGATCCAATCGGCCTACTGCAGATGTTGTTAGTGGTGGTTGTAGGAGTGCCAGGGGAGCTCATCTCTTGGAGCCGATGGAACTCCTTGAGCTGAGAACTCCGGGCTTGAGCGAAGGCGTGCTGGCTTGAGGAGGACGTGAGGGCACAGATCTTGTTGAAGTCGATGGACTTGAGTGTGTTGAGCAGTTGCACTCTGGAGTCAGCAATCTGTTGGTCCAGGATGAACAGATCGTGTCTTGTGGAGGAAATCCGTTCACGGATAAGGGCAAGGCTCGCCCTGTGAAGGATGTAGTACGACCGGCGGTTCCGAACAGGGTCATGGAGACATAAGCCGGGAGGGATGGTGTTGGAGTCGCGGCAACGCTTGAGGAAGGTCAGGTTGTTGATGAGTTTCGAACGACGGATGGACGTACGTTCGAAATCCCTGACTAGGTACTGTATGGTACAAAATGGATACGTTGCTATATAGGGCGAATGCTGAACCTCGTGAACAGCAGCGTGTCTGACCTCCAGAATAATGTTGATTTACAGAACCATGATTTCCAACAAACATCTGCTGCGAGTGCAATGGTTCACAACATGACGGCAGCAAGTAGCTTAATCAATGACAGTTCATTACGATGTAAATTACTCAATATATAATATCGATGCATGCAGGAATAAAGACCTTGAAATGAAACCTTTTTTTAACTTTATTCCGCATAATTAAACCCTATTCAATACACATACATGTGTCACAGTACCAGTTCACTACGATATAAATATTATTACTTACTAAATATAATATCGATGCATGCAGGAATAAAAACTTTTAATGAAAACAGAAACTCTTGTACTTTTCCCCGCATAATTAAACCCAATTAAACCCCAAACAGATGAATGGTGCTGTATGGAACTGTATGGTATAACTCTATGGTACTGTATGGAACTGTATGGTATAACTCTATGGTACTGTATGGAACTGTATGGTATAACTCTATGGTACTGTATGGAACTGATGAATGGTACTGAATGGTACTGTATGGTATTGTATGGAACTGTATGGTACTACATGTATGGAACTGTATGGTATAACTCTATGGTACTCTATGGAACTGATGAATGGTACTGTATGGTATGGTACTGTATGGTACTGTATGGAACTGATGAATGGTACTGTATGGTATGGTACTGTATGGAACTGTATATGGAACTGTATGGAACCGATGAATGGTACTGTATAGTATGGTACTGTATGGTACTGTATGGTACTGTATGGTACTGTATGGAACTGATGAATGGTACTGTATGGTACTGTATGGAACTGTATATGGAACTGTATGGAACCGATGAATGGTACTGTATAGTATGGTACTGTATGGTACTGTATGGAACTGTATGGTATAACTCTATGGTACTCTATGGAACTGATGAATGGTACTGTATGGTATGGTACTGTATGGAACTGTATATGGAACTGTATGGAACCGATGAATGGTACTGTATAGTATGGTACTGTATGGTACTGTATGGTACTGTATGGAACTGTATGGTATAACTCTACGGTACTGTATGGAACTGATGAATGGTACTGTATAGTTTGGTACTGTATGGTACTGTATGGAACTGTATGGTATAACTCTACGGTACTGTATGGAACTGATGAATGGTACTGTATGGTACTGTATGGAACTGTATGGTACTGTATGGTATTGTATGGAACTGTATGGTACTGTATGGAACTGTATGGTATAACTCTATGGTACTCTATGGAACTGATGAATGGTACTGTATGGTATGGTACTGTATGGTACTGTATGGAACTGTATGGTATAACTCTACGGTACTGTATGGAACTGATGAATGGTACTGTATGGTACTGTATGGAACTGTATGGTACTGTATGGAACTGTATGGTACTGTATGGAACTGTATGGTATAACTGTATGGTACTCTATGGAACTGATGAATGGTACTGTATGGTATGGTTCTGTATGGTACTGTATGGTACTGTATGGAACTGTATGGTATAACTCTACGGTACTGTATGGAACTGATGAATGGTACTGTATGGTACTGTATGGAACTGATGAATGGTAATGTATGGTATGGTACTGTATGGAACTGTATATGGAACTGTATGGAACCGATGAATGGTACTGTATAGTATGGTACTGTATGGTACTGTATGGTACTGTATGGAACTTTATGGTATAACTGTATGGTACTCTATGGAACTGATGAATGGTACTGTATGGTATGGTTCTGTATGGTACTGTATGGTACTGTATGGAACTGTATGGTATAACTCTACGGTACTGTATGGAACTGATGAATGGTACTGTATGGTACTGTATGGAACTGATGAATGGTAATGTATGGTATGGTACTGTATGGAACTGTATATGGAACTGTATGGAACCGATGAATGGTACTGTATAGTATGGTACTGTATGGTACTGTATGGTACTGTATGGAACTGTATGGTATAACTCTATGGTACTCTATGGAACTGATGAATGGTAATGTATGGTATGGTACTGTATGGTACTGTATATGGAACTGCATGGAACCGATGAATGGTACTGTATAGTATGGTACTGTATGGTACTGTATGGTGTTGTATGGAACTGTATGGTATAACTCTATGGTACTCTATGGAACTGATGAATGGTACTGTATGGTACTGTATATGGAACTGCATGGAACCGATGAATGGTACTGTATAGTATGGTACTGTATGGAACTGTATGGTACTGTATGGAACTGTATGGTATAACTCTATGGTACTCTATGGAACTGATGAATGGTACTGTATGGTACTGTATGGAACTGTATGGTACTGTATGGTATGGTTCTGTATGGTACTGTATGGTACTGTATGGAACTGTATGGTATAACTCTACGGTACTGTATGGAACTGATGAATGGTACTGTATGGTACTGTATGGAACTGTATGGTACTGTATGGAACTGTATGGTACTGTATGGTACTGTATGGAACTGTATGGTATAACTGTATGGTACTGTATGGAACTGATGAATGGTACTGTATGGTATGGTTCTGTATGGTACTGTATGGTACTGTATGGTACTGTATGGAACTGTATGGTATAACTCTACGGTACTGTATGGAACTGATGAATGGTACTGTATGGTACTGTATGGAACTGTATGGTACTGTATGGAACTGTATGGTACTGTATGGTACTGTATGGAACTGTATGGTATAACTGTATGGTACTGTATGGAACTGATGAATGGTACTGTATGGTATGGTTCTGTATGGTACTGTATGGTACTGTATGGAACTGTATGGTATAACTCTACGGTACTGTATGGAACTGATGAATGGTACTGTATGGTACTGTATGGAACTGATGAATGGTAATGTATGGTATGGTACTGTATGGAACTGTATATGGAACTGTATGGAACTGATGAATGGTAATGTATGGTATGGTACTGTATGGAACTGTATATGGAACTGTATGGAACCGATGAATGGTACTGTATAGTATGGTACTGTATGGTACTGTATGGTACTGTATGGAACTGATGAATGGTAATGTATGGTATGGTACTGTATGGAACTGTATATGGAACTGTATGGAACCGATGAATGGTACTGTATAGTATGGTACTGTATGGTACTGTATGGTACTGTATGGAACTGTATGGTATAACTCTATGGTACTCTATGGAACTGATGAATGGTAATGTATGGTATGGTACTGTATGGTACTGTATATGGAACTGCATGGAACCGATGAATGGTACTGTATAGTATGGTACTGTATGGTACTGTATGGTACTGTATGGAAGTGTATGGTATAACTCTATGGTACTCTATGGAACTGATGAATGGTAATGTATGGTATGGTACTGTATGGTACTGTATATGGAACTGCATGGAACCGATGAATGGTACTGTATAGTATGGTACTGTATGGTACTGTATGGTGTTGTATGGAACTGTATGGTATAACTCTATGGTACTCTATGGAACTGATGAATGGTACTGTATGGTACTGTATATGGAACTGCATGGAACCGATGAATGGTACTGTTTAGTATGGTACTGTATAGAACTGTATAGTATAACTCTATGGAACTGATGAATGGTATTGTAATATGGTACTGTATGGTATGTACATGTATATGGTACTGTGATGGAACTGTATGGGTACTCTATGGTACTGTAGGCCTATGGAACTGATGAATGGTACTGTATAGTAGTACTGGCTACTGTATGGAACTAGTATTCTAGTTGATGTATTAAATACTGGCACACAGCATGTACGCATCACTGCCCCAGCGGAGCACGAAGAAAGAATAATTGTAGGCTACATTGAACAAAAAAAGTGGTCGATTTAAAAAGACGCACGCATTGAACGAAACATCCGGGTAATCCGGGTAATAATTTGCGAGTTAATTTGAGTTGTACCCTTCTCTAATGGCGGACTGCCATACAGTTATGTACGCACATAGCTTCTGCATGAGAGTACATTATAGGGAGTCGATCGACGCTCATGTAGTTTGCTATGTAAGTACATTATGTAACTTTACGGCGTACTGTTAACTAAGTTGCATCGTGCCTAAATTTGAGCAATAACTTAAAATATTAAAACCCATATCCGCCTGACTGGTCACAGCACATAAAGCAGTGTTCCTACCGAGGCCCATTTGTTTGTTGAAAAAAAATCAACGTGCATTACAAGAGAAAATTGTCATTGACAGCTTTTCCAGTGAATGGGATAACACCATAATTTTCACAAACCTAAATAGACCGTGGAATTTCACGTAGTTCGTCGTTTGTAGCTTTTCTGCGTCCTACGGGTGATCCCGTAACTCGGCACATTATGGGTTATTTATTTGGTTGCATTTTATCATTGAGCACGTTCCAACTTAATCAAACGATCGCTTGCGAACGATCTTTGGAACAAAGGCTGGTACCTTTTTTTTTTATAAACACCGCCCCTATGTTTGAAAAGAAATTAGCGTATAATTTTGTTTCAACATGCAGTTTCCTCATGACTTGATTGACGGATTGAGCCAAACCTTACGAAGATGTGTTATTCCGTGAATTATTCCGTGGGTTAGACAAAGTACATGTAGAATAGTCCTATCTTACCTTGAGGTACTAACATTGCACGTTCGCTATTCAGAGATAGGCTCCTAGTTATTCCAATGGCCTACAGGTAACGTTCATTTTCGCCGCCACTTTCTCGACGACTTTGACCCTGTCTAAATTGAAATCGTACAGGCCCATGCGGTGATACCTGGCCACGTTGCGGTAATGACGCTCACTCATTTCTGTGCAGAGAGCAACGGGTACCACGCTGCCGCACCAGCCCTTCGTGTAGGGTCTGGTTCCCAGTCCACGGTTGATGACGAACATGTTGTAATCGACGGAATTGCTGTACGCCTTACAACGAGGGGGCAGCACCCCGCCGATGTGGCGCATTGCAATGCAGTAGCCTACGGTGAAGGGGAGCTTCCGTTTGTCCGGCTTGTGCGCCGTCAGAATGACGGTGGGCAAGGTGTCTTCAGGGTTGATGTGGAAACCAGGCGACAAGTGGGCCTCATTGTACCGCTGGAGCTGGTCGGCGTGGAGCACAAAGTGCCAGTCGTAGCGGTCGCGCTCGAAGTAGAAAGCGTACGATACGATGATCTTCATCGGAATGACTGCAAGGTGCTCGCCGTGGATTTTACGAAAAGCGTCTTCAAAACGGCTTACCTGCAGGTCGGAATATGGACATGGAGTATCATTGTCAGATCTGGGTTTTGTTTAGACATATTTGAACGGCCTTTCATAAGAACATTAATCATTCCAACACAAAATCCACCAAATTAACAAAATCCACCAAATTAACAAAATCCACCAAATTAACAAAATCCACCAAATTAACAAAATCCACCAAATTAACAAAATCCACCAAATTATCAAAATCCACCAAATTAACAAAATCCACCAAATTAACAAAATCCACCAAATTAACAAAATCCACCAAATTAACAAAATCCACCAAATTAACAAAATCCACCAAATCCTTGTGAGCACGGCAGTGGTTCGATAGAATTGACAGCTTTCCCTTATCGACGGTATCGACGATTCCCGATATCTTGTTGGGGTTGAAGGGTGGTTTTTATAGATTCATTTGCGGGATGGAGGGAGTATTTCTTGCTTAGTAACCTTGGTGAACTACGGGTATATTTGTGTAATTTCACGTTGTGGCACAAGCATATAGGCCTATATGAGGTGATGGGTATAAAATTAAAATGTCTGAAAATGTTTAGAAATCGAAGAATTCGTAATTGTGTCTGCGTTTACTTTTTTCTGGAAAATCAGGAAATCCTGCCTTTAGGGAGTCCCGTCATGTCGAAGACTGTTCATTATTTTGTGACCTATAGTATGGCATAATGAGCATTCTCGTCCAAGAGTTAATTGCATACACGCGTCAACCCACGTACAGAGAGCATGTCCAAGTGTTCAATTGCTTATAGGTCCAATTCGTATACCAAACTACAACTACATTGTCAAATTATCCATATTAATCCCAAGCTATATAACCAATTATTAATCTCCAAATGCTTAATTAGGCCCAATTCGTATATACCTATGTAACTATGTATGTTGTCCAATTATCCGTATCCATTTCAATCCCAAGCTATAGAAAGGTGTATTGATGTAATACGGAAAGAGCCTGGGTGCTTGTTGGCTTGTAAAATTACTCACATTGAGATGCTTCAGAATGTGATTTCGACAATTGGTCACGGTGCTTCGCCACAGAAAAGTTGGGAAGGGGTCACACTTCCCGATCATTTTCTTTCCAATCGCTGTGTACGTTGCTGCGGCCTCGGCACGATATCCCGATGAGTTCGGCCACTTGGTGCCCGAATAGAGCCGCAGTTTATCCCCGTTGAAGATGTCCTCGGGGGTGACCGGTGTGGCAAACATCACGTCACTGTCCGTATACGCTATGACGGGCGTGCTGACGTACACGTCCAGGAAGTAAGTGTTCCACATTTGCCTGTGGTAGCCGGGTCCCCGGTACTTTTTGAAGCTGTGATTCAAGTACTCCGGGCTATCCGGCAGCGGCTGGTAACGGATGTCGAACTGGACGCCGAGGGTGTCCTCCTGCCGTTTGAGTTCGGCAGCAAAGCTGTGGTCCTGCGGGGACTCCTCGTCCATGATGAGACCGATCTTGCCGAGTTCGGACGGCCAGAAAGGCACGACGGATCGCAGCAAGGTGCAGTAGAGGTTGTTCAGCAGGAAGGGCTTGGAGCTGATGTGCAGGGCGAGAGTCATGCCGTGGCCACGAGTCAGAGCTCCACTAGGCCTACTAGGCTTCGCTCCACTAGGCCTACTAGGCTTCGTCAAATTCGTGGGACGACTGCAACGAAAACAAACCGGCAGACGGCCAACTCGGCCACTCCACACACAGAGAATTACCGCACACGCGGCAAACAACGGCAGGCAATATTTGATTCGGATATTTTTCATGATTAAGAACTTTTACGAACTAGGAATTAAACCCAGCAATCTAAGCTACCGACAGAGTCTCTATAAAGAAACTGTGCATGCAATGGGAAGCAAATGAAATTCACAACAAATGTGTATCGCTCATAATGCAGCGGACACTACCGGTACCAGAAGGCCAATCCCATGCACTCTATATATATTGTTCATTAAATGCATTATGCAAAGCTAAATTAAAATCAATAAATAATGTGTAGTGAATGTCACAATAGCACGAACGAATTAACAGGTGCGTGTAGTGTACGTTGGACGAAACAATAGCACCATGGGACTCTTTAATATATACTTAATAAAAATGATACCTTTAAAGGTAGACTATAGAAACAAACAAACAAACCTGTGAGTAACTAGCGCCTATATGCCTGAAAAATAATTCCGTGTCTTTTCTGTGCCAATACACCGACCCAGTAGGCCACTCCCCTTGACAAATTGACCAATCACAACGCGCCATTTAAGGCCCGACAAATTGCCGCCATTTTGTCCGACATAACGTTTTAAATGTTGTATTCTTTACTACACACTTTTCGCCGTGTTTACTTTCGTTTCGTATGTACAAGACGATTCCTTTGCAAACACGAGTTTTATCCTTAACCATGATCGAGCGATTTTGATATTTTCATTGTTATTCTGACTCTCGATACCCTGGCAAGAGAGGAAATGGAGATTTTTGGTCTTTTCCAAAGTGAAAGTCCAACGGAGAGAAGTGTTTCTGGTGGTTGCAGGCGTGCAGTGGACACGCACGCCGTGTGCATGGGCGATCGTGACACGTTGTGCGCATGTGCGCGGTTGCTTGGCTGTTGCTATGGTGGGCGTGGCCTACTGGATCGATGTAGTCGACGAGTAGCGATGACCTATAACGAACTCGTCCAACAATAGCCATTAGGGCTTACACACCTACCTGCCCATTAAAGAGATATACGTCGGTTAAAAAGGAGGGTACCGGTACATCATTCAGCGAAGTGCCCATTTGAGAAAATAATGCCGGTATAGTCATCAGGACAGTTTATAATGGTACCAGGCATTCCGTAAAATTTACTTTTAGCGCTCGAAAACGTGTGGCTTCCCAAAGAGTACTTCTGAACTGAAGTGAATAGTTCTTCAATATGACTGCCAATATTATACCCGGAAATCCTTGCCACTTCTAATCGCCAATTCGTTAGGCTACGCAGCGGCGTAGCCAGGATTTTTTTCATTGGGAGGGGGCGATGGGGGGCTGCCAATTTCGTGGGGGCGGACTGAAGTTTGGGCAGTTTTTTTTCGGTTTTTCAAGGTTTTTTGATTTTTCAAGGTTTTTTCAGTTTTGCCTTGGAGACGGTTTTCGGTTTTGATTTTTGCAAAACCGTGAATATATATATATATATTTTTTCACATGAGTTAAAAATGCAAAAAAATAAGGCAATTGTCGACCAAACCTTTATAAAAAACGCCTTGTGGGATTGTACTCGTCCTCGTGATTTGTGCACGCTGCGAGACCACCGTCCAGTGTGTGTGCGCTCAGTAAGTCCGAAATGATTAGTAGACTTCCACCAGTCTTTACACACTTGTTTTCTAACAAATAATGTAATGTTTATTGCATGTGCAGGCATAGTTTATAGAGCTCGGTATGATAACAAGTTACCAACGACGTTTCGCGTTTCGCAGTCAACCGAAGTACGCGCTCCGACCAGTCCCACAAATCAATGCCGAACGTGTATATTTGTCTACCGGATATAAACTTAAGATCGCTCGACTACTTGTAAAGGTTTTCAAAAACCTGGGCTTGTGAAAACATATTAAATGTAGACTTCTTGTCTTCTAGGGTGGTTTGAGAGGCGTTATAGCGCGACGAAAATCGTTCAACTTGACCCCAAAGACGCGCGTTATGAAACCTTGGCCAAAATGGACGCGCAGTGCACCCGACGACTGAGACAATTTTAAATAATTTATTTTATGAAAGAAATATTGTTTTCTTGAAGAAATGTTTTCTAGAATTCCAGAAAAAAAATAGGATTTGTCTGATATTTTTGGAGATTTCGGAAGTTGAAAATTGCATAATACCTTGCAAAATCGCTCCGTCCTATGCGGCCATTTTTGGATTCTGTGGATCACAGATTTCAATAATGGTCACTTGTATTACTCACGTTCGGGGAAAAGGAGAAATTTCCCCTTATTTGATCGAGAACATTCTCTCCCGTGCGACGAGGCAAAAGGCGGCGATCTTGGATTTCAAATTGAAACGGTTATACTGTACATGTATACACGCAAATCAGTGACGTTTGACAGGTCCGCGAGCACATTGACGTCATCGGTTTACGTGTATACGTGCACAGTAATACCGTTTCATTTTGAAATCCAAGATGGCCGCCTTTTGGCTCGTCGCACGGGAGAGAATGTTCTCGATCAAATGAGGGGAAATTTCTCCTTTTTTCCCCAAACGTGAGTAATACAAATGACCATTATTGAAATCTGTGATTCTCACTAATCCAAAATTGGCCGCGTAGGACGGCGATACGGGTGTTTTCGGCGGTAAAACTGGGGGTTTCGGTCGGGTAGTTTTTCGGTCGAAATGTTCTGGCGGTTTGTACGCACCAGCTAGTCCGAGTAACTTGGACCCTTACAATCGGGCGATAGTAGGGTCCAAGGAATCCTGCTGGGAAACCCGGTAAGTAATTATGTTTTCGACTCCATGACTACCCCCGACCAAAACCCCCAGATTTTACCCCGAAAACACCCGTGAAACCGTCCCACGCACCCATCTTTGGATTAAGTGAGAATCACTCGAAAATTTCTCCTTTTCCCCCAAACGTGAGTAAAACAAATGACCAGTATTGAAATCGGTACATATGTACGTGTACGTACGTATACGCTGCGCTACTCAAGCATCTCTGCATGATCATCAGCGCTCAGCAGCTACAAATTATTTTACTACCGAAAAAACCCCCCATGAATTGGGGTAATAATCGGGGTCTTAATTTGTCTTTTAGAATTGTGTGGTTTTAATTTTCTTTTGTTTTTCATTGAAAAAAACCTCAAATCCCAGTGGGGGGGGGGACGATCTTTCATGGGGGTCGTACGCCCCCCACGCCCCCCCCCCCGATACGCCGCTGAGGCTACGTGACGGAGTTGAAAGAAACTGGTATATTATGTGGGGCAACGGTCGCTATCAAACGTCGTCATGCATGGGATGTGTAAGCTGCTGTAAAGAAATACGGCCTAGAGTTTATCCCATGTAGGCCCTTTTGGTCTTGTAGACCATTTCAGAGGATGATATACAAAAGGGGCAGGTATCATTATACATGTATCACGATTCACTCAACTTTTCAGATAAAGTCAAGTCAAGACTTTATAATGGAATTAATTTGACTCAGAGGAAGTGGAATTTGTAATTTTGTATAAGATATTTTTCTTTTGAGTTCATGGCGAGGACATGACCTTATCTTGTAACTTATCACTACTTATCATTACCAATGTTTATTATGCAGGAATTGTTCTACTTCAAAGCCCCTTAGCATTTGTTAACAAACACATGCTTTATGAAAAATGTTCGTGTCCTAAATTAAACCACACAGAGCTCGAACCACGCCCGGCCGGGTTTGGATGAATGGGTCGGTCGGCCATTTTGGAAAAGAAAGAAGGGGAAAAAAGGGGGCCTCCTTCCTTCTTTTCAGAAAGGCAGTACGCCAAACGTGTTTATTTTTTTTGTTACAAGGCCTTGTGCAACTGTTACGTTGAAAATGATTCACCACTCTGGGTTGCAGCACACTAATTCCTTCCAAGATGGCTCCGCCGACTGAGCTGATTATCAGAAAGTGTGGACCCAAAACCTTTGTTTTAATAAGGGGTCTTTGGAGGCTAACTAGCTGATAAATTGTAGAATAAATGAAGCTTAAGACAACCTGGGGGTTCACTCTTCAATTTGGTATGTAATTTGGCCCATATCTGGGTTAAAAAAAAAAAATTATGTTGCCCTATTTGGCTGTAGAAGTGGAGGGGTCCATCCCCAAATCCTTGCAGAAATCCAGTTTGGACAGCGACACATTTTGGGGGTGTTTTTTTTTTCTGGCGTCAATTAGCAAAAGATCTAATCGGCTTTGAAAGTGAGTGTTTTTGTACAGTGTTCAATGGGAGCTCGATTTAGTGTTCTGCACGCATAGCTGGAACGTTGAATAGTCACAGCGCCACCACGCGACAGACAGGTGCTCACTTCTTGTAGGTCTATGCTTGCTTTTATCGTCATTCTTGCTTCCTCTTTGGAATGATGTCAGGGCACCTTTCGAGCAGCTATTTCTTATCGTGGACTTATCCGGTATAGCTATAGACGATGTGCTCCATTCAGAGGTGCACACACCTGTCTGAGGCTCCGGGTTTGGGCTAAAAAAAACACGACTCTGCGTCAGGCTAAGGTCTATCTGCTGCAAATAATAATAATAGCTTTGGGGTTTTTTATGATTGTGAAAGCTTTGTCCCTTTTATCACAGTGCAAGGTTTGAGGGCGGTACAGAACATCTGATTCAAAGTAGTACCCATTTTACCCTGCGATTGCTTCGAGGAGAATGTAATTCAATGAGGGTTTGCCCTACTTGACGTATGGTATTATCATTGCATGCTCAGTGCTTTGCCCGATTGCCTGCTGAGTGCTGACAAATTAATTGCAGGCAGCTCGGCGCATGCATGATCCGATCGAACCACTGCCGAGCTGTTCGAGGTCGTAATTACAGAATCAAGGAGGATTCTAATCTGTAAAGCAACGCGGTGCCAGCATGCTAACCCCGGCACTGAATTACTTAGGCTAGTACTTAGAAAATGTTTCATGCTGCATGTTTGGTATGCATGTCACCAAGCATACAGTAAGTGGAACTCTATGATGGAACTTTCTCAGAAGACCTTTCTCAAAGGCAGGTAATCTTGGAGGAAAGACCTTGCTAGGTGAAGAACGTCTACTCTGGCCACGATCGCTTAAGTATTGGTTTCAGGATCAGGATTGCGCGATGGACAAAGAACGTGAGGAAAAATGAGATTGCTTCTGACACAAAATGTAGCAAACTGTTTGCTGACTCAAAATGAGCACTGGCAGAAAAACGCTTACAAATCTTATAACAACAGAAAAGGCCTTGTGTTCGTTTGCCGTGAATTAGTTTAAAACGTCAACCCCTCTCATTTTTTTGAGATTTGGATGATTCTGACAATGAATTTGTACGAACCCTCCAGAAAAGATGTTGATATTAAAGAAAAGAGGCTGGTTTTAAACAACATTATCATCCAAATTGGTGAAACTTTTCGAACTTTGTTGCCATCTTTGGGAAAATTTTGAATTTGAAGAGGCCTGTGAATTCATTTTCAAAAGTAAGCTTCTTGGAGACATTAGAGTACCAGATTTGGATTCTCCATGGTCAAAAATGTGTATATTGATGTCAAAATCACCCACATTGGGCAAACATGTGCATATTTAAGACAAAAAGTAGTATTTTTATAACCAATATGGCGGCCATCTTGAAAATGGGCGGTCATCTTGAATTTCAAGTGGCCCGCGTATTTTTTCAAAAGAGTGATGTCTAAGGAGTATTTGTACCAAATGTGGTGCTTGCATCACAATTTGAAAGATTTCTCTGAAAATATGATGTTATCTGCCCCACTAAAGTGCTTCCCCCACTTTAGTTCATTTTGAGTCCTTAGTAAAGCCGACAAGCTATCGCGTTTTCACCGCAAGGTGGCGCACAATAGCTCCTTGCTTTTCGCCGAAAAATCGATGGGCACCGTACGGACGCACGGGCGGGCACTAGTCTGATACCCTCGATCAAGCCAGGAGTGAACCGATGCCTGAGTTAGGGACGGGCACAGGGTACCAGGCAGGTTTTCATCACGGTAGGTGTGTGTAGGTTTGTCTGGGGGCCGAGTGAGGGCCAGAGGGAGGCAAGTCTCGGCCGGCTAGTAAGTAGTATGTTACTGCGCTGTGCATGATGAGATGAAGGGTAGGCGGTGTTAGGAGAGGCAGTCATCGTCGGTGTCATCATCTCCACCATCATCGCCATCATCATCATCATCATCGTACTGGAGTTTTTTTTCCCTCGACCTCCCACTCCTCCTCCTCCCCCCATCCGGCTGTCAGCCTGATATGATGATAACGTCCATTTCGGAGAGACAACTCGAAATCACACACCTTGTGGACCCCCAGATGCCACAGAATTTATAGTATACCCACACGGACGGATTTAAAACAAAAACCAACAGGGCTCGTTGGTTCGTCGGCAGAACCCTGCAGCTGGCTAGCTACTCGCACACACCCATAAAATAAAAGACACCACATCCCGGCTCCTCTTTCTGTATCCATCTCGGCGAAGCTGGAGATTTCCGGTCATCCCGTGGCCCATTTGCGGTCTGCCCTGGACGGAATAACACTCCCGCCTGGCTCGGGAGTCGGCCCGCGTTGACGGACTGCTGGCCGCTCATGATCGTGGAATTTGTGCCCCAAAAGTCGGAGCTAGAGAAAATGAATCTGCCTCAGCGGAACACGTAGAAAGGTAACCCCTACTTCAGTTCGGTTGGATGTAAACATTGGTGTTCGGATCATCGCCGGTATTAGTTATTTCATGGAGGAAAGAATTTTCCTTCCTCCATGGTTATTTCTTGTCCGTGCACGAAGGGAGATTATGATCTAAAGGCTCCTCGTTAATTTTGATCGTGTTGGTCTTTTCATTCATAGCTTGTTACATTTTAACTAAGTCCCAATCATAAATCAAACAAATAGAGGAATAAAGGAAAAACTAACCAGTAACTGGGAACTTTTGAATTTTTTTTTGAAAAAGGCAAAAAACACCTTGACTGGACCGGGACTTGAACTGTAGACCTCTGTTTTTGTGTACCAATGCTCTTCTTCTTACTCTAGTCTTAGTCTTAGTCTTACCATCTGATTCATCCATAGAGGTTGCCATGATTTAACCAAATATTACTAGTCTGGGGGCACCAGTCATTTAAACATTTAACCATTAAGTTACTGCTGTATATTTCAAAATAGTCCCATCAAGTTGAAGAAAAAACCCCAATGATACTGGGGGCGGGGCCTGAGCATAAACTCCAGTGTGGGTGCTTAAGCCCTAACCTAAGGATATTGTGAGCAATAAGGCAACCGAATTGCACATAATCCCCCTAAATTCTATCACATGTAGATCAGAATCTTGCTCTCTGCTGGGCATCTAGATGGATGGAGCAAGTGGTTAGCCTAACCCGTTTGTTTCCTGGCTATGAGTATGATACCAGCGCTCAGCTGAGAAGATTGTGACCCAAAATGCAAACGCTTAAACAAATTCAGAGGGCCTGGCGTTTTGATCCGAGCAGTCCTGACTTTTCATCGGGTACTGTCAGGATCAAAACATCTGCCCCCCAAAAAATATTGTTGTTTTAATCTGAGATCACGTTTGATTTATATTTATGAAGATAAGTGATCAATACAAAAAATGTTGTAAACTGCTTACCGACTCAAAACTAAAATCTGATTTTCTAGAGAGCTTGACATTTTGAACCTAGCACTAGCAGGATCTTCAGGGATTGCATACTGTATACATATAAATCCACTAGACTGTGGACTTGCCTCAGACTCCAGTGCTTTCTTTGTCAGTTCAGTGTAGTGTGTGACCACACTGGACCATACTGTATAGAGCCCTTTCCTCACATGATTGAGAAAAATGGCGCTCAGTTGATAGAGTTATTGTCTGATGATGGTTGCAAGAATTAATTTCAGGAATTTATTTTATAGTATTTGACATTTCTTGAACATCATCCACTTGATTAAATGTACACGTGCACTTGCAAAGTACATGTACATGTACATGTATGCACCTTGTAAGCCTACACATATGCACAAAACTTGCAAAGCACATGACTCATTGAGGGCACAGGTCTAGTTAAAATGTTCAGGGCTGGATGTCACACAGCCTAACGATGCATCGCAACTCAACTTACTGACGATAATTCATCGTAAGATTTTGATCAAACTCATCAGTACTACCCGGTAGGCTAACCATCAATGTCAAAACAATGAGAGATGACCAGAAACCATAATGACCTATCACAACTTACAAAGGGTATGGATCCATTGTACTGTAGTTACGGTGTACACTGTACAGTAATATCGTAAGGGTTTGTGATTATCCACCCATGTTTCAATCCCAGCAGGACCTTTTACAAGAGGCCTTCCTTGGAGGATCCTAGCAGGACCTTTCTCTTTCTTTGAGAAAGGTCCTGCTAGGAGCAAAATGTCGGGCCTTCTCAATATCTGTGCAATTTTGGCCATTTAAGTCAGTAAGTGAAGTTTGTATCACTTTAGGTCACACATTCATACACATTACACAATGATGAAAAAAATGAATCATTCATATAAAGAAAAACTTCATGTAGTATGTATGCCGATTACCAGTACATGTACATGTACATGTATACATGTACGTACTTGCCAGGATTTTCTGTGATTTTGTGTCCGAGTGCCGAGTGTCCTTCTTTGACACCAGATAGCATCAAATGGTCCGTGAAATACCATTTCTACATGCCTGTAGTGTACACTTGTTATGTCTATGCGGATTTTGATGACACACTGACAGCATCCCATAGAACTTGCACCCTTTCTCTTAGAGATATCTTTGTGAAGGAACAGGATGTACATGTGTACATTTAATTTTTTTATGAAAGTCGCCCAACACAAGGCCCCAAAAGGCCACTCAAGGTGAGGGCTGAAAGAAAGTAATAAGGAGAAGAACCAGGAGCATACTAGATCAGGAGGAAGAAAGATGAACGTTTATGTAGAGAATTTCATAGTGCAGTCTCGGCATAGATCTACTGGGGTATACTGGTGAGCTACATGTACAGTAGGCCTACTGTATGTACAGGTACAATGTACTACATGTATGTGTACATGTAACAGGCTTGAGGTCCCAAAGATGTAGGCCTATGTATTTCAAAGCCATTGGTCAAAACTTTAAGACTTTCCCACTTTTTGTAATAGGGGTGACTTCAAAATTCTATGTTCTACAACTTCAGATTTTTGTTGTTGTTTTATTGTTTAGTGTGTATGTGGGCGGAATTATTCTTCCATGTGAGGCTACATGTATACATGTACATGTATACGTGTACACGTTTTTTATGTACTAGTACATATGCATATTATTGTATTTGGCTATTTTACATGTACATTGTACATACATGTGTATGTACAATGTAAAATAGCCAAATACAATAATATTTACTAGACAAAAAATGTTGCAAACTGCTACTCAGTTTAAATGACCAAATATCCAAAAAAATGTACAATGTACCGGTACATGTATATGTGTAGAGGCCTAGAGGGCACTTTCTAGAAACAGACTGAACTAAAAACAAAATACTGAAATTGAGCAAACTCGTGTACGACTTACTGACTGATTGACAAGACACTCTGATTCTTCATTGCTCATAAGACCTTTTTCAAAGGCCACCATTAATTCTTTTCCAATGAGCCGCCCACAGCAGCTCGAGCAAAGTGCAAGTTTCTGGCTGGCAAGCCACTGACAGCGGCTCGTTGTACACGTTTATGTAAACTTTTTAAAAACTAAGTTCCATCAGAAGTCACAGATAAACTTAATTACGTAATTAAAGTCTCAAAGAGTTAAAAGAATAATAAAACAATTAAAAATCAACAAAAATATCAAAATCATTAAACAAAAATTATATCAAAATCACCGAAAATATCAAAATCACAAAAAATATCAAATCTCAAACAATATCAAAACAAAACTAGAGATTCATGTCTGTTGGCAAACAGAACATAACGCTTTTCCGCATCTGGTAACTTTAAAAAAAAAACAAAAAACAAAAAAACTTCAACGGAATTCAAACCCATAACCTCCATTCCTACCCCAAAGGGCATGTGGATATTTTGTGCACAAAGTCTATGGGACATCATTATAATATTAAAAAAATCATAATAATTCTGAACAATGGTCAATTGGTTCCAAACTCAGGATTTGGAATGCCTAGCCCAATAGCTAAATGTCCACCAAATTTCAAGAAGATTATCCATTGGCTAATAAATTATGTGCTTTAAAATCATGCATTTTGATGACGTCACAATTGTGTCACATGTGGCATTTTTGCCACAGAGGGTGTTTCTTAACTAGATCCCCAATATATACTGTATAAACGAAAAAATCAAAACAATCTTGCTCCGTTAGCCAAATTTGCTCAATTTAATGTTGAAATCTGAAAAGTTCATGGCCTCATTAATATTCATGAGATGACGTCACAAACAAATGAGGGCAATTTTTGGATACACCTTTTCCCAACTTAGATATAGTGCAAAATTGAAATCAAACGAACTTGTACTTTTGCGTATAATGGAGTTTGAAATTTGCCCCTTTAAAGCACTGTCACGTGGCACATGATGACGTCATGACGTTTTCAAGACAACTGTGCACTACATGTAGCTCAACAAAGGCTCTATGCATTTGCCAAGTTTGAAAAAATCCAAATGTGTTCAATGGCAAAAGTGCCGTCCACAAAAACCATGTGCTTTGTCTATGGGATTTTTTGACACAAGAAAAAGAAGAAGCCAAAAAAAAATCAGAACAAGAACAATAGCTTTTCTGCTTCGCGGCGGAAAAGCTAATAAAAAAAATTACTGCATGTTCTACTCATAATGTATGTGTACATGTACTGGTAAGCTACATGTACATACACGTACATGTACATTAGTGTTTATGTGTGCAAAACTGCATGTACAACATGTACAGGTATTGCATGCATCAGTGCATTTCCTTAAATAGAAAATTAAATACCTAATAAAGTACATGTGTAGTTACTAAAAAAGGTACCGGTATGTAAATATACGCTCCTTATTACATTGTACAGTACATGTAGATCATGGCATGATCGAAACAGGGAATAAATAACTAAAATTCCTTATTTGTCCCAAGTGCATAAAGTCAAGTGCTGCTAAATGTAGAGGTTTTTTGTGCGCAGTTGGTGTGCTTAAATGTATTCAGTAGTACTACATGTACATGTACATGTACATGTACATGTACATGTACAGTAGTATCATGGAGCTCCCTTTTTATAGCTCCATGGTAGTATGGTGTACCCTTTGGAGCCAAACACGTTCCAATTTCCATGCCGCGAAACTTGTGCAGCCATACTGTACATGCACATTGTAAATCAAAAGTAATATACAGTTGTACAAAAATGTTGCAAACCGCTTACTGACTAAAATTACCAAAACGCAAATCTCAAAAATTTAGTGGGCCTGATGTTTTGATCGTAATGTACAATGTAGCAGGACCTTTCTCAAAGGCATAGTGACTGTCACGCTGCCTTTGAGAAAGGTCCTGCTAGTGCTATGCTAGTGCTACAGTACCTACCGGTATTGTACGATGGAAACGTTGGGCCCATTAAAATTTTGAATTGTTAATCATTTGTTGATCTTCATTTCTTTTATTCTTTTACCAGTTCACTGAGTTCAGTGCTTGTTTTCATGTGCATTTATATTACTAGCAGCTGTTACCAGTATGCACGTGTGCACACATACAACAGTACATGTACATACATGTACATGTAAATGTGTACATGTACATGTACATGTACCCGGTACAGGCACATACAGTACTGTACGTATTCACTGGTGACTGCTTCATTATAATCTGGTACACATGTACATGTATGATGTACATGTACTGTACATGTTCACAGCTCAAAATTACAAACTGGCACTCAGTTGATAGTGTACATGTACATGTGTGTACAGTACATACATGTACATACTGTACAGTACATTGTACATTACTGTAATGTATGTATGTCACCAGTTAAGAGAACTATACATCATGTATTTGTTCAGTACATCTACATGTACATCTACATGTACATGTATATCGACTGCACTGTTATACGCACCTGACTGCTGTTATTTTGCCTACATGTACATGTACCTGTAGGTCTGAATTCCACACGGACGAGTACACGTACTGAACAGTACATGTACATGTACATGTACAATGTACATGTACATGTATACATATACATGTACAGTGTATGAAATGTCAGCAAATAATTATGCAGAGTACATGTACATGTACAGTACATGTACGTGTATACTGTACATGTACATGTACAGATACATGTACTGTACATGTACATGTACATGTACAATGTACAGTAGTTGCTACATGTACATGTACAGGTATGTACATGTACATGTACAATGTACATGTACACTGTACCATGTTTGTACACTGTATACATGGTATAAGGCATGCACAGTACATGTACATGTACGTGTACATGTATGTACCGGGTACTATGTATTGTAAATGTACGTGATATACATGTACATGTACGTATCAATGTGGCATTATTGTGCACACTCTACCAGGTTGCCAGCACGAATATGCACAGTAAATGATTGCATACCATCATCATTTATAGACAGGGCCTGACCTACAGTGTAAAACTGTACAAAACGTATGTGAGCCGCACTTACATGTACTGTACATGTACACACTGTACATTGTACGAATGACTACACAGGCATAAAGACCCAGAACAGAGATCCAGACGAAGCAGAATTGTGTCTGCTAGTGTTACAGACTTTGCCCAACGTTTCCCGTAAAGCCACCACGAAAAGGAGATCATTTGAACTGAATTGTTAAAATCACATTATGAATCCACTGCCGTGAGCACTTTATTTAACGTGACCTTCAGCTGAGCAATGTATAGTACACGTACAGTACTTAACTGCAAGCTTTTAGGCAGCCAGCCGTGCAGCCGTGATAAGCACGGCCAAATAAAAACAAACACGGCCTAATTTTAGCGTCACGCCTTACACTTTTAAGCACAAGCCGTGCAGATGTATACCTTGAGAAAAATAATTATGTATCACTGATAAAAGTGATAAAATACCTTTACAGTAATATTAGCGTGTGTGTAATGTATACATAGAACCAGCACAAGCAGACAGTCGATAAAATAATCTGTTACGATCCTCCATCCTATTCACGATCAAATCACGATCCCATTCACGAACGCACAGCAGAGCACGCACTGGAAGCACTATACCTGCTGTGAAAAGTCGAGTTGTGTCATGTTACACTGCAGCGCGTAGGCTGGTTTCGGCCCTACTGGTCCTGTAGTATCGCTATAGCTTCACCTACAGGCGGAAACCACACCTAGACTTGCCAACCTCGCTAACATCGCGAAGGTAAATCGTTCATAACGAAAATGCGCTACTTTCATCGTTTGTCTCCGAATGTTGTTTCCACGTAATTCAACATTATTCTCTTCGTCATTAAATTGATAGAAAGAAGAGATTCCAGGCTTCTATTTAAGAGTAAAATCGACATATTTGGATGATGTTTACAGGGTGCGCTCGGCGGTCGAAAAATGCGAGTTTGACTTTTTTCTCCGCCGTTTTGGCTCGATCTACCGCGGCGCCGCGCGCACGGAGCGATTTTGCAAAAATAATATATTCTTTACAACTTTCGATATCTCAACAAATAAATGACAAATCCTTCTAAAAACTTCTACAATTCTAGTAAATACATTTCTTATGCAGAGTGCGTACTTCGGTTGACCGCGAAACTCGAAACATCGCTGGTACAAATGTAATAAACATTAGTTTATTGTTAGAAACAACTGTAAGGACTGGTAGAAGTCTACTAATCATTGTGCACGTGCTGAGTGCACACTGGATCGGACAGCGGTCTTGCACCACGATAAACATCAGCCTCAACGTAAACGTACATGTACGTATGCGTGCGCAAATCACGGGGACGAGTACGATCCCAAAAGCCGTTTTTAGAGCAGATGTGTGCGGCAAATGCCTTAAATTTCGGACTCAAAACGTTTGTATTTTCAACTCATGTGAAAAAGTAAAAACAAAGGGGATTAAAATTTCACAGTTTTTGAAAAATCAAAACCGAAAAACCGTCTCCAAGGCAAAAAAAAGAGGGAGAATCCTAGTTCTGACGGTTCGGGAATGACAAACGGCAACTGCATATTGGTCGGAAGATTTTGTGCACAAAATATTGGGCACCAAGGACGATGTTCCTCCTCGGATCTCCTGTCTTTCCACGTCAGGTTAAATATTCGTCATAATTATTGTTTTCATCATAATTATTTTATTTCAACAATGTTGTACATGTAAAATTTAGTGGGCCTGACGTTTCGATCCTAGCAGGACCTTTCTCAAAGGCAGAGTGACAAGGACATGATTATAATTCCAAACTTGACGTTTGGAATCTTGGCACATTCATACAATCAAATTCTGCAATCGAATAATTATACGAATTCGGTAAATAATATACAATGATCAATCAAATATTCGATTATTCAGCACCCCTAAATGGACCATCTCTGCGTTATGCAATAGGCAATGGATCACGGGTTTCTACATATGCACATTTTAATAAAAGTTCATGTACACGGCCTGCCTTTTTTCATACACACCCTGTTCCACCAATCCTGCCTAAAAGCCTGCTTAACTGGCTGTATATGCATTTTACACAGTAGAGGAGGGGGGGGGGGGGGCTTTGCCGAAAAGGAAATTCCATGCTTTTGATGTACACAGTACAGTATACATGTAGTGTCTGCATTCTGTATATGGTTAAATGTAAACCCTCATCACCATACATGTACATCATACACGTATGCAGGTGTGTATGATTTTCCTCACATTTTTTATGATGCACACATAGGCCTAAGGCTAAGGCCTGACAGTATCTTTAATTTAATTTGAATTTAAGCTGCCAAGCCCTTATGAATGAGTCTGTGATGTAGTAAATTAAAAAAAAAAATATCAGTCACCAAGATCACCCCTTTTTTGTCCAATTTGTCCATTTTTTAAAAACCAATTGATATGAAAGGCTTTTTACATACATGTACATGCTTTTGTCTGGTCTGAACATTGCTGTATTAAGACTTTAATCATGAATATTCCAACCTGGGCCTAATTTCATGGCAGGTGCTTAATGCAGAATTTTGCACTTACGGGATGCTGTACAGTACATGTAAGCGTGTAGCGTAATTAATTTCATGGATCGCGTAGACCTAAGCAAGGATTCTGTGCTTACATGTAGAGAGAGCTACATGTACATTACATGTACCGGACTATCGGTACATACAGTGGTGTATGTACATGTACATGTACATGTACAGTACATGTAGCGCGGAATTTCTGCACCAAACAGAGGATTTTGCCTACGTAACAACTAGCGAGGAAAATGGCGGTCGTTCATGGAATTAGATGACCTAGATTTCAACGACGACCACAAAATCAGATAAAAACCTCTAGAATTTTTTTCACTGACGCAGGTTTACATGGGGTTTAGTTTCCAATGCCTAACGCATTGTCGCCTTTGCTGCAATTAATTTTTAAAAAGTTGTACAATGTAATTAGCAGACCACAACGCAAAGACTTCTATTACATTCCAGTCAGGGAAGCAGTTCATGCATGCACATAGTGAATACATTTTTTCCTTACGGAAGCAAGAAATAGGCCTAATATTGGCCATGAAATACGCATTTAATAGGCCTATAGGCCTAAGTTTTGCTTCCGTGAGTGCTGCTTCTACGTTTATGGTAAGCAGTGCCTGGAGTCTTGACCCATGAAATTTGGCCCTGAACCATTTGAAAGCGGTTCTGCTTGGATTGAACCATCAGGCCCTCTTAGTTACATGACATACATGTACGTATGTAAATTGTGATTTGCATATTTTTGGTCATATTTTTGCTCTTAATTTATATCGTTTTTTTCCTCACTGTTTGTCCATGTGCACGCATTTCTACTTTTCTGAATTATCAAATTGTAGATCACAGACCTTTATAGGGCCATACATGTACCTTTCAATCCTAGCAGGACCTTTCTCAAAGGTCGCAGAATTCATTAGATGCCTTGAGAAAGGTCCTATTAGACTCAAAACCTTGCTACATGTACATGTGTACTGTACCTCGCTCGCTACATGTACATTACATTTACAAATTTCTGAGATTGCTGGTCATTTGCGTCAGTAATCATTCTGCAACCCTTTTGTTGTAGTTGTACATGTAGATCAGTACTTGCTAGAAAAAATGTATATGTACATGTACACTGTACTTTAATTAAGTCGACTAAACGCTGTAGATATATAATGTACAATATGTACATGTACAGTCCAGGGACATGCTGCTATAATTATATCTGGCACTATCTACCGGGTAATTATCACCCGCTTTCTTGTGTCTTGAAAAAATATAACAACACCAGACACAAAAGTGAGAGTACATGTAGGAGAATACGTCAATTGTCATTTATGATAGAAAAATAGAAAAAATATGACAGCATGTCTGTTTGACATATGTACAGTACAGTACTGTACTTGTACACTGTGTGTGCATGCATGCACAGCGAACAGATACTGTGTTGATGAGATTACCACGTTACCATAGTCAAAGCATTGTATACAAAATTAATATTTTTATGCAGGCTTCAAAAATAATTTGCCATAGACGCCTGTGAAAATTATGATAATAGTGTGAAAATGTACTGTACAGTGTACATGTACCGGTACTGTACAATGTATGTGGACTGTTGACTAAACACTGTACAAGTTGAAAGGTTTTAATTAATATACACACGTACATGTACATGTACACATGTATGTAGATGTACATTGTACACTGTACAAGCTGACAGTACACTATTGTCTGACAGTACTGCTATTGTGAGAATGCTGTTTAATTATTTGAATACTGACGCTTGTACGGTAGGCCCTACAGTATGTATGCGTACGAATGCACATTATTGCTGTAATAATTAGGATTTATCTGATGGTTACATTGTTATAATATCTTTGAATTGAAACAAAAACAACCAAAATTGATTGCATGTACATGTACATGTACACAATTATTCTGCATGTACGCACATGTGTACAAGTAAATTACAAGTTACACATGTACATGTACTGTACCGGTACTATGGTCAGGATGGTCATAATTATTGTCAGCATATTTTTATGAACCAGCCAATCTGAGTAAAAATATTCTAATTGTTCCTGGTTTTTTTTTTTAACATTGTGTCTCAATACCTTTCTGCAAATCTTGAAATCTGAAAAGATTACCTGTACATAATTAATGTATTATGATACTTAAAACAAAAAAAAAGGAGAGGAAAAATAATTTAGAAATTGCAGACAATTTTTAAATATGGCATTTTTCAGTAGTGAGAAATGCATTTAGAAAAAATCTTATGAACTTTGCGGGCGCTATTCTCTAAGTGCATCTTTTCTGCTACATGTACATTGATGGATTTGCCAGTTTGTGATAACGCCGACGATATTAAGGAAGGATTTTGGTTGATGTAGAGTACGTGCACATGTGCATGTAAAGCACTGCACTTGGCCCACTACTGCACTGACGATTATAATTTAATCCCGCACCCACACTGGGAGTCACACACATGCGGATAGGCGTTGTTGGGTTTGAGTGGGACTAGGACGCTGCTGATGGAAGTGGCTATTTATGAGATGACTGGGGTGGACTGATGGATGTCCATGACTATTTTTGATTGAAATCCCCGATCCCTTCAATTGATTCTGGCCGGGTTTTCTTTTTTTTAGGTGACACACAGACCTCTGTGAATATCGTAAGACAGTGAGCTGATCAAGAAAATAGGCAGATTTCATTTGAATTTTTTTCTAGGTCAACGCTTTCTGGTCATTGAAACTTGCTTGGTTATGTCTTGATGCCTCTTAAAGCTTTGAATCATCTGGAAGTCACCCAGACATTCTGAGGTACATACTGTACTGGAGTACATTGAACAAAGGGATTCTGACTGTGGAACATCCTATAAAGCATTAGTGCAGCACAGCACAATACAATGAAATCATGTCGTTATCTCAGAAAAAAATAAGTGGTCTGGACTCTGGCGGGACCCATCTCAGTAGTAGATTTCTTTTATGTTTTGTATTTTGGTCATTTGTAGTATGCATGTCACAAAACAGTTTGCCACATTTTTTTATTACTCTAGTCTTAGTGCTTACTGGTAATGAAACTACATACAGTATTAAAATGTACAGTATTTCTAAGGTACACACACAACGTACCGGTACACAGACAGTGTAAGATGCCACTTATATCGTGTACATTTTCATGTACATGTGTACATGAATGATGATGATGATGCATGTAAACATGCAATTTTGATGCTAAAAATGAGTTCATATTCATCATATACAAGTCTTACATGTATCATGTGTACATGTATCATACAGTACAGTGTACATTAACACACATTTTAACACACCTGTACAGGTTAGTACATGTAAATATGAATACATTTTCAAAAGATAAATACCGGTAGACAAGACTTACACATGTATTTGCAAGTTCTTTGATGAGAAATGGGATTTAGAGAATACAAGGCAGCACTTTAAGTGAAGTATTCTTTACATACTGAAGTATTCTTTACATACTGTATTCTTCAGCGTGGCATTAGCACTGCACGAGATGCAGCCGATGTGCTTGCTTAACATATAGTGTGCCTAGTTTCCTGCACAAATGTCAGACGTGCAAGTATTAATATTGTACCCCAAGCACCTTGGCAGATTATACCGTTGTACATGTACGGATCATACAGAAAAAAATGATGATCTATCGTATAATTATTAATGAATCCCTTTGCCCCATTTTTAAAGGTGCCAGGTTTTCCCAAACAACTGATGCCGGGGAAGTGTGTGCTCACTGATGATTTGAAGTCTAACAAGAGTTTTTTTGTTTTGTTTACAGGGGTTTCTGGGCAGTAGAGGAGCTTTGTGTGCGTGGGTTACTCCATGTGACACAGGGACTCCGGGCGGGCCACTAGAAGGCACGGAACTGCACAGGGGGTACGGGCGTCCGGCGATTGGAAAGGTTGCGGCGGACGGATTCAACGTGGGATAGTGCAGAGAGCTACCTCTCGGTCCTACCTACCCATCCACCCACCCACCCACACACACGCACACAGGTGGCCAGAAGGCGAAACCCCTGTTGCCCTAGCTGGGACCAGTGGGACAGTGTGGCTCTCTCCCCCTCCACCCTCAGGTGGGGCCCCGGCATCTGCGCAGTCCCCCGCCAGTTGCCAGACCTCGCCCGAGACACAGTGACAGGACGACGCCAACCCCCCTCAGATGGTCTTTGAGGCAGGAAGGCAGGAGGCAGAAGGGGACGGACACCACCCGTGCAGCTATTGTTACTTTTGTTAGCCTGTTCTCATCGGGGACGCACACTTTAAACCCCACTCCCCCGGACACCTCTGACATTTTCCAGATTTGGGCCTGGTCGGTGTGGTCGGGGCATCCATTGACTATATATTTGCCGATTGCCCTCAACGAGGTTTATTCAAGAAGCAGCCACTTTTGAGCTTCCACTCTCTGTGTGCTCTTCCACCACAGCCCTTGCTTGAGTAGCGGCGGTTCATTAGCCCCCAGTCCAACGAGGAGGGCTGTTGCGTGGAGGGTCAGCCTTGCAGGAGGTTCGGTAGAGGGTCTCCTTGACCAAAACAACTGATGGTTGGGAGTCGGCTGTGAGTCTGTTTGACCCACGCACGGAGCTGCTCTCCCGCCACGACACACCATGGCCAAGCTGTACGATTTCCAGTGGCAGATCACTGTGCCGGATGGTCTACTGAATGGTGCATCTTTTGACCGCTACGATGAGGTAGGTCCCCAAAAGTCCAGCCTTGGCTTCAGTCTAGGGCCTTTTTGAAACCACAGCTTGCTTGGGCTCAGACTCAGAGTTTGTCCTCACCATGTACATGTACATGTATCAACTGCAAATACAGCTTTGGGTTGTTCTCTATTATGTTGAGACTCTGTTCACTTACCCAGCGAGGAATAGAACAAAGTAGTTGCCCCATGATACCCAGTGATGTACATAGTGCCAGAAATGAATCCAGTGCCTGAGCCAGAGCCTGAGCCAGAGCCAGAGCCAGAGCCAGAGCCAGAGCCAGAGCCAGAGCCAGAGCCTGAGCCTGAGCCTGAGCCTGAGCCTGAGCCTGAGCCTGAGCCTGAGCCTGAGCCTGAGCCTGAGCCTGAGCCTGAGCCTGAGCCTGAGCCTGAGCCTGAGCCTGGGCCTGGGCCTGGGCCTGGGCCTGGGCCTGGGCCTGAGCCTGAGCCTGAGCCTGAGCCTGAGCCTGAGCCTGAGCCTGAGCCTGAGCCTGAGCCTGAGCCTGAGCCTGAGCCTGAGCCTGGGCCTGGGCCTGGGCCTGGGCCTGGGCCTGGGCCTGGGCCTGAGCCTGAGCCTGAGCCTGAGCCTGAGCCTGAGCCTGAGCCTGGGCCTGGGCCTGGGCCTGGGCCTGGGCCTGGGCCTGGGCCTGGGCCTGAGCAAGAGCCTGAGTCTTAGTTTAAAAAAGGCCTTACATCTACAGTGTGTACATGTACAGTATGTCCCATAATATACACAATTGTACAATTGTATAGTGTACTGTACATTACAATGTACATGTACTGTACATATACATGTATACATGTACATGTACACAATGTACATGTACGTGTACACGTACACAAAATGTACACACGTGTACAGTGTACATGTATACAACTTGATGTGAATACATGTACACAATGTAGTTTATTAAATCACCATGCTAATGTACATGTTGGTACATGTACTGTACATGGTGTACATGTACCGGTATGCTTACAGTTCTGGTACATTGTACTGTACATGAGAATGTACACGTGCATGACGACTGGTTCACTTATTCTAGTTCATCATCCATCATGTTGGCTGCACACTGGACAGACAGACAGCCATGATGACGAGGGTGACTATCGGCAGTGTGTTGGGGAGCAGCCATGCCAGCGCAGAGGACACTTTACCACTTCATAATACACGGGGCCAGCCATGCCTGATGAAAAAAAGATGTCAGGGGAGAAAGCAATACTTACAAAGATGGTTGCAACATCTTACTGGCTTACATGTCAAGGACCAGAAATTTGGAAATGTAAAAAATGTAGAGGTCCTGATGTTTCGATTTGAGCTTCCTTAAAGCCTCTACACAACATTGGTTGAGGTCAAAGAATAGCATCCATACGTTGTCTGATCCAACATATGCATGAAATAGCACACCTGTGAAAATTTCAGCTCAATCCGCCAACCGAGTCTCGAGAAAATTGTGAAAACCGCTTCATTTGTTTCGCGAAAATAGTTTAGATCTCGATGAGACGTAAACTACTGTACATACTTCTTTTACTCATTTCTCCCAAAATACAACGTTTTAGGCTGAAATATTTCAGTGAGGTTTCTACTATAACCATCTTCAAACTGTATAAGTTTCATGTAAATCTGTGAATATTTCTGTTTTTCGATCTTACCAATGTTGTGTAGGGGCTTTAAAAAGAAATGTTGCGATTCTATCAAAGCAAACTGCTGACTTTCATGTACACCATGTACATGTACACGTATGTAGATGACCAGGAATGTGGAAAACTTAAACAAAAATGTACAGGTCCTGTGACTGACATTGTGATTCGAGCAAGACTTTTCTTATCAAAAATTAGGAGGGCCTGAACTGCTAGGATCGAAAGCAGTTTGCAACATTTTTGAAAATTACTCAAGTCAAGACCTTTCTCAAAAAGAAACCTTTCTGTCCTAGAAAAGAGAAAAATCGGGCAAGGATCCCATTGTTTGAGTTAATGGTCAGATGATTCTGACTGGCGCCCTCACCCCAGCAAAGGTACACATGTACAGAAATTGACTATTTGACTACCTTAGTGCTGGAAAGCCCAGGTGGAACATGTAGGATGCTGTTTCAGGTTCCAATAGGGGGAAGACCCAGACCTACAGATACATGTACATGTACATGTACATGTACATGTAGCTCTAGATGCCCGTTTCAGACATGGCCTTATATTTTGTACATGAACTGCAACACCCAAAAATCATATTGAAAAACTGGCAGTTGCCAGTTGGTGAGGTACATGTAAATCACCATATTCTTCCACACTGACGATCTGCAGTCAACATGCAATTTGGATACAATTTATATACACGAAAGCATACAAATCTGTCAGTAGCTTCACCACCAACCAGTGTTCGGCCTCTGCCTGACTGTCCACACTGTATGAAAGTAAAATTGATATTGGGCAGTTCATCGGCATTCAATATCGGGCTGGATTCAGGCATAGCGGTGCCCGTTGGCGGCCATTGTTAGGCTGGGGGGGATGGCATTACAGGCAGCTTAAGTGGGCCCATTCAGAGGGAGACCGCCCACTGTTGGGCCCCCTGAGTGGGAGACCACAATGGGCCCCCAGTGGTGGCTGGAGGGGGGCTCGCCTTACAGGGCCTGCCCAATGTTCCATGTAACCGGAGCCGCTGTGGGGAGAAACCTGACCGAGGAGAAGGAGTCCGCGGTGGCTGAAGTATCGCTCGAAACATGCTTTGATGCCTTCTGCCTCAGAAGCATCTTTATGTGGGTGTAACCAATGCAACATTTATATTATATAATTATATGATTTTGTATAGTGCACGTACAGCAATATAATCACAAAAATTTGCCCACTGCTTTACTGACCAAAATGGAAATCTGAAAAAAAATGTTGAGGGCCTGAGGTTTTGATCCTAGCAGGACCCTTTGAGAAAGCTCCTTCTAGGCTCTGAACGTCAGTCCCTCTGAGATTTTGAAATGTGTGTGTTCTATAGCAAACAGACCGTACATAGTACAGTACATACACACATGTACATGTGTTGTACGTTGTGCAGAATGCTCATGACTTACACTTGTACATGTACATGTAGGCTTTGTCCTCTAGTGTGGGAATGGAGGTAATGCAAATACTGTACTTACAAGTGCAGGATTTGGGTCTGGGGGAAGATTGATCTTATGACAGAACTGGCTGAGATTCTTTCGTTTTTCTCCAAAGAACTTCTTTTCCAGGATCTGTCATCTTACTCGAGGACAACAGCCCTGTGTACAACCATACATGTACATCATGCACAGTTAGAGGAGGCATGATCGCCATAGAAATAGCAAATTTTTGTGCGAGGTTCCTGAGCAAGTTTAAGGTTGATGCATGTGTGAAAGGCGCTGAGGAGAAATGGAAAATACCAAGCAAAGGGTTAGTGGTTCTATATGGTGCTGCCACTAAACTACAGTGTACCAAGTAAGTGTACCAAGTACATGTACATAGTTTAACAGAAAAATAGGCCCTAAATGATAACACATGATATCCCAAAGTAATGTATGTACTGTAAATGTAACCCTATACTGTCTTGGCAAATGGCATACAACTGTACAGTGTATACATTCAGCAGTTGTGAGGTGTTGGTAATGTGGGTGGTAGACTAGTCCCCAAGGATCTACATGTAGCATGTTATTGAATCATGATTGAATTACATGTACACTGTAAGGTCATCTACATGTACATGTACATGTATGATAACAACATGTATTATACATGTAAGAATCAATTTACTGCAAATGGCTGTGTACATTCTACACTGTACATACGTGTATGTACATGTATAATATATGAACATGTAATTTATGTAAATGTAAATGTGTAATATAGGCATGATAGGGCTCGTTCAATTACACTGTGCATGTACAATGTACATGTACATGTACAAACATGTACATATACAGCTTCTCTGGTAGACCCAGTTACCCAAAGTGACCTTGCTCTCACCATGCTCTCACACTGGGTAAGTACTGTATGTACAGTGTACATTGTACATTTGTACATGTACATGTACATGTACTGGTACATGTACATTATGTACTAGTACATGTACAGTACATGTACATACACGTACATACATGTACAACTGTATGTACGTGTACATGTACAGTGTGTACACTCTACATTTTGTACACGCACATGTAGTGTGTGTACACACGTGCACTGAACATGTACAATGTTCAGTGTACATGTACAGTACATGTACGTACTACGTACATGTATTGTACATCTGCATTTTTGCAGGAGGCCAATATACATGTACACTTGTAAATGTTCATTTTAATGTACATGTACATGTACATGTACATGTGTCTAACCTGTAATTCTATTAACTAATGGGCCAGTTTTCTCTTTATCAAATCAGCATGTTTGCTGAAAGGATCAACAAACATTCCTCAGTAAGGAGGTTGCTAAGGAAACATGAACAAAACCGTGCAGGGAGAAATGGTTCTGAGCAGTTATCATTTGAATGGCTGATGATGTGATGCTCAATAACCAAGAACATTCTTGAAGAATGCCGTTTCTCTGTGACTAACACATCAAGACTAACACAGGCTTACGCAGCACATCTGATTAAACACAACAAAGGTGCCAAGCAGTTAATTGATATCTACATGTATGATACAAAGTACATGTTATTGTACATGTATATGTACATGTACATGTGTATTTGCTGATCGGCTCAGCATATCATCTTTACACCTCAGATAACATCTGAATACTTTTCCCAAGCAACATGATACATACATACCATAATTATCACATCCCTCCACATGCATCATCTACAACCATGTAGCCCTATAAATTACCGGTATATCACAGTAGGCCTTTACATGTACATGTACATGTACATACCAGTACACATGTACATGTACATGTACATGTATAAGTACAGTACTGCTACACGTACTTGTACGTACATGTATGTACTGTACATGTACATGTACATGTATGTACATGTACATGTTCTGTGCATACACGTACATGTACATGTACAGTATGTACATGTAGTACTGTAAGTAATTCACACGCAGTACACAAACTGTAAAATTATAAGTACTGCACATGTACATGTACATGTACGTACATGTACAAGTACATGTGCGTAAATGTACATCAGCTTAATTAAGGCCCACAGCAAGGGTACAGTGTACAATGTACATGTACATGTACATGAACATGTACATGTACATAATTGAATACCGTAAGACCAAACCACATTGCATTACATTAATTACATTTGCCAACTTGCAGCTCGTATTGTTACTTTGTCTCCTGGTAGATCTCATATTACTCCTACATTGTACATGTATATTACGTTCATAACATTGGCTGCCTGTTGCTGAACGAATCAAGTACAAGATATTGTTGCTGGTTTTTCACTGCTGCGCCATAATATAATAACAGTTTACTAAAGTATTACAAACCCGGTAGATGTCTCAGATCATCAGATACTTATCTGCTTGCAGTCCCACACATCCATCGGGCTGTCTCCCTTGCTGGTCCTACCCTCTGGAATGTTCTTTCTCAGGAAGTAGTAGTACTATATGTCCTCCATATCGGATTTCAAATCCTCTCTTGAAACATATTTGTTCGCTCATACATTACATTATGTAGTTTTCCTAATTAATAGCATGTATGCATAGTCTTTTTCTTTGATTCTGTATGATGTTGTTAAGCGCCTTGAGCATCTTTGCAGACGGATTCTGGTGCTTTAGAAATGTCCGTTATTAATTATTATTATTATTATTATATATGTACAGTACATGTACAATGTACAAATACGGTACATGTACATGTACATGTACTGTACATGTACTGTACATGTACTGTACATGTACATGTACATGTACATGTACATGTACAATGTACATATACAGTGTACATGTGTACCCTACATGTACTGTACCGTATGTACATGTACCGGTACATGTGTATGTACATGTACTTGTATCCCCAATATTGATACTGATACATGTACATGTACACAACACACACATGTACCGGTACAATACATACATGTACAGGTAACAAGATACATGTATGTACAATGTACATGTACATGTACATGTACATGTACATGTATACTGTGTATACATGTGAATGTACACGTGCATCATGTACAGTACATGTACGTACATTGTGTGTTGTATGTCTATGTGATCTGCACAGTGCAGATGTCCAAGTAGATTTGATCCTTGCAATCTCGACATGCTATTCAGTTGATTAGATTTGAGCCAATGGGCGTGATTACCTTTTCTGAAGAGCAAACATACTGAACGTGCTCTTTCTTATACTGTGCACAGAGGCTGGGCTGACAAGAAGGCTAAGCCTTTCCTCCCACCATCTCCCTCTCTTGATTGCCTCTGCCTCTGCCTCTGCCTCTGCCTCTGCCTCTGCCTCTGCCTCTGCCTCTGCCTCTGCCTCTGCCTCTGCCTCTGCCTCTGCCTCTGCCTCTGCCTCTGCCTCTGCCTCTGCCTCTGTCTCTGTCTCTGCCTCTGTCTCTGTCTCTGCCTCTTCCTTTCCCTTTGTCTCTCCCCCTGTATCTCCCTCTGTATCCGCCTCTACCTCTGCCTCTGCCTCTGCCTCTGCCTCTGCCTCTGCCTCTGCCTCTGCCTCTGCCTCTGCCTCTTCCTTTCCCTTTGTCTCTCCCCCTGTATCTCCCTCTGTATCTGCCTCTACCTCTACCTCTGCCTCTACCTCTGCCTCTCCTTCTGTCACTCCCTCTGCCTCTGCCTCTGCCTCTGCCTCTGCCTCTTCCTCTGCCTCTGCCTCTGCCTCGGCCTCTGCATCTACCTAGCTGCATCTGCCTCTGCATCTGCATCTGCATCTGCCTCTGCCTCTGCCTCTGCCTCTGCCTCTGCCTCTGCCTCTGCCTCTGCCTCTGCCTCTGCCTCTGCCTCTGCCTCTGCCTCTGCCTCTGCCTCTGCCTCTGCCTCTGCCCCTGCCCCTGCCCCTGCCTCTGCCTCTGCCTCTGCCTCTGTTTCTGCCTCTACCTCTACCTCTTCCTCTGCCCCTGCCTCTTTCCCTGGCCCCGCACCTGCCCCTGGCCCTGCACCTGCCTCTCCTTCACTCTCTGCCTTTGCCTTTCCTTCACTCCCTGCCTCTGCCTCTAACTCTGCCACTAACTCTGCCTCTACCTCTACCGCTAACTCTGCCGCTAACTCTGCCTCTGCCTCTGCCTCTGCCTCTGCCTCTGCCTCTGCCTCTGCCTCTGCCTCTGCCTCTGCCTCTGCCTCTGCCTCTGCCTCTGCCTCTAACTCTGCCTCTGCCTCTAACTCTGCCTCTGCCACATTGTTATGTTCCAATCTCTCTGCCCGATTTTGCAATCCTTGTAAGACCTTTCGTAATGATATATTTACAGTGTACAAATGTAAAGTAGAAATGCTGTGTGACTTTGATAAAGGTCATGTCAGGATAAAAAACGGTAGGCCCTCTAAATCTTTGACATAAATTTGGACTTTAGAGTCAGTCAGTCTATTTCCATTCCTTTCCTTGAAATGCATGCACATACTGTATAGATCTGCATACGTGTACATGTACACGTGTACATGTACATGCACAGTATGCACATGTAATGTATAGTTTAACTTTCCCACTGGACGCCTTGTTGGACCCCTTTGCCTTGACTCAGTGATTATCACCCGAAGACATCCATGAAATGTTCCTCGGACATGTACTTGTACACTGTACATGTACCACTGCATTAGCAGACTGCCGCTCCTAATGCACATTATGAATACTGAACGCTGGCAATTCAGTTACCGTACATGTAGGTACTGTGCACGACTACACGTAGACATCTGCATGGAAGAGCTCTGTTCATGGTGGATGGAGGCTCTAGGATATCAGAGGGTGCATACATGTACTGTGCACGTACTGTACATGTACACGTACATGTACATGTACTGTATATTTAGAGGAGGGAAGATGTGCCATGGATACAGTAAATTGGGTGAAAATGAGTGTTACAACAGCATAGACCCTGTAGCATTCACATAATGTACTCTGTGCATGTATCATGTACGCATTTATCACATGTACATTTACATGTACTGTACCGGTACATGGTACCCCACTACCCGTACAATTACATGTACATGTATGTACATGTACATGTACACGTACATGTGTGTACATGTACGTGTACATGTACAGGTGTACATGTACATGTACACTGTACATGTACACGTACATGTACGTGTACACGTACACTGTACGTGAACACGTACATGTACGTGTTACACGTACCGGTACATGTACACTGTACATATACACTGTACAGTACATGTACATGTGCACACATGTACGTACGTGTACATGTGTGTGTACAGTACAAAGGTAGAACCATGGTACCGGTACATGTAGAACCATCTGTCTTCCTCTGCTCCTCCCCTCAATTATTCAATATTATTGCACACTTTACATGACTGCCTGTACACATGTACAATGTACATGTATACTCCAGTGACCGGTTTTTGAGGATATACTGTAAGGCCTTTTCTTCAAGCTGACCGATGTGAACGAAAGTGTCACACTAAAAGATCTCTTAGTCACTTTGTCCACACCATAGACTATTAGAATAATCATGGAGAATGTTGATCAAGCCTGTCACTTCCGTAAGATTACCCGGTTTTGTTGATGTCCACGGCGCACTGCGCAGTAAGCATCGTGACCTATTTTCGACAGTGGTGTTGCCGTGTTTAGTAAGGTGTCCCAGTGCAGCCAAACGCAAAATAAATTCTCAAAATAACTCAAATGCTGTGTGGCACTGTAAAATTCTTCCATGTATGTTTTTTTTGTTCATTTTTTTTTTTTTTTTTTTTTTTTTTAACTTTGCTTCTAATACTTTCCTCAAAACATTCATAATTTATGCTTAAAACTTATTGGTTTGCATTAATTTTGTCCCTTTGCCCTGAGCCACTTTGAGATGGGGAAGTTGGATTGACTTGTTGTTATCACACATGTGTACATTTGCATATTCCTTCCAAAGGAATATTGCAGATCAAGAGATGTGTGTGGCATTTCAATTTTTCAGGCTAGCAATTTCCACTTGTTACTCGCCAAATTAGGATATTCGTGTACATGTAGTTGTACATGTACAGTGTAATTAACCTATCAATACATTCTTTTGCACCTGAATCATCACATGTATGTGGATTGGAATCAAGTATTATTGCAAAAATTGAGCAAAAGTGATTTTGGGGTGAAAATGTCTGAGTCAAATCATAATCTCCTAAATCTGTATTAATTGAACTTCAATCAACTCATTAACTACAGTAATTGGAACTACGTGTATACATAACCCACACCCACAGCAACAAAATATGATTCATAATTTATTTATAATCATTTTAACAATTTGTTTTTTTGCAAATTAAACACATTTTTATAAATTTCATAAATCCACAAAGCACATGTAATGTAATTTGATCCGTGGAGCTTTAGATTTACTCACGTTTGGTTTTGATAATCTCAAAGGTTTAGAAACTCAGATTTCTGCCGTTGAGAAATGGCCTGTGACTATTGTCCCATCAGGAGACCCTCAAAACATTTGAGATTTCCAGTTTGGTCATTTAAGTCAATAAACAGTTAACAACATTTTTGCATTAATCAACTACTGGTACTTTATCCAATTTTTGGGGTATACATTAATTTCACTTTAATCAATTTGCAGAAATGGGCCTTTTTTTCTTCCTGCTCCATTACTTTCAAATGTGATTTTAAAAGAGATTTCGATATGAAAATCGCTGATCTCACTGCAAATTTGTACACACAGAAACCAAATGTCAGCAAATTTGGCAAAACGGATGACGCCGAGTTGCTTGACATTTCTACAAATTTGGTTTTCAGATGAGACAGCGTTAAAATGTCATTTTTGCTGGAGATGTATTGTAATCGATAATGTCAACTCTTTGCTCAATGGGAAATGTCAACCACGGTAGGGTGTGGGCCACTTATGAGACCATAGACAAAGTTCTTTGTCTGCTTTTTTACCATCAAATTCTTAAAAAGATTGAATTAATCCTATAATTGCTTTGCTTTGCAGATAAATTACTTGGGGACAGAAATGCGGTCTAACTATACTTCACGTGGATATGTACATGTATGTGCATGCCTTTCCTATTTCTAGACAAAACAAGAAACATAACAAGAAGCATACCGATTACTCAAAACAAGATGTGCAAATGAATGTCTGAAGGCCTTAAGGCTATTTTTGAACCGTTCTATGCATGTCTAATTTTTGATGAATGGCTATTTGAAATTCATTTCTTGAGGGTTTATAGAAGGGCCAATCCCCTGTCAATGTCTACCGGTAGTTGCATTTTGACACAGAATAGGCAATACTTGAGGACCTTGGAGATTTCAGAGGATTAAATTGGTGTAACTATGATCTATTCTTTTCTAGTTCAGAACCATGAGTGCAAGACCTATATTTGGAATTGTTCTCATTTCCCTTGTAAAATTAAATTTACACATCCGTATTCATAGTAATCTCCCCCCCCAAAAAAAAAACCCCCACTCAACATCTAAGCAAAGAATTCAGATAAAAGACTAACATGCACATGTACATGTACATGTAAATCAAATCTCAAAGGAAGAACCTACAGTAAATGTACATTGTACAGTACATGTACATGTACTGTACATGTACATGTATGTACAGTGTACACTGTAGGCCTACACAGGTGTTACACAGGTGTACACGTTCAGACAGCGTTTTGAATTTGCTAAAACTATCATTTTAACCCGATTGGTTTTTAAAAAGTGTGTCTGAATGCCGTTTTCGATTTAAAACTGATCCGGTTTAACTCGCCGCTCAAATGCTCGAGAGGAGGGTTCAGCGCTAAAACCGATCCGGTTTAATAATAATAATAATAATTTTATTTATAAAGCGCAAACAATTCCACAGCCGCTAAAACGCTGTTAGGACACAATTGCCCTTACAACGTCCGGTTTTAGGCAGCGATGTTGACCCACCTGGCTGCACCGCTTGCATAACAGGTGATAATGCACGATGTGTGTGTGTAGCGCGCACTTTATGCATCTAGGCGGAAGTCCGCACTGGATGAGGGGCAGAGTGCATGACCTTTTAAAACCGAAAATAAACCCGAACCTGTTTTTACTGCTTGCTGTAGAGTTTTAAATTTACGACAGTTTGTCCCCTTCGGTTTGAAGGCATTTTACTTGAACTCGATTGGTTTTAAACTAACATGCTGTCTCCTTGGTCTTACCAAGAAAGGTCCTGCTAGGATCCAAACGTCAGGCCCACTAAATTTTGAGATTTTCATTTTGGTAATTTTAGTCAGTAAGCATTTTGCAAAATTTTTGTATATCACTTGACATCTGAAATTGTTTAATATAACTCACGTAAATCTTCTGGACACAGATCTTATCCGAGGTTGTTGAGCCATGGACTCAGCCTTCTGGTATATGATTGACCCGCTTAAAGGCGATAGCTTTTCTTGGCTCAGGATTTGCCAAGACGGACAGGGCTTTACAATTTTCTGACACCCGAAAATGCGTCAGACTGACAAGCACTTTGCTGTGCAGGGTACTGGTGGCTATCCGGAGTCGTGCTCTCTCTCTCTCACTCACTCACTCTGCTTTAATCAAGAGCTGTCCCTCATCTGCCCTTTGTTCCCTAATTTAATGCTTCCCAGTGCCTCCTATTTCACACCCCCCCCCCACACACACACACAACTCCATTTCTACAAGCTCATCAAGAATAACAGAAAGAAAGATATTGTACCAGAGAAGGATTAACTTCTTTTATTAAAGGCCTATTGTTTTCTGCACCCTCTAAGTTGGGATACAATGAGTGTGAGATCCCTCTCCAGAGAACTCCTACTTTCAACAGAGAAGGGGGGCAAACTTTACTAAAGAGATTGGGTCCACACAATAGGAGGGGTGGATGCAGACCCCCATGGCCTAATCCATTTTATAGTAGGTACATGGTACATGTAAGCATACCATACAGAGAGGTACAGAGCCCCCAAGGGGACAGAAACAAATTATAATTTTTTCTCTTTTCGTTTCCTCAAATTATTATGTTGTTCCCTCGAATTATCATTTCGTTCCCTGAAAATCATTTTGTTCCCTCAAAATATTTTTTCATTCCCTCAAAAAGTTATTTCGTTCTCTTGAAAAGTTATTTTGTTCCCTCGAAAAGTTATTTCGTTCCCTCAAAATCATTTTGTTCCCTCGAATTATTATTTTGTTCCCTCGAATTATTATTTTGTTCCCTCAAATTATTATTTTGTTTCCTCATAATCATTGCGTTCCCTCGAAATAAGGTATCCTGTTCCCTCGAAATATTGTTTCGAGGAAATAAAATGTTATTTTGATCCCTTGAATTCATTGCATTTCCTAGAAATAAGGTATTCCGTTCCCTCAAAATAATATTTTGAGGGAACAAAAAGTCTTATTTTGAGTGAACAAAAAGTCTTATTTCGAGGGAACAAAAAGTCTTATTTCGAGGGAACAAAAGTCTTATTTCGAGGGAACAAAAGTCTTATTTCGAGGAAACAATAAAACATTTTGAGTGAACGAACTAACATTTTGTTCCCCAAAATAATTTGAAAAAAAAATGTGCCTGTCCCCTTAGGGGCTCCGTAGTCCGTAGAAAGGTTTACATTATGGCAGTAAAAGGAAAACTGTCAGAGGATTTAGGGAAGGAAAAAAAAACTATTTCTGGCACCCACCAAAGTCATTCTTAATTGCTTGAGCACAGTACATGTATCTGAATCCACCTACAATTCTCTTCAGTCTAAATTCAGTTTGGTTATCAGTTTTTAATGATTCATTGCATTAGCCCATACCAGTGCATGTAGGAAATTAAATGTCATAGCTCTAAGCCCTCTTCAAAATATTCCCACTGGGCAAATCAAATCAGCTAAGCATACATGTATACATGTATAATCCCATCTACTGTCTAAAAGAGCTCAGGGAACTTTACATGCAGGCCAAAGTTTTCCGTTTGCTTAGGAGAGTTTGTGCTGCAAGTTAAACATTGGTCTTTAATTACATGTGTGTGTAAATGCCTCTTGGCTTGTGATGCGGTGTACCTATGGGCTTAAGATCGATACTATACATGTATATATACAGCCATTCTCCATCCAGCATCATCTCAAGAAAATGCTGTTTTTCAAGAATCTACACAGAATTTGGATTGGCTACCCACTGCAAACTACTGTACATGGTGTACATGTACATGTACATGAATTGTGGGGTGAAAAAAAATTTGTAAGACTACATGTATGACTTGACCCTACATGTACTTACTGTACTGTACAGTGACTGGAGCAACTTGGAGCCAGATTGCATGCCGGGATGTGATTGGTTGAAAACTTTTGGTTAGCTCCATTAGCACCATGGGGGTGGCCAAAAGTTAGAGTTTGTCTCCAAGTGGTTGGCAGTCAGGCGGTGCCTTACATGCGAGTCACTGGCTGTGGTCTGGAACATGCATGTGTATGTTTATGGGAATTGGCTACAGTACAGCCGCTACCCTGTGACTTCCATTGTCCTGTGTTTAATTTAAAGCCACAGGTAGTGGATTCGGGTAGCGGCATATTTTGTTTCCGAATGCATTGGCTATGGCTCAAAATAGCACACAAGAAAGTCAATTGGAAGTTGGAACTGGCTGTGTCGCCATCTTGTGGCTTCTATAATCCTTTGTGTAATTGGAAGCTGTAGCCAATGGAATTGGACAGGACCTTATTTGCAGAAAGAAAGGGAATGAAAATTCATAATGAATTTTAACTATCATCAGTGTGATGATACATGTCCATGTAGAGTACAAACTGGCCGAAAGTTGAGTTACATGTACATGTATATTACACATGTACAGTACATGTACAACATGTACAGTGTACATGTACATGTACTTTCAGCATTTTTCATCTCAAAAGAGAACCTAGATGCTGTACATGTACATGTACATGTACACATGTACATGTACACGGTGTCACGGTAAACCTTCCACTTAGTAAGCAGTTGGCAAAATTCTTGTTCAAATAGCACAAAGAAACCTTAACTTTCAATAAATTGGTAACATTTCTTGGCCACTTTTCCTTTCCTTAGTTTGAAAATAACTATTTAAAGGTTTGCATACCGGTACATGTGTACATTTACTACACACATGTGTTCATGTATATGTACGTACATGTACTCTGTATATTATTCATGACTGGAAATTTCCTGAAGATATACAAAAAAAAGGAATATTTTGATTCTATCTATGTCATTGAAAGCAAAGTGACTGAAGGTGATGCGTCAACTGGCTCAGGATTACCTTGTACGTACATGTAAATACACATGAACAGTGTATGCATGCCCATATTGGGAGTTTAAATTTTTCTTTGGCGTTGCCATATTTGGAAAACCCAGAGCAAGATAAGATCCATGATGTCACATGACTTATTCTAATGTTTCCCCCATTCTCCCCATTCCACTGGCCCTCGTGATCCACATGTAAGATAAATGTACATGTACGCATAATACGCGTACATGTATGTACCGTGCACCGGTGAAAATCCTTCGTTGCAAAGGGGCCTGGGTGAATCCATTAAAAGGGGAAGGGGTGTGGAAGGAGATGGAGAGGCATTAAGAGAGGCAGAGAAAGAGAGATAGTGATGGAGAGAGAGAGAGAAAGAGAGAGGAGGAGAGGGAGAGAGAGAGAGAGACATACATTGTGTACATGTACATGTAGAGAGACCAACAGAGTGTGAGAGTGAGAGAGGAATTAAGGAGAGGCAGACAGATATGGAGAAAGAGAGTGAGAAAGAAAAACTATACGTGTATACAGAGTTACAGACAGACAGACAGAGAGGTACAGAAACAGTGATACAGAGAGATAGGGACAGTAACAGTGGAAGAGGAGAGAGAAACAGACACAGGAAGACATGTAGAGAGAGACACTAAAATAATGACAGAAAGACAGAGAGGGAGGGGAAGAGAGAGAGAGAGAGAGAGACAGTGAGAGAGGCTGAGAGACAGTGAGAGAGGCAGAGAGACAGTAAGAGGCAGAGAGACAGTGAGAGGCAGAGAGACAGTGAGAGAGGCAGAGAGGCAGTGAGAGGCAGAGAGACAGTGAGAGAGGCAGAGAGGCAGTGAGAGGCAGGGAGACAGTGAGAGAGGCAGAGAGACAGTGAGAGGCAGATAGACAGTGAGAGGCAGAGAGACAGAGAGAGAGGCAGAGAGGCAGTGAGAAGCAGAGAGACAGTGAGAGAGGCTGAGAGGCAGAGAGACAGTGAGAGGCAGAGAGACAGTGAGAGAGGCAGAGAGACAGTGAGAGGCAGAGAGACAGTGAGAGAGGCAGAGAGACAGTGAGAGGCAGAGAGACAGTGAGAGGCAGAGAGACAGTGAGAGAGGCAGAGAGACAGTGAGAGGCAGAGAGACAGTGAGAGAGGCAGAGAGACAGTGAGAGGCAGAGAGACAGTGAGAGAGGCTGAGAGGCAGAGAGACAGTGAGAGGCAGAGAGACAGTGAGAGAGGCAGAGAGACAGTGAGAGGCAAAGAGACAGTGAGAGGCAGAGAGACAGTGAGAGAGGCAGAGAGACAGTGAGAGGCAGAGAGACAGTGAGAGGCAGAGAGACAGTGAGAGAGGCAGAGAGACAGTGAGAGGCAGAGAGACAGTGAGAGAGGCTGAGAGGCAGAGAGACAGTGAGAGGCAGAGAGACAGTGAGAGGCAGAAAGACAGTGAGAGAGGCAGAGAGACAGTGAGAGGCAGAGAGACAGTGAGAGAGGCTGAGAGGCAGAGAGACAGTGAGAGGCAGAGAGACAGTGAGAGGCAGAGAGACAGTGAGAGGCAGAGAGACAGTGAGAGGCAGAGAGACAGTGAGAGAGAAAGAGAGACAGTGAGAGGCAGGGAGACAGTGAGAGGCAGAGAGACAGTGAGAGAGGCAGAGAGACAGTGAGAGAGGCAGAGAGACAGTGAGAGGCAGAGAGACAGTGAGAGGCAGAGAGACAGTTAAAGGCAGAGAGACAGTGAGAGGGGCAGAGAGACAGTGAGAGGCAGGGAGACAGTGAGAGGCAGAGAGACAGTGAGAGAGGCAGAGAGACAGTGAGAGAGGCAGAGAGACAGTGAGAGGCAGAGAGACAGTGAGAGGCAGAGAGACAGTGAGAGGCAGAGAGACAGTGAGAGAGGCAGAGAGACAGTGAGAGAGGCTGAGAGACAGTGAGAGGCAGAGAGGCAGTGAGAGGCAGAGAGACAGTGAGAGAGGCAGAGAGACAGTGAGAGAGGCAGAGAGGCAGTGAGAGGCAGGCAGGGCAGAGATGATGGTGGAGCCAGCCTAGTCTGACGTCAACTTCTTCAGGGGCCAAAGGGGATGCTGCCCACACTATTTATAGAACCGCAATCTTCCGCCGAATACGCTCTCTACCCAACCCACCTCTTAGCAGCATTTTATAGCGACTGACATTTGCAAAGATGGCCGATCCTAGTTGTAGGACAAACGATACATAATGTGGGTGTCATGGGAAAACTCGAAAGGTGTTTTTCTTGTTTTTGTTAGGGTTTTGTTCTCGTCTGTCGAAGGCAATTCTTTTCAAATCAGGGTTGCAGTGGGCAGTGAAGGATTGCGAGGAATCTAGGTCATCAGCAGATTGTATTGACATTTTGAATATGAGACAAAATATTGATTTGCCACCAACAAAACGGCACAAATGCACAGCGGCTGTGGCTTGTCAAGAGTACAGGTCACTGCTTATAAAATGATAATGTGTGCAGAAAATTGGTTCTATGAGTGGGATGATTGGGAATGAGAGCATGCACAAACACGTAAAAAGAAAAACAAAATCACTGTGTGTATACATGTACTTCATAACCAAGTCGTGAAGGAAATGGCTTGCATCTTGAGTCAGCCTCATTTCACTATCCTGTAGTTGATCGGAAGGAGTATGGAACACACTCTTGCGAGAAGGAGTCACTTCTTGCACAGCCCATTTCCAGGCACAAGGCGACTGAAAGTTGTGGGAGATAGAAATTGATTTATAAAAGGAGAAGTTTACATTGCTTCTTTAGTGTACATACATGTATGTTGAATTATAATTTGCTGATTTGAAACTTGATTTTTGGATCTAAAAGATATAAAAATTCAAAGGAAGTGCTGCGGTGTAAATCATTGATCATTATTTTACCTCAATGTGATTCATGTTCACAGACTGAGCTTATCACATACCTGACTGCATCTAACCCCCCCCCCCTCCTAAAATAAGCTAAAAAAACCTAACAACCCCAAATAAACGCGGCCGTTTTCATTCATTGCCCAGAAAAAAGGCTCCATTGAGGTAGTGGCCACACACCGTGAAAATGAAGTGGACAGCGGTACTCCAAAAAAAAGAAATCCTCTTCCGTCAAGTCAAAAATGCCGGGACCAGGATTTTCCACTCTGCGGCCAGCGCGTACATGTGTACTGTATACATTTTTGGTGTATAAAAATACACAGCGGTATAATACACGTTTTGGACAGGCGCATGAGACAAGTACAATGTACATGTACATGTTACCAGAAGTCATTATAAATCAGATCCCCGAGAAGAGGGGACCATACACATCTTCCAAAAAGTCTGGAAAATATAAGAGAGCCTGGTGGTTTAGGATCTTAGGAGGACCTTCCTCAGAGCCAGAAAGGTCTGCTTTTGGTGATCTGTGTCTGATGAAAAGGGCTCATGATCCCTGGTGATACATATGTACATGTACACGTGTACATATACCGGTACATGTATGCGGCAGTTACAGCACTGAATGGTTGAAGGGTCTCTGCAATAAACATTTCATCACTTAAAATCATGTTTTGCAATGTTGCCGAGAATCAAGCTGTTTTCAACACTTGTTTGGGGTGTATTTATGGTTTAATTTTTCGGTTTTTATGCTATCTATGACAGGTAATTGTGAATTTCAATATTCAGGAACAAATTTGTGATGTCATCACAGGATCATGCAACCGAAACCAAATTGGTTGTGTACAAAAGCATCCGAACATTTCTGGTTTTTGCCTGCAGTCCTACAATGTGTGTATCCTTAAACCTGTTGATTGACTGACAAAATGTATCCTTTAGTGAAGGAGTTTTTCATCAAACCTACATCAGAGAGATCAATTTGCAGTTTGAAAGTTAATGTTTTTCTTACGTTTTTTAAACTGTGGGTTCCTGACATGATCTTACAATAGCGCCCTCATTTTTATACAGATATTTTCAAAGGTAAGAAAGATTAATTATTTTTGACTCCACACTAAGAAAAAAGAAGCTTCCCAAAATGTTTGTATCCCTAGATGACAGCAGAAAATTAGTATTGCAGAGACCCTTTCGCCACAGCTGACTGGTGTGCCCCCCCCCCCGCCACTCAAGCAAAGATAGTCAACTATTTGGGGGAGGCCCTCTCATCTAGGGGCTGGGATACTGTAGCTCAGGTGATGTTTTTACCGCTCAAAGCAAGAAAAGTCTGTCGGGATTGTCGGAATAGTTTGTCGAAAGACCGGAGCTCCAAAGACTTCAGTCTGAGGATGGAGCATCTGCATAATAAGGGTCTTGTTTATTCTGATGAGCTGGCAATGTCAGCTCTGCACACTGGGAACCCAAGAAGGCAAATTTGTGCAAATTCCAAAACCTCCTTGGTATTCAAGAAAGAATTATTTTCTGCATAAGTGAGACTCACTAAGGCTCGCCAGAAATCCCTGTCCAAAGCCTGGAATTGAACTTTCATCAGTGGTTGTTTTTGATGGAATGGACAATTTAGGACCGATGCCATACACTGTACATGTACTGTACATGTAGCTCACCTATTCAGTACTGTACCTTCAGGGCAGGAACTCCGGGTTAAAAAGGGCACGGCAATTTTTGCCTTGAAATTTCGGCAAATTAAGGGCATCACGGCAATTTCTGCAATTTTTGAAGGGCATCAAGGCAATCGCAAAAAAAATCCGGGGCATCAAGGCAATTTAACTACTTTTTATTAATATTAGTACCGATGCAAACACGACGTAAGCACCTTAAACAAACTTTGAAAATAGGCGCTGAAGGCACCGAATCCTAGTTTTAGGTCTCCTACTAATATATCATCGTTTCTGTGGGACCACAATGCCTAAAAAAATATTTTCCAACATAAAAATGACGTCTAAAATAAGTTTCAGTCAGCCACCAACACGCATTCTCACGGAACATGAACTGTACCATTCAGGTGTGGCCGGGGTGCTACTGCTATAGTAAGCGGGACGACAAAAATATCTGACAATAGATCCTCACAAAACAATCGAAATAAAAAGGATTCTAAATAGCCTACATGTTTGTAAAGATGGATTTTTAAGCAGCTAGGTCCAACCTAAACGAGCATATTATCGGAGCTTATTATTGTATAAAGTCGCACCCCTCTCATTCCTAATAGAATAGTCCATGCTGTGAACGTATCGTGATGTGGGTTCGGTGTTCCAAAACCTTCTCATCATCTCGTCCAAAAAATTGAGAATGACTACGTTCGTAGGCCTACCTGAAAAAAGGAATAAAGTTTGCGACATTGTTGTGCTGCATCGTGAGGTAGTAGCTCGTTTTGCTGTTTAGCTTTCTCCTTTCGGGGCATGGTTACGACTTTGAAAAGGCACCCGCGAACACGCAAACCTTTGACAGCTCTACGATTCTACCACGTGCTGCATACTGCGCAATCTAACTATCGTGCAACGCAAATCGCTCCCAACTACCGTTGGTACCCGTTGTTTGGTACAGCCAGCGATGTCCAAGATTCTCTGGTACCCGCAGACTAAAAGTTCGTTGATATGAAACTGTCCCGATCGAACGCACTGCACATGTATGTACATGTATATGTACGTACATTGATCGTGTACAGTATGTGTACGTGTACATGTACATGTACACCCATACACAGTCCGTACAGTTGTGCACAGAATGCGCAATGTTTAGCGGACAGTGCGCACGGTACAGTGAAGCTTCCGTGTGTGCTGCACACACATACACTGCACAGCAGTCGGAATATAATATTTCATGCGCGCTGTGCTAACGGCCGTGCGGCGGCCGGCAGTCCGATCTGCCCAACTATCCATCGGCAAAAAGGGCACGACGGCAATGTGGTAAAAGGGCACGGCAATTTGTTGCCGTGAAAATCCTCCAAATTTAAGGGCACCGCGGCAATTGGTGAGGGCACGACGGCAATTGCCGTCGTTGCCGTCGTGAATTTCCTGCCCTGACCTTGAGAAGCATGTACATTGTACATGTACGTGTACCATCAGTGGTTCTGGGCCTGTCGTTGAGGGAATTACTTAAACCAGCTCATAACTTAGAAAGACATTTTAAGTGAGGCCGTGAACTATTAAAAGGTCTTGGAACCCTCTATTAAAGTTGGAATGGCAGTGACTATCAATGCATATACATTGTGTATGCCTGAATTACGATCCGAGTGATCGCTAGGAAGCTATACCATGCCTCGCAACGTGTTACTGTTAGAGCGCAATTACTCGCATGCAATTGCATGGGATCATGCGGTAAAAATAAGCTCATTGCCTGGCTTTGGATGTGTGTCTGCGCACATTGAATTGAATGTACACGTAACTTACCAATGTTCAATTCTCAGTAGCGTTCACAAAAGCAACACCTGGGAAAATAATCACACTGTTTCTGGAAAATTGCAAGAGCGATTCAAATATAGATTATCAGTGAGATTTGAGCATTCACTCACGAATCCTGATTCAAAAATTGAAAAGTGAATCACGTTTTTTTGTGATAATGTGAACACCCATAATGTGTACAGTATATCAAAGTGTGTAATGAAACATACATGTACATGTACATGTACAGTAGTTAAATGTACAGATCTGTCTTAATGTACATGTACAAAGCTGTACAGAGCTTTTTAAGTGGGAAAAGTCTTCATTGCTAAAATAAGTGCTAGCCAATGTTCCATGACACATGCATGTGATGCTAGCCGAAGCAATAAAGCAAAAACCCAAATAGGCATCGTGTGAAACACAGTACCGGTATGTATGGTTGCAATCGTATTCAAACCAAGCAAGACTTTTCGTGCTAATCAGGTCTTCACGTTTAAATAGTGCTATGGCATTAGGCCCAGTAGAGGATAAGACAAGAGATTGCCCCGCGTGCATATTTTATTACTGTAATGCTCGGCTGTGATATTCCCAGGAGCATTGTGCATCCCAAACCAACCGTAACCATGGCTGCATTTTTGCGGTCACATTTGGTTGGGTTTTTATTCCACTGAGTTTTTCATATTATGTGGGTACATGTACAGTGTACCTGTACGTTCGATAAGCTTCCCTAGGTCTATCCCGGTCAGCCCTGTGTCACTCTGATGTCCTTACCCCCTAACTTACCCAACGTGAGAGCAGGGTAACTTGGGGGTAACCCGGGTCTAAGGCTGTGTGAAATTCACCCCAGGTTACCCGAAGTGCCCTGCTCTAGTCTTACGCTGGGTACATGTACATTAGGTTAGGGATAATGACGTCAGAACAAACCAGGGCTGTTGAGGGTATACACCCGGGAAGCTTATCGAAAGGACCAAATAAGTGTAACCCCTGGTATATAAAATATTACATGTACAGTACTCGTGTACATGTACATGTACATGTATGTACTGTACGTGTACAGTGTACATGTACATACATGTACTGTACATGTGCATGTAAATGTACTTGCACATGTACATTGTACATTGTACTCGTGCATACATGTAGACCTGTATATATATTTATATACATGTACATGTACATGTTCATTGTAAATGTTAATGAACATGTACATTCACATGTACTGTACATGTACAGGTTAATGTATACATGTACTGTACATGCAGGTGCAGCTAGATTTGATACATGATAGGCGTGCATTAGATAAATGACTATAATTTGGTTTGGAACGGTTTTCCAGGAGATTCCTGATTGATCGTTAGATGGCAGGAGAAATGAAAAGATAATGTTTTTTTTAAAGTGGACTCTGCATTGTGCGTGCATGTACATGTACAAAAATGTAATACCACTGCAGGATCAGTGTCAAATTTCTTGGGAGGAGAGAAATTGAGCAGGAAAAAATCGATAAAACCCTTATTGAATAAATCAACAAAACAAAGTAAAAATACCCCCCCCCCCCCCCCCCGGAAAAAAAAAAATCCAACCAGTCATACATTATCCAATGATATTATGCAGACGTATTTGGCTCGTGTGGAAAGAATGCCTCAACTTCAGAAAGTTATCGATCATTTGGGCTTACCAATATTTCTGACATTTCCATGTAAAATCGTAGATCGTTTGAGTTATTTCAGTATTAATGGCTGATGCACAGCCACATACATGTATTTGCCTTCATGGTCAGCATCTGAATTTGGTGCAGTCAGAACCAGTGCCAATTTAGCCTATGAGATGCACAGTACATGTACATAAACACTGTACTGTATGTACGATGTGTAGGACGCAAAATGAAAGCAATGCCAAAAAGCATTGCAAATGGCTGAAAGTTGTCCTCCTGTCTCTCTCTTAGTCCGGCCATACTTGAAATTGAAAGTCTGAACATTCAAAGGCCAATGGCCATGTTTGCTTTGCAAAGTGTAGGGCCATTGTACATGTACATGTACATGTACATATAAAAATTATATGCAATCTTTGTTGATAATACAGTAAATACTTTTACCCATATTCACTTTAGACTCTTATTTCACATGGAAGATTTGATTGAGCCATATGACAGTGTATGATGGGCATGTACATGTACGTACATGTACACTGTACAATGTACGGTATAGAAGGTTATGCTTCTGCAATAACATAGGGCCATGGTGCTTGTACTGTACATGTGTACCGGTACATGTAATGTACAATGTACATGTACAATGTACATGTACCGGTACATGTACCGGTACAATGTAGATGTACATGTACATGTGCAGTGTAAGTACATGTACATGTACACGCAAACATGTACTGTACATGTACGTACATGTATACATACTCGTGCACACTCTACATCATAGATATACATACTGTATGTACATGTAATGTACAGTATGTGTTTACATACGGTACAAATGTACAGTATGTACCCCCCCCCCCCCCCCCCCCCCCCCCCCCCCCCCCCCCACCCCGGTACATGTACTGTACAGTATGTTGTGTGTTCGAACTGCATATCATTACATGAAGCGTGGTTCCTTCATGGAATGTACATTTACCACCAAGCTGCATACGTGGGCATCTTCTCTACACCTTGAGTGTTTTGCCAAGATGGATTGAGAAATGCCCATGTCTGTGCATTCTACATTTTGTCTGTGCATTGGTACATTTCCATGCTAATCACAACCCAGCACACCACCATTACCCTCTCCCCATAAAACGCAGGATCTCCACAGGATAAGATATTCAGTCCCGTTGCCGACCGCCGTAAAACCGCAAAGACATTCTGCCTCCAGAGCCCCCAGCATCCAAGGGCATTTCTTTGCAACCCAGCAGGCCGGCACCCCCACCAACCCCCACCAACGCCCCCACCAACACCCCCACCAACACCCCCACCCCCATGCATGCAGGGGAAGAAGATGATACAGAAATGCCAAAGGTCACGTCAGCTCGCTTGATATCAAGCCCTGGCATTCCTAATGGTGATAGATGGCTGGAATCCCATACCCATCAGGGAGTTTGGGTGCTGGTAGGAGAAGGGTGAACGAGGAGAGAAAGACGGGGGAGGAGAGGGTTAAACAGAGCGAGAGAAGAAGGATATAGAGAGGGGCAGAGGAGGACAGGGAGAGAGACAGAAAAAGAAAGAGACAGAGAGAGGCAGAGAGAAAGAGATACATGTAGATAGACGGAGATGAAACTTAAAGAGAGAGTGCGAGAAGGAGGGATATACATGTAGAGAGGAGAGAGGCAGAGGCAGGAGATATAGGGAAATAAAGCATGGAGAGGGAGCGAGACAGACAGGAGACAAAGAGGGAGAGTGAGAGAGAATGAAAAGGGAGGAGAAAGAGAAGGAGGGGGGGGAGAGAATGAGAGAAGGGATACAGAGAGAGACAGACAAACATAATGAGAGAGATAGAGGGATGCAGAGAGAAATAGAAAGGGATACATGTACAAAGATAGAGAGAGGGAGAGGCAGAGGCAGAGGCAGAGGCAGAGCAGAGGCAGAGCAGAGGCAGAGGCAGAGGCAGAGGCAGAGGCAGAGGCAGAGGCAGAGCAGAGGCAGAGGCAGAGGCAGAGGCAGAGGCAGAGGCAGAGCAGAGGCAGAGGCAGAGGCAGAGGCAGAGCAGAGGCAGAGGCAGAGGCAGAGGCAGAGGCAGAGGCCAGAGGCAGAGGCAGAGGCAGAGGCAGAGGCAGAGGCAGAGGCAGAGGCAGAGGCAGAGAGGAGAGGGAGAGGGAGAGGGAAGAGGGAGAGGGAGAGGGAGAGGAGAGGGAGAGGAGAGGGAGAGGGAGAGGAGAGGGAGAGAGAGAGAGAGAGAGAGGGAGAGAGACAAATAGAGAGAGACGGAGAAAGAGATGGAGACAAAGAGGAAGGTTCAGAGAGGGAAGACAGGGAGAAAGAGACAGGATAGAGAAAGAGGTGGACAGAGAGATGAAAAGAGAGAGACGAAGACAGAGAGGAGGCTGAGGGTGGGGACACTCCCCCCATAGCAAGTTCCCCTTAAGAATTTCTCTCATAAATTACCGATTCCCAGTGGCTGACCGGGATTGTTGTCCCCCAACTAAACAAATAAATTCGCAAGCGAATGGACAGATGTGCTGCGTTTTGAGGTTCATTTAATTAAGATATACATACATGTACGTGCTTCATTTTTAGCAGCGGGCTTTGGGAGTGTTGCCTGAGCAGGATCAGCATTCACCTTGCGAATGGAATTGAATTGAATGGTACTTATACCTGGTGAAAAAGCGACCATCTTAATTAATAGAGAAGGCTGACCATGTTTTCTAAGTGTGACTCTTTTTTCAGGAACAGAAATGAGAGGGTCTGATCACTCTGATCCTGAGATTCAAGTAAGACCGTACTGAGTGGCAGAAATACTGTATGCCTCTGATAAAGGTCCTGCTAGGAGCGAGGTATTAGAATAGGCCCTTTGGATTTTAATTTTTTATTTTCTTTTTTGAGATTTGTCAGTGGGGCAGTGGTCAGTGGGCAGTTTGCAGTGCTGTACTACAGGTGGACATGTACTTCAAGTTGTGAGTCTTGGCTAATTTGACATGCAAGATTGTCCCTAGACCTTGTCATTTTTGATAAAAAAGCATAATGACATACCGGTATATGATATCTGCCATGTACATGTACATGTACAGTACATAAGTTGACTTTGCTACCCACTGTACATGTGTATAATCCAAGTTGACATGTCTTGAACATTTTTGGACATACTACATGTACATGTATGTGGGTCTCTGTAGTGAGTGGTGTTCTTGAACTTCTTTGTGAATGATTAACATGCTTTAATATATATACTGTAAATGTACACAACATGTACATGTACCTTTGGGACCAAATTTTTACGTGACAACCGTTAGTCTGGTACATGTACATGTGACAAGAGCTCATGACTGTTACAACATACATATATACAGTAAAGTACTTCAAATGCCTAATTATAGTACCGTATTGCACATTTATTCATGTACATGTACATGTACAGCACATTACATTGTATGAGTACATGTGCATTGAATATTTACATACTGTACATGTATGTCCACGCAGCAGACAATATGCATCTTGAAAATAATGCTTTGAGTTTGAAAGTCGGTAACATTGTTGGACACATAATTAATTTGCCCTGTCTTCTTGATGGGCAGTATAAAAAAGTTCCATTGATAAGATGGGCTGTGAGGTTGAGGTATGTTTTTAAGCGATTGTTACGCTAAAAAAATGATTTGAAACTTGGTGAAAATGTTTCCAATATGTGTGAATAAGTCGTACATGAACTGCTGTACTGGTACATGTACATGAAAATATAAATGCACACATAGATATGTAGCATATTTAAGCTGATTACAAATGAGATGTACAGGACAGCATTCGTCATTCCTATTTCAAGGTTCTTGTCAATGTGTTTGTGTGTCTCTCTCTCTTCTCTCTTTCTCCCCTCTCTCCCCTTATCTCTTTCTCACTCTCTCTCCCTTTGTGTCTTTCTCACTCTCTCTCCCCCTCTCCCTCTCCCTTCCCCCCCTCTCTCTCTTTCTCTCCCCCTCTCTGTCTCTCTCTGTATACAATTCTAAGCATACTTCAATGGTGTATTGTATCATTGACCCAGAAACATCTTCGTTGATGCATAGCATAATGAATTATGCATACATTGCACTGTATCTGGCCTCATTGTTTCTTGGACTAATTGTGTTATGTGCTATCTGTCTTCTTCTCTCTTTTTTTTTCTCTCTGAAGGATTCGGGTACCGTTGAGCAGAACTGTCTCTTCCGAGTCGATGAGTATGCCTTTTTCATCATCTGGAAGAGTGAAGGAAGGGTGAGTGAGGGGAGATTTCAGTTGACTTCTTTCGGAGTCCGTCACTGGCTAAGTTAATTATCTTCTCAGTTCATTTCATTCAACCTTTCTGTCCTCACTGTTGTAAAGGGCAGCCATTACAGAGCTCAAATAGGACTTGGACGCATGCTTTTGATTACACTCATATCCTCACCTTTGTAATAAGAGTGAAATGGGCCGACCCCCCATAGAGACAATTCGAACAACAACGGACAGATCAGCATGGAGGCTACTTGTCAACATGGTCACCAGGGGCCGAAACCGACCTGATGGAAATAGATAGAATAAGAGTGATGTACAAAAATTGTAGCGATTTGACTCAAATGACTCAAATGCACAGCTCAAATCTGTATAGGGCCTGATTTACAAGCATCTGCTTTACATATGTGTACAGTATTACTAACTACTGTTGATCTTCAGATATCACAGCCCCATTTTTTATTTAGCTGCAACCAACCAATCGTGTTATTCTATATCTGGCTATGGCAGTTTGAGGATCACACAAAGTGGATGCAGCTTTTTCAATTCCCATTATTGGGATGAGAGGAAATAAGGTTTGCTTAGAGCTAAAACACCACAAGAAAGGAGAACAAACTTCACTGCATAGCATGCCTGGTGAGCATAGTCACCCTCTCTCCTTCTGTAAACAGTGCTCATTTGGCATTGCATACTGTACATGTACATGTACTGTACAGTACATGTGTGTATGTACTTATGGGATGTCAGCACTGCCTCTGCAGCTCTGCTGACCTTGATAAGCAACTTCTATACATGCACAGGTAGACAGATGCTGTATGTGTACCCGTACACTCATCACTGTTGTCATTGTCCTCTTTATCCTGCTCCTCATCCTCCCCATCTTTTCTTCCTCCTTATCCTCCCCATCCTCCCCATCCTCCTCACTCTCCTCATCCTCCCCATCCTCCCCATCCTCCTCACCCTCCTCATTTTTTCATCCTCATCCTCCTTATCCTCCTCATCCTCCTCATCCTCCTCATCCTCCTCATCCTCCTCATCCTCCTCATCCTCCTCATCCTCTTCTTTTCATCTTCCTCATCTTTTCATCCTCATCATCCTCCTCACCCTCCTCATTTTTTCATCCTCATCCTCCTTATCCTCCTCATCCTCCTCATCCTCCTCATCCTCCTCATCCTCCTCATCCTCCTCATCCTCCTCATCCTCTTCTTTTCATCTTCCTCATCTTTTCATCCTCATCTTCCTCATCTTTTCATCCTCCTCATCCTCCTCATCCTCCACATCCTCCTCATCCTCCTCATCTTCTTCTTTTCATCTTCCTCATCTTTTCATCCTCATCCTCCTCATCCTCCTCATCCTCCTCATCCTCCTCATCCTCTTCTTTTCATCTTCCTCATCTTTTCATCCTCATCTTCCTCATCTTTTCATCCTCATCCTCCTCATCCTCCTCATCCTCCACATCCTCCTCATCCTCCTCATCTTCTTCTTTTCATCTTCCTCATCTTTTCATCCTCATCCTCCTCATCCTCCTCATCCTCCTCATCCTCCTCATCCTCTTCTTTTCATCTTCCTCATCTTTTCATCCTCATCTTCCTCATCTTTTCATCCTCCTCATCTTTTCACCTTCCTCATCCTCCTTCTCCCCATCCTCCTCCTCCTCTCCATCCTTCTCGTCTTCCTCATCTTTTCATCCTCCTCCTCCTCCCCATTCTCCCCATCCTCCTCATCCCCCCATACTCCCCATCCTCCTCATCCTCCCCATCCCCCCATCCTCCTCATCTTCCCCGTCCTTCCCATCCCACCCATCCTCCCAATCTTCCCCATCCTCACCTGCCTCTTCGTCACCGTCATCATCAGGTGCCATTTCTGTGACACACATGGGTGGTCATGTCCCTCTGATTCTCTTCTTTGTGCTGCTGTCTGAAGTAATCTCGCTGAATTGGTTGTCAGTTTCTCAGAAGATAAGCAAAGATGCTATCTTCCTCTCTCTCTCTCTCTCTCTCTCTCTCTCTCTCTCTTTGTCCTTGAATTTTCCCCATTCATTACTGGCTTTCGCACGCCATACAGTTCCTACAAGATTCATGTCTCTCATCCTAATGCATGGGGCCAGCTCCGTGCACTTAAAGAAAATTAGGGATTTGGCATTCCATATGGCCCCTCAGAATAGATGCAGTGGACGAGGCAGTGTCCACGTAAGAGGTTTCAAGTAATATGGCTAAGTTAGCAGCAGTTAGGCTGTGCCCACTGATCTCATGATTACCACAGTGGCTTTTGTGTCTGGATTGCAACCGGAGGCCCAAGGTTGTCCCTAATGAAACTTTCATTGGCTAGACATTGGCAAGCTAATACTAGCCTCTGAGGAGAGAGAGAGAGAGAGAGAGAGAGAGAGAGAGAGAGAGAGAGAGAGAGAGAGAGAGAGAAGGGGGGGGGGGTATAGGGGTAGCTGAATCCTACATGTTGCTACTTATACACAGATCTATATATAAATGTATGGTGGTTAATGCTCCTGACTGGTTTCCCCTCCTCTGTGAAGATACAGTAGTGTCGACTATCAGGGATGGCCCCAGCCTAAGGGATGGATAGTGTAGATACATGTACTGTGCTAAGAGTGCTGGTACCATAGACATTATACTGTATATCACCTAGAGAAGGACAATAGCAGGCACCACACTGAAATGCCACGGAGGCTGCCATCTTTGCAAAAGAATGGGCGGAAGTAAAGGGCGCCGCCATGGTCGTACATACAAAAAGCACGTATGTGCGTGAGTGTCACCACGTAGCGTCATGGAACCACTGGCAAATTTGAACGTGCGTTACATCGCCAGTCAGGTCCCCCATGGCATTACATTACAGTATCCTGATGTCGTTTCTAATAGACGCTGTACATGTATGTCTATAGAATATAATTATATCATAGATGTCTATGGCCGGTACATCAAACCTGAGGTCACGGGTTCAAATCCCAGACAAGTCAAATTTCTTTGCCGTGTTCACAATTTCACAAATTCCTTTCGAATTTCCCAGTCAGTTTTCCCTCTCCTGTTCATTTGTTTGGAAATACAGCAAATACCGGTACTTGTACATGTACTGTACGTGGGCATACATTATGATGAATGGTGTGTTAGAGCTCTTGCAGGAGAAGCATTTGGCTGAAGATTCCTTTTGAGTAAACACTAAATATTTGTCCGTCGTGTCTTTCATTTTAACGTGCAGCAAAGACTGCATTCATGTATGTACATGAGCAGGTCTGTTTACAAAGTAAAGCCCAATGCACAGTCATGCACATGTAAGATAATTAAAGTAAAATAATAATAAAACAAATGTTGCGAATAGCTTATCGTACTTCTAATTCATTTCATTTGTTATTTCTCTGGCCAAGCAAACAATCATGACAAAACAAACAAAATGATATAGTGAGAAAACCAAACACCAAGTACAAACCAAGTACATCCCTGAAGGATTGCCGAATGTGAACTAATGTAAATCACAATTGAGTGGATCTCCAAATGCCGTCATGTTAGCATTAATTAAAACATAAAAGAAATTAAAGGACCCGTACATGTATACATGTATGGTATCATTGCTACAAAGTATAAGCTGATCTATAATTTCATAAATTAGGAACGTCAGACGCAATTGGTGAGATTTGCATTTTGTTCATTTTAATAGTCAGTAAGTACATGTAGTTTATTGCATATTGTTACTCTGATGGATCATTTGTTTGTTTTGAAAAAGACAGACGAACGTTAGTAATTTTTAAGGTGCTTTTTTTTTACAAAAACAAAGGGATGCATTCGTCATTCCCTGAAATGCTGACCAAAGGTACATGTACCATAGGCCTACACTGAAATAATTTCAGATACCAGTAATTTGCTTGATATTTGACCTTTCTTATTGGTTTGTGTTCTTTAGCCATTAAATGAATCACAAGTACTTTGTACATGTACCGGTACATCTTACCCCGAGATCTAAACTATTTTTCGGAACAATGCGTTATGCTGTATTTTCACGAAACAAATAAAGCGGTTTTCACGATTTTCACGAGACTCGGTTGGCGGATTGAGGCAGAAATGTGCTTGAAATATCGCTGGGAATCAGGTTGCAACAAAACCATTTTTTTTTTGCCGGTATTCATTTTGCTGGTCGAAAAAATGCATACAATGTACCTGTACATACGTACAAAGATAAGAATAAATCAATTAAAGCTTTAAAAATAGAAATAAAAGATCAAAGTACATTGTAACAGCACATACACAACTGTAGATGTACAATGTACATGTAGCAGCTTTGTAGAGAATTGTGCTCAATAAATCGCTGTTGTCACAAAGTTGCGTAAGAACACACGCAGAAGACGGAAATTAGTTTCACTTCATCCTGTTAATCCCAGACCACCATATCACAAGAACACTTTTACACTTCTCATTAATAAGACAGGCGAATATACTGCACATTTTGAATAAAATGTTAGTAATTTACAAGGTGTTTAAAAAAAAAACCAAAACCAAGGGATGCATTCATCAGCAGGAGACAAGGGATGTACCTAATATTATAAGGAAAGCACTTTGCCCCAACAGCAGTAGCAGGGTGCATACTGTGTGTGTAAAACAATTAGCATCACAATGCATAAATGCATCACCATCATTTTGGCTGGTACCCTGTTGAACTGGTGTGCGTGCAGAGCATGGAGCCTGTTTTCTGTTTGGAGCGGCAGAGGCTAGTGTTTAGCCACTCCTAATTGGCCTCCGGACTGACTCTAGTGACGGAGAGGTGGGAGTGTCACCTAAGGCTGAGGCCATCCTCTGTCCCATCTCCTCGGCGACCGCATCCTCTCCGCCTTCTGTCGTCGCCTGCCGCCTCTCCTCCGCATCAGCCAACCCCTAAGATGCCAGCCCACCACTCCCTGATCCATTCTTGATTAGGATTCTGCCTGGGCGCCGGGTCTTTCAGCCAGCGTAATCACCTCAGTATCTGTGTGGTTGGGCTCCCAAATCCCTTTCTCTCCCCCCCGCCTTTTTCCCTTTTTTTTTCTCGGACTCCTTGATCTGTTCATCCAGATGTCCTGACCCAAGTATTTAAAAACTTAATATCTGCTCACACAGTGGTCTGAATAAGCGAAAAAGAAACACATTTTTAAAGCAATTGAAAAACTCAAAATTTAGTGGGCCTGATGTTTTGATCCTAGCAGGACCTTTCTCAAAGGTCCTGCAATTGAAAACCACTTAGAAATAATTAAATAATAGAAATTATTAGATAAGCCAACAATAACATTATTGAATTTGCTGAATGTTAAATGAAATACCGGGTAATAGAAATGAAATTTGATAAAAGATTGACACCTTACGTGTGCATCAATAAGTAAAAGATAAAAATTATTAGGAAGAATAGTTTGCATGTACAGTACACCTGTACACCAATGCTAATGTAAGCCCTAATTCCAGTCCCCAATGTTCACCCCAGCCATGCCCCTGTGGACCAAGTCCGGTAGTGACCAACCCCATCTGACATTTGAAGTTCTCCTATGACATCATGGGTATGGTCACTGTTCTAAGAAAGAGTGTCCAAGACAAAAAACATGCCCCTATTAGGAAAACCACCTTATCATCCATTATTCATTATTCAGTCCCCTATAGTTTCTCATTCAACTCCATCCCTTGTTCAACATTGAATAATTTGACTACAACTGATATTCAGTAAAATGATAGAAACAAGTCCGAAACAAGAAAATATCCGTGTATAAAAGGAGAGGTCCCCATCCCCTTGAAAGGTACAGTAGATTGCTCCACCTTGCCTCCTTCTGCTGGCCAACCCTCGAGCATTCAAGTTAGTCTGGGTTTCCAATTAATCACCCATCGACCCAATCTTGATGCTTTGCAGTCTCCTATGTTATTTGTGGTGCTCGGTCTAGTTCTACCGCCAAGTAACACTTCCCAACCTAGGCCAAGAGACCTAGTGGTATACCCAAACCAAGTCTAAGTGTTACACTAGTATAACATTAAAAGAAGAAAAATTTCCAACCTTATGCTGAATTGAAACATTCTTTAAAAAATATATATGATGAAACATCAGTTTTAATGAGTTTGTTGAAATCGATCACAGGTCTGGCAGTGTAATTTAAGCATCCAGATGCAGATGTAGATTCAATGAGCCGGTCCAATATGATTGTCACATGTCAGACAGGGAAACCTGAATAGCAGGTCAGACCTGGGGGGGGGACATACTGTACCCAAGCCATCCCGTCTGATTCAATCTGGCGGCTGTTTTGTTCCCTTGTTAAATCCAGCAGACAATGGGATGATTGTCAGATGGCGGTCTGCTCGAGTGCTCCGACAAACAGATTGACAAATCACAGATAATGGCTTGGCTGTGCAGCACTGCAGTGTATACATGTCTGTTGTAAACGCTGTACCTGTATGGTTTGGTCAGCTAGGGTTCTTAAGACACATCCACGCTCACTTTAGGGCCGAGAAGCAGTGAAGTTAGTCAACCATTTGATTTTGCCCATCCAGCTGCAATGTTGTTTTGGTGGGCTTCTGTTCACTCATGCATAACTAAAGCGCTTAGAATTCATGTACAGCACATACATGTACATGTACATGTACAATGTATAAGTGCACAACCGCCTCCAACACAGTCATGCACCTATATTTTATAAACATATACTGTGCTGTACACTCTACTTAATCATATTGGTGTGTATACCCGTGGTATACCATACATTGTATGTGTACATGTACATTTACAGTGTAAATTTGGTGTATGCCATGTGTACATTTACAGTACGCACATGTACATGTAGATGTTGTATTGTAGGGGTATGTACATGTAATTTACATGTACACTGACACATACATGTTCATGTAGAAAAGACTTGAAGGTTTGCATGGTGGAAACAATTATTATTAATTGCTGTTCCTGGGATCACCTCAACGGGCTTCGCAGCCGCATCCAATTCACCATGGATCAGAAAGAGGATGGCAACATCTCTTTCCTGGACGTAGAGGTGTCCAGGCAACCCGATGGCAATCTCGCTCGGAAGATCTACTGGAAACCGACACACACTGACCGCTACCTCCACAGTCGGTCTTTTCACCATCCCAGCATCAGACGGTCGGTCAACCGCACACTTGTTCGACGAGCCTACAGGATCTGTGAGGGAGGGAGCCTTCGGGAGGAGATCAGTCACATCAAAGCAGCCCTGCAGCGGAATGGATACTCTGGACGTCATATCAAGACCCAAGACCCCAGAGCCCACAGTGACCAAAGGGTCTCCTATACCCAAGGTCAACCCTGTCGGGAAGCTCCTGCTTTCACTCTCCCCTACTTAGGCAATACCTCCCACAAGATCCAGCGGGCCTTCAGCAAGTACAACATCAAGGTCTTTCACACGGCGCCCAACAAGATCCGAAACCTCACCCAGACCCACAAGGACAGACATGATCCTGATTCCAGACCTGGTGTCTACAAGATCCCCTGCACATGTGGCAAAGTGTATGTCGGAGAGACTGGCAGGGACCTCCCCACCAGACTCAAAGAACACAAAGCCCATGGCCGCAAGGGTGATTATGACAAGTCTGGGATCATCAAACACTCTCATGATAACGATCATGTCATCCAGTGGAGTGGAGCCAAACTCATTACCAGCATTGAGAGATGGCATCCCTGTCGGGTGAGAGAGGCCATCGAGATCTACAAGAACAACACCGTTCCTCAAGACATCGGTGTCCACATCAGTGACATTTGGCGACCTCTCCTGTCTGATGGGTCCTCTATACCCAAGGACAACACCATCAACAAGTCTACATCTCCGACGTCCTTCAACCACCACCCAGCCCTCTACTGATATGGCCCAGTGATTTCCCACCTCACGTCGTGCTTCAGTAGTCTGGCTGGGCGGGAAAGATCCTCCACACTTCAACGGTCACGACAACAACTTTTGGCGGGAAGGTTTCTCCACGCTTCGCCGCTCCTCCAAGCCCTACAAAACCCCTGATGATAGTTGGAATCCAGCAGTCTCCTGACGACGAGCAGAGTACACACTGCTCGAAACGTTGAGTCACCGGCTCTTTTCAGAGCCACACTCAGTCTCAAAAGAGATGATACACATGGTGTCACCGCAAACCAATTAATAATAACATGTTCATGTACATGTACAGTATGTACATGTACGCACTTTACCTACATGTACATGTACATGTACATTGTACCATAGAGCAAGCTCTATGATTGTACATGATGTACAGTACATGTACGGTAGGACACTGTACAACCTGTACATGATGTTTTCGATGATATAAGGCCTTTTCTTCAAGCTGACCAATGTGAACGAAAGTATCACACTAAAAGAGGTCTCAGTCACTTTTTCCACACCACTGACTGTTAGAATAATCATGGAGAAGGTTGATTAAGCCTGTCACTTCCATAAGATTACCTGGTTTTGTTGATGTCCACGGCACACCGTGCAATAAGCATCGTGACCTATTTTCGACGGTGGTGTTTAGTAAGGTGTCCCAGTGCAGCAAAACGCAAAATAAATTCTTAAAATAACTCAAAATGCTGTGTGGCACTGTAAAATTCTTTCCTGTATGTTTTTTTTTTTTTTTTTTCCGACACTGCTTCTAACACTTTCCTCAAAAGTTCAAAACATTTATAATTGCTTAAAACTTATTGGTCTGGTTGATGTCTTCTTCTGTGACGTTTAAAAAAACTACACAATCCTCTTTCTCACTGCTTCTTCAGTTATGACCTTTCCCAATGTCACTCAAGAGACACATTTCCTCCTTGGTACTTTCTCTAGCTGCCCTTTTATTTTTTTCATTTTTTTATAAAAGCCTATTAGGCCATGTTACTGTATGTCTTTAAATAATAATATATATATTTTTTTAATTATATAAGCGAGACGCCCTTTAGGAGCCTCCATAGTTTTTACCCAGAACGGACTGCCTCAAGTTGCTTGATATACATTTTTTTTTACGTATGTTGGGGTTTGTTATGGTACACTCAGATTTCTTTTAGGACCAACAATAAAGAAAACTGGAGCTTCGAAGCAACTGCCAATTTTGTACCTAGGAAAATAGACCCCAAAACAGCAACTTTTTGAATCACACGAGTTTGGCCTACCGGAAGAGCCTTAACTTTCCACATTTTTGGTGACGGACAAGAGCAGTAAACAAACCGGAAGATACGAAGTCTGAGATCGTTATACGGCGTTGTTTTCATCGTGCGATGTGAGTTAGAAGGCCAAGCGTCGAAAACGCGTACCGTTAAAAACAGGGCCTCCCACGATACACATGCATATTATGTACTCTCGATCTACACATGTACTGTACATGTACATGTACATGTACATGTACGTGTACATGTACACTTATGTGTATTGTAATGAGCATACAATGTACATACATGTACATGTACATTATACTTTTTATAGATGTACATGTACACTGGGCACTTTCAATTACCGGTAGCTTCTGCAGGACTGTCCCAGTCAGCCCCTAGATGCTCTGAAAATATCCTTGCTCTGACGTCATTACCTGGAAGTTACATGTCCATGTACAGTACATGCAGCTGACCTGGAAGCAGGGTCACTAGGGTGTAACCTGAGGGTCTACATAGGAAAGCTCATTAAATGTACATTGCACAGTACCTAGTGTAAATAAAATGTGTGTGTACAAGTACATCTGTCTGGGTGTACATGCGCATCCATGCTATGCATAGTGTGTACAGTGTACATTTACATTCAGACATTCGCATTTTTTTGTACAAGTGTAAAAAATGGTTTCACTTTCATGCATGAGGACAAGTTATTTCATTAGCTAGTGACGCGTGATTTTTGTTCAAGATTCATTTCTAAGATGCTTGCTCACCTTACTATACCAATGCCCATAAACATGAACACTGTACTATACATGTACATGTACATGTACATACGTGTACCGGTACTTACTAGTACTACAGACAGTACAGTATACCAATATGTAAAGACAACATTCCCCGTCTGTTGATTGCCATATTTAATAACCGTTATGGCATGACATACAGCATGTACACACGTGCATTTGCATACCGGTAGGCCTACAGTACATAACATGTATATATTTCCATTCCATTTCATTTCTGTAGATGCACAAAGCCCAGGTGGAACAGTGCACGCCTTTAAGGCTCAGCACCTTACATGTACATGTATGAGAGGTTGAAAAATGGATGAAGAAATTTCCTTTTTTTTGGATGACATTTGATGATGAATACATCATGTACAGGTACAGTACATGTATATATATGCAACTACCTATTGAGTCCCCAAGGGCCTGCAACATTTGATGACATGCCTTTCTTTTATTTAATTTGCTGACACATTTGTTCCCCATTTCCCTCTTCCTAGCCATCACCTTGAGTGGCCTGCTTTAATTGGGCCTTGTGGCAGGCGATTTTCAATTGAAAAACACCCCCCCCCCAAAAAAAAAAAAAAAAAAAAAATGTACATATACGTGTACATGGACATGATACCGTACTACATGTACGGGTACTATACATAATATACACGTTCATCATCATGTCGATGAATATGTAAATGTCCATGAACATGAACACATACACGTAGTACACAACTACCGTACACGTACATGTACATTGTACACACAAGCGTCAAGCACTCAATAGCATGGAACGCATCACTGCATTGTCCTGATGGTGCAAGAAATTCTGCACCAGAAACCCTTCTAAGACAAACATCATTACGGGAAGAGCTCCTGTGAGGAAGGACCGCAGAAATTCCTTGCGATGCAACCTTGAAATATGTAGACTTAAAAAGGGTAGTCATTTATATGTATATTTGGTTTGCACGGTAGGCCAATATGATTTCCATTGCTATTGGTTAATGTGAATACCAATTAGCTGTACATGTACCGGTACACCTACATATACACTGTATGTACCGACAAGTTTGCTGACACTCAAAATTTAGTGGGCCTGACGTTTCGATCCTAGCAGGACCTTTCTCAAGAAAGGTCCTGCTAGGATCGAAACGTCAGGCCCACTACATTTTAAGATTTGCATTTTGGTAATTTTAGTCAGTAAGCAGTGTGCAACATTTTTGTATATCACTCTAAGTTTGCCGACAATCGCATTCCGTGTTTGTGATTTGGTTGTCAGTCTCGTTTTTTCATCTGCCGCACAAGGCACAATCCATAAAACAGGGACAAACAGGCTTTGCCCCATCTCGCTGATTGTCCAAACTCAGCGCTGAGTGACCTTGTAATATCAGTGGAGGGGTTATACATGTGCACACATGCAATTTGTGGCGCATCAAACAAGAAACGACTCGATAGTCTTCACTCTGGGCGGTTAATTTACATGTACAGCTGCGAGGGATTTTGCGATTCACAAGCACGAAGCTTACATGGATAGGGATTTGTTTCTGAAATGTTATGTGATTCAATTTGTTCTGTCTGGCTCATCAGGACTTCTTTTCTTGTTTCGTTGCATTGAATTCCAAATGTATTTATACATTTAAGCGCAATTAGCGCATGGGAAAGTTTTTAGTTGTGTCTTCAAGTGATCAACCTTTCCTTCATCAAATGAAAACAAAACAAATCAGAGATAAAAAGAAAATCTGGAGGGCCTGACGTTTTGATTCTTGCGGGATTGTCCTCAAAGTTCGACGCTTGATACAGGTCCCACTAGGATCAAAACGTCAGTCAGTCCCTCTCAATTTTTTGAGATTTGCAGTTTGGTAATTTAATTCAGAAAGCAGTTTGCCAAATTTTCACATTAACTTTCAAACTGAAGGAAGTAGAAGGAAAAGAGAAGGTAAAGTGCTGTCGTCATGAATTGTTTGATAATTTCCCTGTCAATTTGGTTAGAACAAATACATGCAAGGGGTAGATGTTTCAATCTTAGCTGGACCTCTCTCCCAGTTGCCGGGAGGCCTTCTACGTTTTTGAGATGAAGCTTTTTTGGCCATTTAAGTTAGTGAGCAGTTTTGCAATATTTTTTGCCTTTAAGTCATCAAATTAAACATGAGTATATTAAACATGATGAGTTTTTCCTTCCAAATGCTAAATATGTACATGTAGGCCTATTCTTTTCCTCAGAAGTATTTTTTTTATTTTTTTGTTTTTTTGTTAGCATTTTTGCTTCGCTTTACGTGTGAAGACAATTTCCCAGTCAGTTTCTTTATTTATTTGGACAAGAAAATGAAACAAAATGCACCAGTCCCCTTGACATCTATCACAGATTCTTTGGGGACCCTGAAATTCATCTGTTCCACCTTGATAAAATACCGGGGGTAGGTTACAGTGGCATGGCCTGTGCCCATACACGCAGTATATCATTGCATGGTCTATGAAGACAAACAGCTAGCCATATCTTTAGTGCACCCTTTCCAGAAGGCTTTCTGTACAGTGGGCTAGCATACACTCTCCCTTACATGTATATCAGATTACTCTCAATCACACAATATTGTACATGTACATGTACCGGTACCGTACATGGATACGGTGTATACTTCTTTTCTCTCTCTCTCTCTCTGTCTCTCTCTCTCTTTCTCTCTCTCTCTCTCTCTCTCTCTCTCTGCAAGTGAGTTGTCAATGTGTCTCTCTTTTTCTTTTGAGTTTGAAATTGCAGGAAATGCAATATTTCATTATTATTGAACCACGACACCACTCACCGCTGCAAAGAAATAATTTGTTTGCCTCAAGTCAGGACAATGCAGCAAGGAGATGGCAAAAGTCAGGAATTATTTGGTTATTTAGTTTATACTTGCTTGAAGCATTTCAGCATCTGCCGCACTCTACAGAAAGTGTATCTTATTCTTAAGGCAATCCATTGCAAGTCCAGTACATGTACATTGTACATGTCGGCTTGCAAAGACACTGTACACATGCGTACATGTATATACAGTACATATACTGTAGAGTGTAGTGTATACATGTATTCAATATCATTTACATTATGTTAATTTATTCATGTATATCGGTACTTACACATAATATTTGACAATTGACATATGTACCAAGTATGCTTACATGTGTACATGTATGTATAAACGTACAGAGGTGTATGCATTCTTACATTCATGAATTCATGTATAATTGTTAAAAATATCTTGAAAACAAAGAAGGAACATGTACTGTACATGGTTTAGACCCTAGCAGTATGAATCGTTAGACTGCCTTTGAGAAAGGTCCTGCTAGAATTGAAACCACAGTTTTTTTTTGTTTTTTTTTAAGATGCATGTATTTCACGTGTACGTGGATGTTTACATCATGTATTCAAGCATACATGTACATGTATGTACACAGATATTTTACGTTTATTTGTACTGTAACCATAGAGCAAGGAACCAGGTTCATGCACACGTGTTCTTTGACATTACAGGACTGTGAGTTAGGACAGTTAGGACCAAGTGTACATGTAGGGTCAGTTGTTCCTGTTTGGGTCAGTGCCAGAGAACATTTTGTGTATCCCTTATCCAATGATAAAAAAAAATCATCTCAGGAAATCTCATTCAGCTCACGTGCATACATGTGTACTTGCTGCACAGTGGGTGGCAAATTCATTAACAGTACATGTACATGTACAGTACATTGTACATACATGTACATGTATGTACATGTACATGTGTATCATACTTTGTGCGCAAGCTCTTTCGAGATGGAGTGTGGCTCTGAAAAGGGCTGGTAACTCAACAATTTGGGCAGTATTTATAACCCTGCCCGTTGTCAAGATGGAGAGGAGAGAGCGCACACTGTCCAAAACGATGAGCTACAATGTACATGTACCGGCTCTTTTCACAGCCATGCTCGATCTTGAACTTGAAAGAAATGGTCCAGGCCTACATGGTTTCACTGCAAATATTCCACAGCACCTTTTTTCCCCCATTGGATAGCGGCATGTGAGCCAAGAGGTTTTGTGCTAACCCCACGAGGGAGACTGCCCAAACTCAGAAGCTGTAGTAATGTCTCGTTCACTGTACCCATGAAATACATGTGAAATGTAGGCTTTCCATTAGCAAACATTGTTCTGCTACATGTAATGTGCTTATAATGGTAAGCACTAAGCAGCATGGGCGGGGTTTTTGTGGGGGGGGGGGGGTGGGGAGAGGCCAGCAGTTACAGATTCTGACTTGAAGTAATACAAACAATATCGCAAACCGAAGTAAATAAAAAAAAAATGTTGGAAACTGCTCACTGACTAAAATGACCTGCTATACATAATCTTGAAAGTTAGAGGGCCTGACATTTCCATCCTAGCAGGACCTTTCCTTTGACTTTGAGAAACGTCAGACCCTCTAACTTTTGAGAAATTACCAAAATTATGCAAAACTCCCCAACTTGAAAATTAAGAGCATTCCGCCTAAAAGCCCCTACACAACATAGGTCAAAGAAGAGCATCCATACATTGTCTGATCCAACATATGCATGAAATAGCACACCTGTGAAAATTTCAGCTCAATCCGCCAACCGAGTCTCGAGAAAATCGTAAAAACTGCTTCATTTGTTTCGTGAAAATGCTGTTCTGAAAGTACTGTTCTGAAAAATATTTCTTTTACTCATTTCTCCCAAAATAGAACATTTTAGGCAGAATTATTTCAGTGAGAGGTTTCTACTATAACCATCTTCAAACTGTATCAGTTTCATGTATTAAATCTGTGAACATTTCTGTTTTTTATCCTTACCAATGTTGTGTAGGGGCTTTAAAGGAAGGTCCTGCTCAAATGGGAAGGTTATAGACGCTCTCACTTTTTGCACTAAAGTCATTGAAACTGGGCCCATGAAAGTGCTGGCAGGGTACATTTTACACAAGTTCACATGCAAAATTACCTCAGCATGTACAGCACACCAAGTCTATAGGCCCCAGGAGTGGTCCTACATATCCACAGCATTTCTTCCTTATTCATGGTGACGTTTACGCAGCAGATTGCTTAGGGTACAGTAGTAGAGAAGTGGAATCAAAGCAATTTGGATTTTCTGGCTCCAGGAAAATGGCTATTGAATTACGGCCTTACCCAGGACTCATCCCCCCACCTCTCTCTCTCTCTCCTTCTGATTTCTCATAGGAAGGGCAAGGCTTGGAACTTTCACAAATCAACGATGTCCGCAAAGGCATCGCCCCGAAGGTAAGTGGAGGAAAAAAAAACACCAAGCAATCGCCATCGAACATACAGCGGCGTTTTTTGAGTTCAGATTCAGTTTACCATACATGAGGTGATTCCATTTCAATAAAGCATGCTTTGAGACCCGACTGTGACAGATTGAAATGAGATTTGGCGGTCTCCTTAAAAGGACTTCTCATCTGTGTTGTCATGAATTCTTCTCGGCATCAGCCAAAATGATGCATACATGTAGCTTTGGTAAACGTCTTTAATTTCTCTCTGTGATGGAAAATGGAGCTTTTCTGCTGTGTGTCTGAGCAGATTCCTATCTTAGTAATCATTCTGTGTTCATGACTTGGTCTGCTCCGTTAAGATTAAACGCTGTAGTCTCCAAAGATGGTGGAATGAAGAACTGAGAAAGGTTTCATCCTTCACCTTAGTAGTAATGTAATCTGTGCATAACCTTGGTTACATCTATAATTAAGCGTGGGTCCTTGTCGTTCTCACACAGCTGATTCCATTGCAAATAACTCCAAATTGCTCCATCGATACGGAGGAAAACAGGAAACAGATAGACCAATGAAATAACTTAAAGTGTCTGTAAAGTACATGTACGGGTACCCTTGCCGTGAATGCAAGGGACAAAACCGTCATCAACTTGGATGGGGTTTCATCAGTTTTGATTGAGATGCAGGAATTGAGGCTAGTCTGTGATTCAAGCGCTACAGCCCAAAGAAAGTCTCAGGCTTGTTCCGTCTTCACGGCTTACCCAAGATTTGTTTGCCTTTGTGCGCTGCGATTGCTGTTGTTTCAGAAAATATGGATTTGTTTTGTTCTCTCTTTCTTCACGCCCCTCCCCCCTCTCTCATTTACTGTGGAAACCTGCTTGTGCGAGCATAATTGATTGGATGAATTGATTAACCTTTTCACACATCTTGCGGTGTACGGTGGGAGGCAGGGAATGCGGTTGTGAAATTCTGGCAAAGGACCGAGTGCCCCGGTTGCGCACAGGTGCACATCAGGTCGTTCTGTCGTGCCACGGTCAAGCGTAATTGTTGATCTCCATCGGAGGGCAGTGGGGAGACCTCTTGCGAGCGAGTTTGGCGGGCCGTTGGAAAAGTCCGCCCCCTCCCTCCACCCACATCCTCCACCCTCCCCTCTCCCCAACCCCTTCGGGTTGCTAGGATACGCCACAGGGGATCCCTGCTCATGCATGCAGGTCATGTTGTGGCTTTGGGTGGGAAACATGCCAAGAAATGTATAGGCCCAACAGCACATACAGTAGGCTGTTGCCTATAGGCTTAATTTCACGGAATCTATAATGGCCATTTTTCTTCCTTTTTTTTTCCCCGACCAAAATGCAAATCTTTAAAATTTAGAGGGCCTGATTGTCCAATTCTTCCCGGATCCTTTTTTTAATTAATGGCAGTTCTTTGAGGAAGGATGGAAAAATCAGGCCCTCTTTATAATCTTTTATCTTTTTAGATTTTTTTTCATTTGATGAAGCAAAGACTGATAGCATCAGTTTTCGCCATAACCTTCAGCCGCAACCTTTTCAAATTACCGGTAGTAGAATTTGAAAAATTGGCAAAGAAAACTTTGACCGGACCAGGACTTGAACCCGACAACTCTGGATTAATGTACCAGTGCGACCAAATTAGTAGAAATAGTATAGGAGGGTTTGCGGTGACACCATGTATAAGGTCTCTTAAAGGCCCAATACAACATTGGGAAGATCGGAAAACATCGATGTCCACAGATTTCCTTCTAATTTACACAGTTTGTAGATGGTTATGGTAGAATCCTCATGTTGAAATCTTACGGTCTGGGATGCTGTACTTCCCTAGAAATCTTCACTCAAACATTGACGAATACTTTATTACTCGCAAGTCATAAACTTGTTCTTACACTACTTTCTCAGATCACCATTTGAGCTAAAACCTTCCCAGGATTGCTTTTTTGGGATGTTTAATAGTTTAACACACAAACTGTGGCAATCTTTTGACCTTCACCAATGTTATATGGGGCCTTTAAAGAAGAGGTATGGTTCTGAAAAGAACCTACATGTAAGTGATAACTCAGCATCTCCTGATGATGACCAGATCATACTGGCTGGAATGTCAAGTTATACATGGTGTCACCGCAAACCCTCCTATTATTGTTTCAACCACCATGCAAAGCAGTAGAAAAATAGATCAAAAATTCAAGTCCTTCAAAGATACTGCTTCATTTGACAACCACACCAGTGCCAGAGGTCACATATACTGTGCTTGCACATGAAATATGCTTAGTGGTAAGCAAAGAATTAGGCTGTTACTGTAAGCACCTTTTTTTTGGGGGGGGGGGCTTCTGGACTGAAGTGAAACACACCGTCTCATTAGAAATCGGTTATCTGAGAAATCAGATCTGCTTCCTTTACAGAGTTATGGAAGAATTTCAAGTATTCTGTTGGTTGAAAACATTGCCAGGGTGATAAGGATTTGGAAATCCCTGCAAATGTGACTGTGCGAAAGCTGCACTTCTTTCTATCCGTCTACACTTATGGGAATAAGACATTGCAGTGTGGTGCCTTAATATTAATGAGTCCTGTGTATCCTCGTTGATTCTGAGTAAATCTGAGATGGTTTGCATTTCAAATGACAAACTAGAACAATTTGAACCCTGCAATTTCCACAGCAATGTTTGTTTTCAACTAAATACTCCTTGTCTGGGGCAACACCTCATTGAATTCCATGTACATTCTCCTTGATGTAAAATCATGTAAAAAAAAAAAAATCACTTTTTTTTTATAGTCGTGTTTCCACTGCACTTATTTTGGTCAAAGTAACCAAGACTATGGTTACTTTTCCCATTTTAAGTCCAGTGGAAATGGCCCAGTTAAACCGAGCCGAATGGTTACTTTTACTGGCCATCCTCTGCCCAGTAAAAGTAACCAGGTAAGTTTAAACGAGCAGATTAGTCCAGTGGAAATGCACCACTCGGTAAAACGCGACTTGGCGTACATGCACTGTGCACAAATTGTTTTTGCCAGCTCGGTTACTATAACCATTGTCTCGGTTAAATTGACTGACTCAAAAGTCCAAGTGGGAACGACCATTGGAAATTTAACCATGGTCTCGGTTAAATTTTAGTCCAGTGGAAACACGGCTTAACTCAAAGGAGAAAGGTTTTTAATGGCCTGATTTCAATTTCATCATACTCGCGATAAATCGCGAGACGATCAACGATGCACAGAATACAGAAAACATTTGAGAACCATGAGCGTAAAAGATTATTCATCGTAAATTGATTTATGATACACACTGTTGTTTAATAGGCTTTGCAGAATCCACCCCTCCCTGGTGTTTTGACCTCGGCAGGACCTTTGCTCAAAAGCAGAATGACAAGGACAAGATCAAATAAAAAGGGGGAGAGGCAATAGGATAGGAATGACAGAAAAGGGACAAAGGAGGAAAGCTGGGAGACAGACAGAGATGAGATCAAAGGGAAGGGCAGGGATTAGGGAAGGGATTAAAGGGGAAAGCTGGGCGACAGACTGGGGTGAGATCAAAGGGAAGGGCAGGGATTAGGGAAGGGATTAAAGGGGAAAGCTGGGAGACAGACTAGGGTGAGATCACAGGGAATGGCAGGGAGTAGGGAAGGGATTAATGGGGGAAAGCTGGGCGACAGACTAGGGTGAGATCACAGGGAATGGCTGGGAGTAGGGAAGAGATTAATGGGGGAAAGCTGGGCGACAGACTAGGGTGAGATCAAAAGGAAGGGCAGGGATTAGGGAAGGGGTTAAAATAATGAAAGGGGGGAAGATCAAAGAGAGAAGTGGAGGAAAATTTAGATTTACAGTTCCATCTTTATCATGGATGGATACGTTTATAAAATCATAGACCCTGGCATTTCAGTGATTTTTTTGTCTCCTTTTCCCCCCTCAAGTTGGAATGATCTTGTAGTGTCCTTGGCAGCACAATTGGACCCAAACAAGCATCCATATACATGTACATTCATTCCCCTGCAATCTACACGTCCATGCGCGTGAATAAATCAGGAATGCCCGGTGTTTCGACTCTAGCAGGACCATTCTCAAAGGCAGGAAGCCTTGAATAAAAAAAGGTTTGATTTTTAAATGATGGAAAGAATGGAAATGTAATGGAAAGAAATGTCAAAAATATGAGCTTTTTACTCGTCTGATGGTTCTGGTGAATTCTCAGTATCGTTCAAAATAAAATTATAGCCTTCAAAGATGCTATTCAGAGATTTCAGACCACTTTTTTTTTTTTTGAGCTGTTGAGTTTAGATGGCACACAGCAAACAGAACTGTCCCTCCAAACGTCTGTGTTAGATTGGAGAGAGCCGAGATATTTGTTGACAATGGATAATTATGAGGTTATGGTCTGCTCTGCATAGATGCAGCAGACCTGGGGACATGTTCATGTACACACATGTACGTGTCTAGCTTTTTCTTCTTCTTCATCTTTCGCCCTAGTCTGTCCTCAGATTTTCAATAATCAGCCAAATCGGCGAAAGGGCGGGGCAGGAGGGGGAGGGGAGGAGAATCTTTCATGGGAATTCAAACAAGGAAGACGCGACAACCGCACAAAGAAGCCGTCGCATCTTAAGAAAGCCTCCCCCCAAGAGAAAGTGCCTCCGTGCGACATGGAACGGTCTTGAGAAGGACGTACACTGGGACTTGTACAATGTACATGTGTATGTCGCTCATCTTCTCGCGGTTGTGAAAATCAATGGTGCGTTCCAGTTGCTAAATATGCATAATGTGGTGCGGGGAACTGGTGGTGGCGGTGAGGGGGCGGGAAAGGAGGGGGCGGTAAGGGGGGGGGGCTGTGACACTTGAGAGGTCACGGTTTGCCTACTCCTCAGATGACGTCACCTGGCACTGTCACTGACACAGCAGCGAGGGGTGCACTGGAGCCTGCTGCCATGGCAACTGTTGCCAAGGTGATCCCGGTCGCAGCTAGCCAAGGGGCAAACTCGTCTGCACTGGGTGCTTTGTACCGTCACACTTTTTCATAAGAAGAAGAGAAGAGGAAAGATGACGGGGAATGGGGGAGGGTGGGAGGACGGGACGAGGGAAGGAAAAAAAAAAAAAAAAAAACCAGCATGCAGGGCGTTAGGCGAAGCTTTTTGTTTCTGCGTGGGAAATGTAAAATAGTGTAACGGATACCTCTTTGTGAAGATGAGCAAAGTAATTGAAGAGAGAGTGTCGTATTTTAAAGGGAGATGTCTCAACATTGGCATAGCCTGGTGTTTTTATCCAAACAGGAGATAGGTAGAGTGGGTTTCTACGAAGAATAAAGAAAGATGTTGCAAACTGCTTAATGACTTAAATGACCAAAATGTAAATCTCACAAATGTACAGGCCCGATGCTTCGATCCTAGCAGGACTTATTTTTGTACTCCAACTTCCATACATTTGCAATTTAACATTCAATGTGATTTTTGGTTTCCCAATTTTTTGGGGTCATTGAAGCCAACAAAGCCGTTAGAAAGATTTGTTTGGTTTACATCAGGAGGATGAAACTGCTTCAGACTGGTCGTACACCGGCACGCTTGACATACCGGTACTGTAAGCTGGGGCGCAATGGAATACTGCCTTGTCATTTGGGGAGCCCTTGCTGTGGCCTTCGTAATGGCCGGCTGTCTGCAGCTGTGTTCCTTCCTAGTGGGGACAGGCCAGCAGCTGGACATGACCAATTTGCTTGGCATACAGGTAAAACCCACTGTACAGTACTGACAGCAAGGGGGCTCAAACCGCCATAGATTACATGTACATGCGCTGCACATTGACAAGTGCACAGGTTCTTATTTGCCCATTCCTCCTGTCAGTGCGATCCAAACACACAGGGCCCTTATGCCGAAGCCTGGCTTATTATAGGCTTAGGCTCCGGCTCTGTATCTGGCTTTGTCACCAATTCCTTCCATGGATGCATTTGAAAATACAGACATGAAAAAGAAACAGCTCTTTGGCTTGGGAGTTTTCGGAGAAGACACTCCCATTCACACACCCCCCCTCCCCCCACCGCCCCCACGAATCCCAAGCTACAGCTTCAAGAAGAGAGAACATCCCTGCACATGTCTTTTCAGCTTTTGGATATGAAATAATTGAAAGACAAGGCCAGAGCTGAAGCCTCCGCCAGTCTTTGGCAAAAGCAAGGCCCCTGGTACTGGGTCTTTTGACATGAGTAAATCTTAAATTTTCCTGTGCAAATAGGGGGAGCCTGTTTCTCTTGTTTTAAGTACTATTACTTTTTAGTAGGCCCCCTATATTCAGCATCTGATTATTGAAGCTGATGTTTATTGAAGCTGATGTTTATTGAAGCTGATGTTTATTGAAACTGATGTATTGTTTTAATATGAATGAACCGGCTTCAACAAGGGTTTGCCCTACTGGAAGTGTAATTAGCACTATGCTGATTGCTTTGCCTGATTTCCTGCTGAAAAAATACAGGCAGCAGAGGCTGTAATCAAACCCTTGCTTTCTTACTGGACCAACGAGCTGGTTGAGATCGCGTGGTGGGTTCAAATTCCGCCCGAGCTGCCTGTAATTTTAGTTGGTGTTGGACAAAGCACTGAGCTTACTTGTACAGTGGTAATCATGTTGAGGTACAGCACATTCTCGAATATCATGTCTATGATCGATTGAACCGAATCCATAGGGGGCCTGAGCACAAATTGAAAATCAGCAATATTCGTGATGAATGTTGGTGGCAACGGCATTGCACAAACTTGTATGGGGGAGGTTTTTGGGTAGTCTCTTTCATGGGTTGAGCAGGTGGGATGTACGGATATGTGCTCCAATCCCACAATGCGTTGCTGGGTAATGAAAAAAACCGAAAAAACGAAACAGACTGACTTCTCTCCTAGAAGGGCAGTGGTAGCTTCTGTCTGCATAAAGGGTCTAGCGCATATGTCCAGGCCACAGCACTTTTTTTTTTTACCGATCACCTGACCCTACCGACCCCCCACCACAGCACCCCACCCCACCCCACCCTGGATTCAAAATGACAGGATGATTATCCCCCATAATAACTCTGCCAAAGATTTCTACGCAATGGTAGGATCTGACCATAGAGCTCAATGATCTGACAAGCCATTCTCAAAGTGCATTCTCACCCAAGCCAAATCCTGATATCTAAGATGCAATTAGTTTGCCACCTCTCACGTTAAGTTCAGCTAACACTCTCCTGTTTGAGGAGAAGAAGAAAAACAGAAGAGATATATGTAGTACGTGCAAAGTCTCCTTAAAAGCTCAAAGGAACAATTGATATTTCATTATTCTTTGGAAAAAAAAAAAAATTAAGTGTATTTTGAGGGGGCTTTGCAGTGTATGGACGGCAAGCCGCTGAAATGGCCATGAGTTTGGAGACCTCTCTCTCTCTCTCTCTCTCAAGTCTGGCATTTACGCAACTGGTACCCGCTGAAACCTCAGGGCTTCATTGAACGTCACAGTACGGGGCGGTTCAGTGGACCAGGGACAAGAGGTATTGACGACGCGGTCCCGGCCCGTGTTGCTGTAGATGTCGGGCGACGACGTTGATGCACTCTCGCCTCGCTCTTTCCCCCAAGATGAGCGGCTGATGGGAGGAGGCCGGGCCAGGTGGTTTGGTAATGAAGTTTACTAAGGGGCACTGCTGCACTTGGGCTCTGACCGCCTTCAATCCGGCTGGTCAGGATGCATGGATCCAGCTCCTTTTGGGGGGAATTTTTGAATCCATACGTCCTGGATTTGCCCCTAGATTTTTGAAGGCCCGAGTGCCGGGCATCTGGTAATTCGCCGAACAAACGCGATTTTGTTTATGCTGTGCTGAGCATAAGGTGCGCAAATGTTGGAAAACAGCCTACTCGCTATTAAAAATGACCAATGATCAAAATGCAAATCTCGACAGAGAGTTAGACGGCCTGACTTTTTTTGTTTATCCTAGCAGGACCTAGAGAGGTCCCGGGGTGCTTGCTGGAAGTCACAACCAAGAATCGGTGTGATTTTTTATTCCACTGAGATTGTCCCTGGCGATTTTAGATTAGAGGTTAGAGTTGCACTGTGGGTGGAGTGCACAAATGATGCACCAAAAAAATGGTTTACAACCATTGGATGCTTGCATCTGAATGAAAGCGGGGGTGTAATCCCTGGAGATATACGGCAGTTCATGTTTGAATTGCTTCTGACTGGTGCCCCTTCACTGGCAAAGACTAGTCGACTATTAGGGAGGCCACCAGCTAAGGGCTGGTACGCAAAGCCAGAGGTCTCGGGTTCAAATCCCGGGTCCAGTCAAAATTTTTATTTTTCAATTTGTTCAAAAGTTCCCAGTCAGTTTTTCATCAATTTGTAGACACACAGAAGCAGGCAAACCAACTGGCTTATGACCGCCAAAAACGCATCCCCCCCAAAGAAAACAAGGACCAAAATGTCAGCCTCTGTAGATTGCTGTGATTTTGCATGTTTTAGGAAGGGTTTATATTGAAGTCTGTATTAAGTTATACGAAGCTTTTACCAGTGCCTGAGTTTGCTGATGTTCATCTTCAAGTCTCTGTGCTGATGCAGACAGGCCTCTTTTAGGAGCTTCCATGCCTGGGAGCCATTTCTATGTGACAGATGAATCTCTGGTACACAGATTGTAATCAATGACCTGACGTACGGTAGACATGGGGTCGGCATGCGATGACCCTTGTCTTCTGGGCATCTTTTAGGCATCTGAATGGAAACCAGGAAAGGGGGGGGGGGGCGTGATTCCTGGAGATATACGGTAGTTAATGGTTAAATGCTTCTGACTGCCACTGGTGCCCTTCACCAACCTCCCTAGATTGGGCTTGGGCTTGGGCTTCGTCCCCCGTCGCACCAGAACCCTGGAAATTTGGGTCATGGTTTGTTACCGACTTTAAAGGTTTCTTGGCCTGTCCAGCATAGAGTACATGTAGGTATCCACTTAGACATTGTGGTCGAAAGCATGCATGTATATCAATATGCGAACCTGATACATGAAGAAATGAAAAACTGAAGTCCAAGCCCTAGCCTGAGCCATCATCACTCCACAAAGGGCCATTATAAATGTACATTATAACTGGACATTATAACTGTTGGGAGTATTGAAATAATCCCAAGCCCTAGCCTGAGCCATCACTCCACAAAGGACCATTATAAATGGACATTATAACTGTTGGGAGTATTGAAATAATCCCAAGCCCTAGCCTGAGCCATCACTCCACAAAGGGCCATTAGAAATGGACATTATAACTGTTGGGAGCATTGAAACAATTCCAAGCCGTAGCCCTAACCACAAAGGGCTTATAATAATGTGTGAGTACCGGTAGGCATGGTAGGCTGTGTGTCTAGCCTCTGCACTGTCTTTTTCCTATCCACCGACCATGGAGCTATACCGACTATGCTTACGTGTCTGTCTTTTTTTCTTATATTCTGCCGTTATTCACGTAGGCAGGGATTTCTGCTGGTTTGATCGATCAGACGGCCCCCCTGCCAGCAGGCTGGGCTGGCTGTTTGTTTTTTCTGTCCAGTTTTGACAGACCTCCGCTTCCTTTCCCTCCCTCTTTTCATCTGCTCTTTTGGTCTGGTCTTTTTTTTTTTTAGGGGGGGGTCTTTTTTTTTAATTCTCCATATTGGGAGAGGAGAAAGCAGATCAGCACTAGCACCCTTGTTCAAAATGTCAGATTTCTGTGTGTATTACACACAACATTGCCAGCTGCTAACTGACTTAAATCACCCGTAATGGGAATCTTCCAAAATGTAGAGAGCCTCCACAATCTGATTCTAGTGAGACCTCTCTCCATGGCTTTCTGCCTTTGAGGAAGGGTCCTACTCAGATCCAGACGTCAGGCTGTCTAAATTTGGGGGAGAACAGCAAGCTTTGGTACAAATGTGTCTTGCTGTTAAGCCGTAAACTGCTGGACCATCATTAAGTAAGTGTAGATAGATACAAGTGGAGCACTCCGAGTCCATTACCCAATCGCGTCTCTCCCTCCTGTGGCTCTTTGCTTTTTATTTATGCAGCTCGTTCGGTTGTCTTGTGGTGCCGGCGCAGTATGTGCTTACTTCATTAATTGCAGTCCCATTGGTGGGGTGGGTAGGGGGAGGGACACATGCTTTTACCCTGATTAGCTTTTAAGAACAATAATGGCGGGAGTTTGGTCATAATGGGGGATGTAGGAAGGGGGGGAAGTGAGAGTGGTGAGATTGTCAACACAGCTTTAATGAGTAGTCTGTTGGAGATGGGTCTTGAATAGTGGGGGCTTGAACGAGTCAGATGATTCCTCCTCTTCCTCCTCATCCTCCTCTTGCTTAACTTTCTCCTCTTCCCTCCTCTTTCTCCTCTTCCCTCCTCTTTTCTCCTCTTCCCTCCTCTTTCTTCTCTCCCTCCTCTTTCTTCTCTTTCTCCTCTTCCTTCTCTTTCAATTCCTCTTCCTTCTCTTCCTCCTCTTCCTCCTCTTTCTCCCCTTTCTCTTTCTCCTCTTCCCTCCTCTTTCTTCTCTTCCCCTTTCTGCTCTTTCTCCTTCTCCACTTCCTCCTCTTTCTCTTCCTACTTTTGCCCCACTTTCTCCTTCACCTTCTTCTACCCCTGTTCCTTAATTCTTTTGTTTCTCATGTTTCTCTTCTTTCGCCCCTTCGTTCTCCTTATCTTGTAAGCCTGAGTCTGAGCCTGAGCCTGAGCCTGGGCCTGGGCCTGAGCCAGAGCCAGAGCCTGAGCCTGAGCCTGAGCCTGAGCCTGAGCCTGAGCCTGAGCCTGAGCCTGAGCCTGAGCCTGAGCCTGAGTGTGAGCCTGAGCCTGGGCCTGGGCCTGAGCCTGGGCCTGGGCCTGGGCCTGGGCCTGGGCCTGAGCCTGAGCCTGAGCCTGAGCCTTGGCCTGGGCCTGGGCCTGGGCCTGGGCCTGGGCCTGGGCCTGGGCCTGGGCCTGGGCCTGGGCCTGGGCCTGGGCCTGGGCCTGGGCCTGGGCCTGGGCCTGGGCCTGGGCCTGGGCCTGGGCCTGGGCCTGGGCCTGGGCCTGGGCCTGGGCCTGGGCCTGGGCCTGGGCCTGGGCCTGGGCCTGGGCCTGGGCCTGGGCCTGGGCCTGGGCCCGAGTCTGAGCCTGAGCCTGGGCCCGAGCCTGAGCCTGAGCCTGGGCCTGGGCACGAGCCTGGGCCTGGGCCTGGGCGTGAGCCTGGGCCTGGGCCTGGGCCCGAGCCTGGGCCTGGGCCTGGGCCTGAGCTGGGTTTCTGCAAAAAAGGCCCTGTCATATCCACTCCCCTGAATCAGAGACGTACTTTGACTCCCTAAATGTGTGTTTTGCTTTTTCCCTGCATCAAAGGTGTGACACCACTCACACCAGGCTAGCGCCAAGTGGCAAAGGAGGGATGATTGCCTATATGCAGATTCCATTATCATCAGCGGGCCAAGTTCATAAGTAACTTGAACATGGGGGGGGGGGACACCCGGTTGCGTAGCAGAATCAGTTCACCGGCTGCAAGTGAGCCTTCTTGAGCTAAGCACCCTGATGTTCTTTAAGATGCACATGGGGGATGTTCAGCCAATCTTCACAATCACTCCCTCCACCACCATGCAGTCAAGGGACGTGTGACAAGGGGTAGCACTTCATTACCAGACCATACAGTCACCATACCAGATGCCAGAACCCCCCCCCCCCCCCCCCATCATCCCACATCAGTGATAAGACGCTGCGATCCTTCCTCGGTAACCCCTTTTTACAGTCTCCCGAAAAAGTCCTGCTAAAAAGATCCCCATGCATTCTTTCCGCGCCAACCTTTTATATGAATGTGCGAAGAAAAAAAACCAAACTGAACTCCGCAATCTCGCAAGTCAAGATATTTCTGATGCCACAATAATCCAAGCTGCAGTGTCATCAGTATAAAAAAAAAATAGGAAGGGGCCATTTTTTTTTTCCTTTCCTTATAGGTTCTTGTCCAGTTTTTATTGAATGCTCCAAGGCATGATTTTTCACGAGAGCAGCATTTTTAGGGAGGTTGGGTGGAGCAGAGAAATAGCCAATTTTCACGCCACACAGCGACACAGTATCGAATCTTCCCTGCGGGCTACTCTGGTAACAGACTCATTCCTTGTGCGATGTGAGGCCCAATCTGGATCAATGGTCACAGCTCACAAGGCCTTCCTTTCCTGCCGACTCGGTGGTGGGGGGGGGGGGGGGGAAGCCACTGCAAATAATCTACAGTTAACTACATATGTCCTTGTGGACTACAACCTTGACAGTGATAATTAACATTGATGATTAATTAACAGTAGCACCTATAGAGAGAGAGAGAGACTGCATCTACAGCTGTATCTATACAGCACTGCTCACAGAATCCTGCCCAAAATATGATCTGAACTAATCCCTTTGGTCCAAAAGAAGAATTTACGTGTACATCCTTCTCCCTCTCCATCCCCTTAACAGAAAGACAGAAAAGAAAAACACACATAAACGTGACGTCACATTAGAAGAGTAAAACGCTTAAATGCCAATGTCTATGCCATGTGAACAACTTGTGGAATTTGGCCGGGCTGAAATATCAGTGGACCCAGGGAACTAGGGGCTGTGGGCCTCGTGGCACTTCTCAGTCCAAGACTCAAGTGTATAGACACAAGAAGTGGCGCACGACCATTACCTGTGCATTGGAATTCCAAATTGTTTCGGGAAAAAATTCAGTCACCGGGTGGCTCTGAACAGAATGGGTGCCGTGGCATTGCTCATCGTATAGCGATTGGTCCCGAATAAATGATGAGTTTATACAATTCATTGTAACTCAACTTATGAATGCTAAGTAAGTTGGGATAGGCCGTATGGTTTCTGTGCATCACTAACTCATACCTGCTAATGGAAATTAGGAATACGTCTGCTAAAAATCAGAATCTGTTTTCAAGAGCTTGTAAAAAATGATAAATTTTTACCAAAAAAGAGGAATGATTCCTCCAAAATAGGAATGTTTGGCAGCTATGCTTACCATCTGGCAAATGGCCCCAAGTAATGAGTTTGATGAAGCTGATCACTTGGACAAAAAAAACCCAAAAAACAAAAACAAACAGAAGGCGAAAGAGAAAACAAGAGTTAATGACATGCGTTTTTGCTGCGAGCAGAATTCTGCTGATGCACATAGGTCTTACCTTCGGGAGAGGCAGTAGCCCCTTGGATGTTTGATCTGCCTGAAGTCAGACATTTAATGTGCGTACATTATGCATGTATGCTTGTACTTGAGCAAACATACCTGCATAGCAATGTGCATAAAGTGTACATGTGCATTGCAGATTAAGTTATAAAAGTGGTGTATAATGTGCATTTCAGAAAAGTAGACGCATGTTGTTGTTTTATTGGAAATCTTTTGGCAACAGCTTCAGGTGTATGCTTCTTGGTGTATGCATGCTTGTGTGTACGTGTACTGTACATGGATAGCAGTGTGCATAATGTGCAGAGTGTGTACATGTACAATGTACATGTACATTGCAAAACAAAAGTACAATTTTTCAGTAGTTGTACAAAATACGGTGAAAATGTAATCCAATGAGGGTTTGCTTCATTTGATGTATAAACAGCACTGTGCTCAGTGCCATGCCCAAGTGCCTGCTGAAAAGAAATGCATGTACATGTAGATCAGGTGAGATGCGAACGGTGACTCTTGCTTTCCAGTACAATATGTAGTTCAGGATCTGAGACACGGGTGATGTTTCATGGGAAATGTCTTTCCATTGAGCACCCTAGTACTTCATTGACAGTATACATGTACAACATGTACATGTGTATATGTGTACCCAAGCTGCATACAGTACATTGTATAGGTACATTGTACATGCACATGCACATGTAGATGTACAATGTACAGACAAGATGCGAACGGCGACTTTCTAGTACAGTACAATACATGTATGTAGTTCATGTGTACAGTGTACATGTATGTACAGTACATGTACACTGTACATGCGCATGCGCATGCGCATGCACATGCACATGCACATGCACATGCACATGCACATGCACATGCGCATGCGCATGCCCATGCGCATGCGCATGCGCATGCGCATGCACATGTATGCGCATGCGCATGCGCATGCGCATGCACATGCACATGCACATGCACATGCACATGCACATGCACATGCACATGCACATGCACATGCACATGCACATGCACATGCACATGCACATGCACATGCACATGCACATGCACATGCACATGCACATGCACATGCACATGCACATGCACATGCACATGCACATGCACATGCACATGCACATGCACATGCACATGCACATGCACATGCACATGTAATGTATGCACTATAGTGCAACTTGAATCATGGCCCCCTGTACAGAGTGGACAGTTTATTCATCGCTGACTTTATTCCCCCTTTTTTTCTAAAGGGGCTGTAAACAAAATCTGTCCCTGGTTTGTGTAGCATTTGACAGCTCCAGAAATGACCCAGGTGGGCCGGGTGTGAACTGCTGAATGCCTGAGCAGTCCCTGCTGATGGTGGCTGTTGTGCAAGCAGGCTGTGTCTCATTGAGTCACTACATAACTGCTTTAACCACTTCGGAGCAAATTCAGAGCGCCGGTAGTGTTGCTATGCGCCTGGCCCTCCAAATTCGGGCCCCGCTATTGTCCAAGTTTGAAGCAAAAGCTGCGTTTCCACTGCACTTTGGTTAAAGTAACCGAGACTATGGTTACTTTCCCATTTTTAAGTCCAGTGGAAATGGCCCAGATAAATTTCCTCTCGGTTAATTTAACCGAGCCGAATGGTTACTTTTCCCATTTTAAGTCCAGCGGAAACGGCCCAGTTAAATTTCCTCGGTTAATTTAACCGAGCCGAATGGTTACTTTTACCGGCCAACCTCTGCCCAGTAAAAGTGACCGGGTAACTTTAATTAGTTAACTTTAATTAGTTCAGTGGAAACGCACCACTTGGTAAAACGTGACTTGGCATACATGCACTGTGCACAAATAATTTTTGCCAACTCGGTTACTTTAACCATTGTCTCGGTTAAATTGACCGACTCAAAAGTCCAAGTTGGAACAAATCAAATTTTACCATTGCAAATTTAACCATCGTCTTGGTCGAATTTTAGTCCAGTGAAAACGCAAATGACTCTTTTCAGCCGACCACAAAACTATATGTACAATGTAAATGTACATAGCATGACAAAAGCACCAGAGACATCCTATTGTGCTACATGTAGGTTTGACTCTGTTGTATGCATAGTATACACTTAGTGATTTATTTGGCCGGTATTTAGCGTTCTCCGTTGTCTGGTGCCAAGTGGTTTAGGGCTTAAGACTTATCTTTAGCATATGCTTGGCTTAAGACTTATCTTTAGCATAGTATGCTTGGCTTAAGACTTATCATAAGCATATGCTTGGATTAAGACTTACAGTATCATAAGCATATATGCTTGGCTTAAGACTTATCTTTAGCATATGCTTGGCTTAAGACTTATCTTTAGCATATGCTTGGCTTAAGACTTATCCTTAGCATATGCTTGGCTTAAGACTTATCATAAGCATATGCTTGGCTTAAGACTTATCCTTTGCATATGCTTGGCTTAAGACTTATCTTGAGCATATGCTTGGCTTAAGACTTATCTTTAGCATATGCTTGGCTTAAGACTTATTATAAGCATATGCTTGGCTTAAGACTTATCATAAGCATGCTTTGGTTATGTCCAAACATGAATGTAGATTTGGTTAGAGGACCTACCATGAAGCTACATGTATTACTGCCCCAAACATTCCCATCCTGGCAGGACCTTTCTCAAAGGTAGAAAGCAATATTTTTACATTTACATTTTTTTTTTTCCATTTGAATCAGTGGGCAGTTTTCAACATTTTTGTGTCACTTTAGTTTTCATTTCATTACTCATTAGTATTCATTTCATAACTGCAAGATGATTTGGGAATCGATATGCTTTGGTTATTGAGTGAGGATTGTAATTAAGTAAGAAGCTTCGCAAAAAATTTCTCTCCCCTGATGCTGGCCGGCAGTCAACTATTCAACCGTGCAGCCGCGAAGCAGGGCAGGGGAACCTGGGTCTTCTGACCGATTGAGTAGACGCCATTATTGCAACATCATTCCCTCCTCCTCCTCCTCTCTAAAACTCGGAATTGCTTCGTGGGCATGGCACTTTCTGGCGTCTCTGCCGGAGGATAAAATTGTGTCTGCCGGTTAGGCTTTCTGCCTCTCTTAGGTAGTCTTCTTGTGTCCTTCAGCATGCATGTCCTTTAAGCATGCTCTGCCTCTTTGTCTCTCTGTCTGTCACCTTCCCTTTCTCTCCCCTCACTCGCTCTGCCTTTCTTCTCTCTCCTCTCATTCCCATTTCTGTCTCTCTCCTCTTTCCCCTTCACCTTTCTCTCCTCTCCTCTCTCCTCTCTTTCTGCTCCTTCACCTCTCCATGTCCTTCACCTGACCTCTCTCTCCCTCCTCTCTCTCTCTCTCTTTTTTCTCCTTTCTCGCCCTCCTCTCACCTTCTCTTTCCTTTTCTTTTTCTCTCCTCTCTCCATTCTCCTTCTCTCTCCTTTCACCCCCCTCTCCCTCCCTGTCTTTTTGTCTTTTTTTTCCTCTTCTCTCTCCCTCTCTTCTCTGCCTTTATTCTCTCTTCTTCTCTCTCCTCTTCTCTCTCATTCCCTCTCTGCTTGTCTATCCTCTCTCCCCCTCTCTCTCTCCTCTCTCTCTCGCTCTTTCTCTCCCTCTCTCTCTCTCCCTCCCTCTCTCTCTCTCCCTCTCTCTCCCTCTCTCTCCCCCTCTCTCCCTCTCTATCTCCCTCCCCTTCTCTCTCATTCTTTCGCTCACTCTCTCTCTCCTCCCTACACACCAAATGTTCCCAGCCAATTTGATCAACACTCTGTTAATTTACTCCTTCGAGTATGAAGGACATCAAGTCACCTGTAAATGGCTAATTAGCGCCAGCTATGTTTTTTTCTCCCCGTCTTTTCCACATCATCACAGGATGGCATCAAGGTGATAGCATTAAGGACTTGATAGAGGGGGTCAGGGGTCATGGATGGGGGGGGGGAGAGAGAGAGGGATTGTAGGACCACGATAGAACAGACTGTTCCAGTTCCTTGCTGGACCAAATGCTCAGAGATTTCAACAGGTCCTACTGAGCGTGTTGATTCACTTGCAAGGGTACCAGTCATATGTTATAATGGAAATTGCATGTACACGTATTAGTTGGCCGGTTGCCTGCAGCTAGTCTGTAAAGCTGCATTTCCACTGGAATTAAGCAAGACGATGGTTAAATTTTACCGCTGGGTAAATCTTACCGCTGTTCCCATATGGATTTGTTTGGCCTGTAGATTTAACTGACACAGTGGTTAAAGAATCAAAGCTGGCAGTATGGCATGACCTCCGGGGTCACATATTGACCACAATAGCCTGCAAAGTAAAACCACTTTCAGCTGCCAAAACGAAGGAGTTTTTGATCATAGTGCAACATTTGACCAGATGTGGTTTTTTTTACTGAGGTGCTTTTGACTGAGTGGGTGTGTTTCCACTGGACTAATCGACTTATAAATGTTACCTGGTCGGGCATACTGGGCAGAGGTTTGCTGGCTAAGGTATACCGGTAACCCTTCATGGGTAACCATAACCGGACTCCGTAGCCAAGAGGACATTGGACTGGGCCCTTTCCACTGGACTTAAAATGGGTATTAAGTCCAGTGGAAATGCGGCTTAGGCTTGCTTAAAACACAGAAGAGCTCTTGGTGGAGTAAAATCAGCGCCGTTACCCGAGAGCCACCTGAGCAGTTGCAGTAAGCCTTTACTTAGTGAAAGTCAGTCGGAAAGCTGCTTGCTCCTCTTCTACTGGCTCGTACATGTACATGTACGTCTTTGAGAAGCAAATCGCTTAAAATTTAGCGGGCCCGAGGTTTCGATCCTCTCTTTGAGGAAAGGTTCTGCTGGGATCCAGATGTTTGGGCATTTTGCCTTTTTGCATCTTGGTCATGTAATAAGTCCTTGAGCAGTGTGTGACAGTTTTGTTTCTATTGTGTGTGAATGGAATGTCTCGATATCCTTTCCAATGCGTGGCAGGAACTTGTGATCTGATTGTGGTCAGTTTTGTTTTGTGGTTCTGTTTTGTCAAACAGCGCAGACGGCCTTCCTAAGGGTGACATGAGACAGCCAGGAGATTGTACGGAGCATGTGAAGTGTCTTCACACACCCTCCGCCTGGCAAATAATCATGTTTTTTTTGTTTAAGAAAAAGATACACTAATAAAGTGGAGGCCAGATCGTGATTGAAACTCCACTTATGATCGGGATTCTTGTGTCCACACAAACCGAAAAGATGGAGTTTTGAAAGCGCTCTAAAAAATTGAAGACAAACACTGCTGTTTTCTCTTATTTTCCGATTCAGCGAAATCCTTTAATGAGGCATACAGCCGTAGGAGTTGTCTGTCACATTATCTTACACGACCTTTAATCTCACCAATTTTGTCGGCATCCATGGGCGATAATTTTCCTGGAACTTTCGCATGCAAACTTAAGACCTCGTCTGGACAACGCGTCAAGGAGAGAGAAAAATAAAACCCCAACAACAACAGAAAAACAAAACCCCCACAAAGATTGATTGTAGGCGGTATACTAGCGGGAGGTGTAATGAAAAACCACTGTGGAAGTCAGAAACAGAAAAATGGAGCAGAGGGCGGTTCCGGGAAACAAAACCAATTTTTTTTTTCCACATCGAGAAAGTGAACATAGAATATTCCGCATATACATGACTGTCGCCCAGCGAGGGATAGAGGACGAGAACTCGCAGCCCAGCCCACCCCCAACCTATTCTGCCAATGAGGCTCACGCCCATGATGATGTAGGTACAAACCCTGAAACCCATTCCAGAACTCTAATTATGGGAAACAGATGTTTTGTATTTTTCAGGATATGACGATTTAAAGGGTCTCTCCAATAAAAATCACAGTCGAGCTCATGTTCTGCTGTCATCTAGGAATCTGAAGTGTACACATATATTGGCAAGCTTCTTTGTCTTCTTATCCTTTTTACCTTTAGAATATCCTTATAAAAATGAGGGCGCTATTGTAAGGTCATGTCAGGAACCCACAGTTTAAAAAAATAAAATACGGAAAGCATTAACTGCAAATTAACCCCTCTGGGTAAGGTTTGATGAAAAATTATTATGAAGCACAGATTTTGGCAGTCGATCAACAGGCTTAGGGATAGGTCTCTAAGAAAAAAACATAAATTTTTAGAAACTTTTGAACACAACCAATTTGGTTTCTGTTGCATGATCCTGTGATGACATCACACATATGCTCATAAATAATGAAATTAAAAACTTGCAAATCCAAGCCACTTACTAAAATGAATGACCCCCCCCCCAAAAAAAAAAAAAAAAATAAAAATAAAAAAATGGGAATCTAAAACATTTGAAGGGCACGACATTTCAATCCTGGCAGGTCTCCTCTGCCTTTGAGAAAGATACTGCTAAAATTGAATTGTCAGGCACTCTCAATTATTATTTTTTTTCTCTCCAGATTTGATAGCAGAAATCTTATCGGATTACATAGCATGACAGGACAGGTCTCAACGACTTCTGGGCAACAGAAAACTGATTAGAAACTGAATTGAAAATGAATTAAACAAAATAATGATAAACACAAAGCATCAAAGGCCATCAGATTTTTTTTTTTTGGGGGGGGTCCCATGTGTATGGCGCTTTCTTTGTGGTTTTCATTTGAATTTGTTGCCGTGGTGGAGTGAAAGAATATTAGGACTTGTTCCAGAATGCAGAGCAGTGATGAGAAGGGGGGGGGGGAGGGGTGTATTTTTTTCCCTTCATGGGTTGTGAGTGGGGGATTAGAGCAAGGAAGAGTCAGGACTTTAAGACCGTGACGGGGAAATTTGTAAATTTTTTATTTATGGGTTTCTCTTTGGGGGCTTTAGGGGATTGATGTCGCTGACTTTTTTGGAGGGGGTTTGCAACGAAATGAAAGATTACACTGTTGAATGCATATGAGCTTGTACAGATATGATGTGCAGGCAGTGTCGCAGTGCATGTGCGTGCACTTGTTCTTATAAACACTTGTTCTTATGGTAGAATGCATCCCTGCTGTGGGTCCTTTTCCAATATCCGACACCACTTGCTCCATTTAATTTTTTAGAATTTCAGAAAGGTCCTGCAAGGATAGAAACGTCAGACCCACTAAATTTTGAGATTTGCATTTTGGTAATTTTAGTCAGTAAGCTGTTTGCAACATTTTTGCATATCACTTTAAGTTTGCACAATGTTTGTATCGCAGTAATCCATTTGATGTGCACATGCATATGGTACGTACGTTTACATGTGTACATAATGTAGCTACTGCACATGTACATGTACCTTTGCGTGTGAAGTACAGCGCAGGTCTATTGTCTGCAATGTTAGCAATCGTCAGTTCCTGCGGTTGATTGTCTCCAGAGGGTGTTTTAATAGACACCTCACCTTCTTTGTCATGCAGTGCGCGCGCCCTGCCGTACAATAGATACTTCCCTTTTACCGTAGGGGTGTCAAGGTTAGCTAAACGTTTTCAGAAAAGACAAAAATGCGTAGCGATGGCCCACTGTCTAGCATGGGGGTTGGGGGCTGCGCCATTGTGAAGGATATCCCAATATTAGCTGTGGCTGTCAGCCATGAATTAATTAGTCCAGTGCATTATTAGGGGTTGCAAGTTATCATGCACGATGGTCTAGTTTATAAATGAGTGCCAATTTATTAAAGTCTAAACGTATGTCTATTTAAATAGGACTTAAGGCTTTGCATGGTGGGTGAATCGATATACTGTAGGAAGGTTTGCGGTGACACCATGTATCAGGTCTCTTAAAGGAAGAGGTGTGGTTCTGAATGACGGCCAGAGCATACTGGTCGAAACGTCGAGTTACCACTCAAGTTCTTTTCAGAACCACACCTCTTCCTTTAAGAGACCTGATACATGGTGTCACCGCAAACCTTCCTATATATGTCTATTTGTATATCAGGAGTGTTAATATTCATTTGCCTGGAAAAAAATACCCGACAAAGGCAGTGAAACTAATACTAACAGAAACATTTCCGACCAAAAGATTTTTTGGCTGCCATTTCAGAAAGGTTCCTAGTTCCTACTAGGATCGCACAGTCAGGTCCTCTATATTTTCATAGTTTGGGAGAAATGGCAAAGAAAATTCACCCGGACAGGGTTCTGAAACCAAGCCTCTGTGGATCAACATAATTTCAAGGCATCTGAGCCAAGATTTTATTTTTTACGATTTTTTTATTTTTAACAATTTTGTGGGCCTGACGTTTCGATCCTAGCAGGACCTTTCTCAAGCATTCTTTTTTAGGCAGAATTCTTTTTTAGAAATATTTTTATGCAAGCATTTAGTTGCTTTGATTCTCACAAATCCAAATACAAACTTGCATCGGTATTTTTTTCATAATTCTTTTTTAATTCTATAAATACCTCTGTACTTGGATTGTGAAATTTCAGTTTATTCATTATGGAGGGATAGCTAGTCAAGAGTGTGAATTTTAGATTGTAAACAGGAGCACACACCGTCGTTTTGATGTCATAAAATCTGATGATGCCATATCCACGTCATTGCTTTGTGGACTGTGTTTATGCCACAGTTAATTTTGTTGTCGTCTCGCAACTGGCCCGAGACTGGGTAATCCTCGCAGCAGATGCCAAAGACTCCCTCTGAGGTGCGTGCGGACAGAAAAAAACCAAGCCACGCCAGAGCAAAAAGAAATTTTAATCTGTTTGCCGTACCCACTTGTCAACACACACCCCTTTGTGTCGGCAGGAAAGCGTGGCGCTCACGGCAGGGTGAAGCCGCTGAGCTCTCTGACTCGCTACGCCGAGACAGGTAGCTCAGGTCTGTCCTCATTGAGTGAGTTTTTGTGAGCTTTTGTCTCACATGATATTATCATTCGTCATGTGACGAAGTGACCTATCTTAGTTATACCAGGTACATGTAGTTATTTTGACACGCTAAGATTCTGCCCATTTATGACACGACTATCGTGGTTTGTTTTATGAGGGGATGCTTCATGATCAATTTAAGTGCCATTCATTCGCACGATTAATGAGAAACGAGAGCCTAAATATCTTTTATGTAAATAACAGAGATCAACTGAAACTTTTCACCATACAATGTAAATTCATTTTGGTCGTATCTTGGTGTGACCAGTGACACATAAGATTTGAGATCAAGAGTTCTCTGCTGAAACAATGTCCTTAAGCCAGAACCTTTATGTCATGCGAATACATCCTGCATCAATATCCTGCGTTTTTACGGGCGAGTCGATTCTTTCAGCTCACCCTGTTTCTCACGACCGATGTACATGCTGAGATTTCTGCCTCACATGGCCCAGAAAATATCAAACAGGTTGGATATTTGTCACACTGCCTTGCAAGATGAAATTCTCTGGGCAAACAAACGGGTTACCCGAAACCTAACTGAGGTAAATTGGGTTTTTGTTCTATAACCCAGTATTCCTTTGTTCTTTCCAAAGTAAAACAAGGATACATTTTCACCCTTAAAAATCAAAGAAATCCCTCATCTAGTGCCAACATAAGGGTACCTTTTAAAATGTTGTGGAATCGCACCTCCGACCAACCCTTGTAAGGAGGTAGCTCAGTTTTGGTTCTCCGCAAATGCTTTTGTCAGTAGATATCTGAAACTGTTGACCTATTTTGTTTTTAGTTGGGGGTTCGTTTGCCCTATTCGACATTTTATTGAAAGCTATACATGTATGCTCAGTGATTTGCCTGATAACCCGCTGAGAAAGCAAATCCAGCTCATGCTGGATTTGAACCCACAGGTCCTGTTTCCTAGTGCAGACGCTTTAACCACTGGCACACCGAGCTGGTCGAGGATGTATTGTTTGGTGGATTTGAATCCACGGCATTGCTTCAAAGATGTGATATGATTTTTGTACTTCAACAAGGCTCTGCCTTACTTGTGGAGATATAACATTTTGCATGGGGGAGGGGCTGGTCACTGATGATTGCCATGGCAGGTGAATCTGCGGGGCCCTGTGGTAACGTGACCCACGGCAGTCAGGAAATCGAAGCCCTCTCCCTCTCTCTACATGGACCGATGATATGCTCTCTCCCACAGGCAGACTGGAAAGAGAATCCCCCACACCGGCCGTCTAAAAAATGTAGGAATCCCTCCCACCGCCCCCTCCCTCCCACCCTCCCCCCTCTCCCCCAAGGTCACTGCCACCTTCCCCGCCTGTTTGCGGCAGCTGCAAAACCCTGACCGATAGAGAAAGGCATCACCTCACAGAAGGAAGCGCAGGTATTGCTCCAGAGAAGGAAGCGCCAAAGAAAACATTCTTTGGGCAGACTAGAGCAAATCTCTCACTGCATATTGGTTCCATACTGATTCACCCAAGTGCCATTTTTTTGTATTGCAATCTGGGCTGCATTACCAAAGTGAAGCGTGGAATTCCAATGACTGACCACAACGGGAGCCACCAGGAGCCCCTAGCATCCCCCTTCCCCCTAATAAATCTGTCCAAGGATGATTTCAGATGACTTCTTGTCGCCACTGGAAGACGCCGTGGGGTCACACAGTGGTGGCAAACTGTCATTAAGGTTGTGGAAAGCCTGCGGTGACTCCATCTGTGTCATCTCTTACGAGAATGAGTGTGGCTCTAAGAGCTGGTAACTGCGCCATGTGTGCAATTTCTATAGACTGTGAGTGTGGCTCTGAGAAGAACCAGTAACTACCATGTACAATGTACACCATGTGTATAATCTATTTGGAGACTCTATCTGCCTCTACAGAAGAGCTGGTAACTGCGTCATGTGTACAATTTCCATAGACAGTGAGTGTGGCTCTGAGAAGAACCAGTAATTACTATGTACAATGTACACCATGTGTATATTGTATAAACTCTTTGCAGAAGGAGAATAGCTAGTACATGTAACTGCCAATGCGTTTGTAACTCGTGGTTCGTCTCCAAATGCAGGAACCAATTTAAGCGTCAATCCCTAATGGAAAGAAACATAGTGGGCAGCCCGAGATATCATGTAGGCCTACACTTTCAACTCTGGTTTTATTCAAAACATTAACATTCATTGATTCCAGCATGTAAAACTTAAATGGCGGTTATCTAACTCGAGTGTTTGCCCAAGGCCTAGAGTTTAACCTCTTTCGAGATTGAGTGTGGCTCTGAGAAGAGCAGGCAACTACACCATGTGTAAAATAAACTCTTTCGAGAATAAGTATCGGGTTTGATCTACATGTAGGAGAGGCAGTAACCACACTATACACTATGCACATGTATGGTCTCTTTCAAGAATGAGTGTTCACCTGAGAAAGGCCAGTAACTCAACCTAAGGTTTGAGCGATTGGGCATTCCGATCCAAGCATGACCTTTCTCAAATGACAGTGAAAGGAACACAGAAAGGAGGAGAAGTTACTTCTCCTTTTTTTCAACGATTAAAATGGCACTCCCTTCACATTTTTTTTTTTTTTTTTTTTTGGGGGGGGGGGAGGGGAAGCAACAAGTGCCCCAAAGGTCCTGTATTAAGAATGTACATGGAACATTAACCAATATAAACGATCAAACATCTTCAGCTCTCTCTAAAAAACAAAAACCCACCCCAAAACAGGTGAGGGAAGAGACCGCAGGTTCGAATCCCAACAAGGCAGTCCTGTGGTTCTCTCGACTTTTCTTTTCTTTTCTTTTCTATTTTAACCCAAGGCAGCCCCTGGCCGGGACTGCAAATGCAATGCCTCTTCCCCCCTCCTTCGAGAAAAAAACCAAAGTGTACGAAGAAAAAAAAAAAAAAAAAAAAGTTTGAGAATTCTTGTACATGCTCCCGTGCCGGGCCGGGAATCTTTCAGTCGGAAGCCGATAGCGTAATGGTTCAGAGAGATCCTTGAATCGTACCCATTGGCTCATTAGGCCTTTGCCCTTTCCCTCTGCCGTCGCCTCTGGCTAAAGGCAATTCACAGCCAAGTGACCAGTGAACCACGTGTTCATTTCACCCTCCCCCCCCCCTCCCCTCCCTCATTCCCGTCCTCCTCTCTTTCCCTGTTTTTTAGGCTTTTTTTTTTTCCCTGTTTCAATTCTTCTACGGTTCAGTTGACTTCGCATTAAAAAAGAAGGGGGAGGAAAAAGAAAAAGAGAGAGCGGGGGTTCGTTTTGGCAGACGACTAGTCATTAAAGGCAGGACATGCGTGCGGTAGCTGCCTGCCGATTATAGATCTGGAGGTTAATCTTTGATGGCTCAGAAGATCATAATGTCGGAGCGACCTTGTTTGCCATTTTTAAACATGCTGCGTTGTTTTCATCAGCTTGTTTTTCTGCCTTTTATGAAAGGTTCGGATACAAATGTTGACCGATACAAAAATATCGCCAATTAGTTCAGTGGTTATAGATTATAGATATAATAATGATATGACGTTGTTTTTGTCAAGGATTGTATTTGTGTTTTGTACTGCTCAGCGTTGCATTGGTGCTGCATGTATATACTCGGTGCTTTGCGGTTAAGGTTTTGTTTCAAATTTTGCTCGATAATCCAGGGGTGGATTTCACAAAGCCTTACGATGCATCGTACGTAACTCAACCATCGTGACCAAGTGCTTACAGGCCGTATGGTCTCTGTGCATCGCTCATCGTGTCGCGATTGGTCGCAAGTTAATATGGGTTTCATGAAAGTGACCACTGATTGGGTGACTTGCATACAGCATGTGCAGTATGCTTTGTGATGTTGTGGCTGACATACATGCGTGGAGTGATGATAATGCTGCAAATTGTTTACTGCTCAAAAATGAAGAGAAGAGGATTGCGAATCTCTGAAAGGGCCTGATGTTTTGATCCTAGGCAGATCTTGCTCCAACTTTGAGAAAGGTCCTGTGACGTTGGGAATGCCTGGCCCTCTTTTAAAATTTTTTTTTTTTTATATGAAATGGATTCTAGGCATCCGTGGTTTCCTCTGCTTATCAATCAGTGAGGGGGTCTGCCTCACTACTCTTATGGGCCACCTCAGGCATTTGTCTCCAAAACTGCCACTTCAGGGGATCAACATCATGCTAGAAAATTGAATGAGTGGTAGGTTTACCATGCAATCTCTCTCGTGTGAGTGTCTGTGTGGTTCTGAAAAGAACCGGAAGAACTCGACATTTGAAACAGTATACTCTCTTTGTCTTCAGGAGACTTCTAACTATCGGTAGGAGTGGGGCTTATTTGGTGGAGAGAGATACATATTGGAGAGAGGGATACATACATGTAACCCCCACTCCTCATTAGAATGCAGCAGTCTCATTCTGCCACTCTCCAAACTTTCAAATCTCATCTAGAAAAAAAAAATAACATTCAAGGAATGGCAGGTTGGCATGTGCAATGTGACGTATTGAAGGTCCTATACAAAATTGGTAAAAGTCAAAAGATTGCCACAGTTTGTGTGTAAAACCAGTTAAAACCATTCAACATTCCAAAAAAGAAATCCTGCTAAGGTTTTAGCTCAAATGGTAATATGAGAAAGTAGAAAAAAAACAAAAAAAAAAACCTCACGGTTTTCGCACCGTTCTGTCGTGTAAGAAATAGTTTATTACTCGCGAGTAATAAACTATTTGTCGAAGTTTGAGTGAATATTTCTTGGGAAGTACAGCATCCCAGACCGTAGGATTTCAACATGAGGATTCTATCATGACCATCTATAAACTGTGTAAATTAGAATGAAATATGTGGACATTGATGCTTTCCGATCTTCCCAATGTTGTATTGGGCCTTTAAGGATCTCTCCTGAATCCACATGCACATGCTGCAAAGCTTTCGGCTCATTTCCCGAGGCAACCTGCGACCCACAGGACACCAAGCTAATGTACATGTACATGTAGCACATCCATTATGCATGTACATGTATGCCAAGCTCATTTATGAAGCAAATTGCACAATTATGATTGGTTACCACCTCAGACACTTATATAACCCCCGGGGGAGAAAGTCTGGTAAGCTTTATCGATAATAGTGAGTAATGTCCCTGCATGGAGTGTCTCCATGACCTTTTTGAACAATTTAATATAGCATACATGTTCTTGCACATAATATGCTCTTGCACATATTATATTATTATAGCATGGGTATTCTTACACTATGGAATGTACAAATGATGTAGCGAGTATTATAAGAATTTTGAAAAATGTAAAAAAAAAAATAAAAAAAAAAAATGGACCCAGACCTGAACCTGAGACCTTGAGTTAATCGTACTAGCACTCTTACCACCAGAGCCCTCAAATGGCAGCCTACCGAAATAGTCAACTGATCTTTGCTGGGGTGCAGAGCACCAGTAAAAAGCATTTAACCAGAAGCGTTTTTTTTTTTTAAAGCATTTACAAAAGAGTTAAATGCTTTGCTGTGGTCAGTATGTTAACCCTTGGACGGTAGCAATCAGCACCTGTTCAGGGTGAATCCGCTCTCACTCTCCGGGATGGAATGGATACAGACAGGTCCAACCGTGAACTTGATACCCAGCTCATCGCGTCTCGGCTGCTCCTCCCCCCCCCCTTCGGAGCCCTCCCAGAGTTCTCCCAGCTTTCCCATTCCACACGCCTACGCCTGCCGTGTGTCTAAGGTTTTTGGCCGTCTATATTTAACTCCCTCTCTCTCAGCTCTGTCTCTGCTTGCTCTGTGGCAACCCCGCATTACCAAGGGAGAGAGGGAGAGGGAGAAGGAGGGGGAGAGGGAACGGCCAGGCCTCATCTGCAGACTAGGCCGAGAATGTTGAATGCCAAGTCCAGAGCGTTTCCTGACGAGTGACCTGGCACGGCGTGCGGTGAAGCCCCACCTCTCCCTCCCTTCCCCTCCCTCCACCCTCCCTCTCTCCCCACCCCCCCCATATGACAGTCCGCCGCACGCACTTGACGCGGGACGTGTCCGCGAAAAGTCAGCGTCATCATCTGTCAAAGACCACAGCCTCCCCACGGAAAAACAAGCGGAAGAGGAGGAGGAGTAAGAGGAAGAGGCTCTCTCGGCATCGGTGAGGGATCGGTTCGGGAAAAACTTCCAGGGGCCAAGGTGGAATAGACCGATGGGGAGGATGGTGGGAAGGAAGTATCAGGACATAGCTATGGCCAGAATGTCTCTGAATATGCCCCCTCATACTTTTACTCAAACTCTTCATGGGCAATAGAGCAATTGTTGTTGTTTTTTTGGGGGGGAGGAGGGTAGCTGCCGTGGAACTTTAGAATGATATTCTCTGAGTATACTATGCACACTTATTCAAGTGGCCAGTTGAAATCTCAGAGTATTATATGCAAGACTGTTGCGAACGGGTTGCTGACTGACATGGCCAAAATCAAAAGAGCCGGCTGAATTTGATTGCATCAGGCACCGGGGCAAAGCACTGAGCATTCAGTGCTTTTGACATAGAGCAGGGCAAACCCTCATTGAATCCAAATCAAAATCTCAAACAAGTGGAGGGCCTGAGGTTTGGATCCAAGCAGGCACTTGCTCGGCAGAATGAGAAAGGTCCCAATAACTGTCCTGTGATTGTAACGTCAGGCACGCAACATTTATTTTATAGTTAACACCCCAATTGAAAAGCGATTTATTTCCCCGGGTTCAAAATGCTGCTCCAGACCAGTTGTCTTGGCTCTTAGTTGTTTTAAGAAAAAAAAATAGCCTCAAGTTATTTGTTTACTTGATATGTAAAACAAATTGGGAGCAATCTCTTCAAAGAAGACCCTTAGTTTTCATCATTGCTGTTTAATTAAATCCTGTACTAAGATAACCAGTTGGTACTGTCTAGTTCATTGTCTTTAAGGTCGTCTTCAAGTTTTTCTGTCCGTCCTATAAAAACAAATTCAATTTAGAAGGGTTGTTCTGTCATCTAAAAAAAAGGAAGAAGTAATCTTAGCTTTGTCTGAAATTGTCTTTCTCTCTTGGGGTGTTCTACTTGAGGCCTGGATGTATGCTAACTAAATCACGGGAGGCTGGGATTTCCAAGGGGGAGTTTGGTGTTTATTTTAAGGAGGACGGATTGGGTCTGCACACAAGCTGAGACACATAGGGGCATGGGCTGGGGAGAGGGCTTTGGGTCTTGACAATGGAGCTGGAAATGACGGATGAGGTTTGGGGGGTTTGGGCTGAGGCCTGAGCCCAGTCTGATCCCATAGGAGGCCTGCCCCCTCTCCCTCTCCCCTCTCCCTCTCCCCTCCCTTTCCCCTTCCCCTCTCCCTCTCCCCTCTCCCTCTCCCCTCTCCCTCTCCCCTCCCTTTCCCCTTCCCCTCTCCCTCTCCCCTCTCCCTCTCCCCTCTCCCTCTCCCCTCCCTCTCCCCTTCCCCTCTCCCCTCCCTCTCCCCTTCCCCTCTCCCTCTCCCTCTCCCCTCTCCCTCTCCCCTCTCTCTCTCCCCTCTCCCTCTTCCCTCTCCCCTTCTTCCTCTCCCTCTCCCTCTCCCTCTCCCTCTCCCTCTCCCTCTCCCTCTCCCTCTCCCTCTCCCTCTCCCTCTCCCTCTCCCTCTCCCTTTCCCTCTCCCTCTCCCTCTCCCTCTCCCTCTCCCTCTCCCTCTCCTCTCCATCTCCCTCTCCCTCTCCCTCTCCCTCTCCCTCTCCCTCTCCCTCTCCCTCTCCCTCTTCCTCTCACTCTCCCTCTCCCTCTCCCTCTCCCTCTCCCTCTCCCTCTCCCTCTCCCTCTCCCTTTCCCTCTCCCCCTCCCCCTCCCCTCCCCCTCCCCTCCCTCTCCCTCTCCCTCTCCCTCTCCCTCTCCCTCTCCCTCTCCCTCTCCCTCTCCCTCTACCTCTCCCTCTACCTCTCCCTCTCCCTCTCCCTCTCCCTCTCCCTCTCCCTCTCCCTCTCCCTCTCCCTCTCCCTCTCCCTTTCCCTGTCCCTGCCCCTGTCCCTCTCCCTGTCCCTCTCTCTCTCCCTCTCTTTCAGACTCCCTGTCTGCTCCTGTCTCTCAATGATCCTCTTTAGATCAAGACTCAACCTTCTCCTTTTTCCTCGCTCTCCGTCATGTTTAGGCACGGACAAGGGTTCTGGAACCCCACCACTTTCAGAATCGCTCCTTGATATAACAAAAAAGAAAGAAGAAGAAAAAAGAAAAGAAAAAAGAATAGCCTATCATGGCTGTGAAATGGCCGTGTATTGATTGACAAAATGTCAGCGAAGCACTGGAGAATAAGTAATGGCCCTGTGTCTTGGCCATCCAAATGCAATATCATCACTCAATAATGTGACATTTTTCCTCGTGCGGGTTAACTTGTAAAGATACCGGCACCATGTGCATGCACAATTGATGTAGTGTGTGCCCCAAGAGTATGAACAAAGACCACTTGGTATCTTTGAAGATCTACTTGCCTTGAGTGGGATACTCATGTTTTGTGAGTCTAGTCGACACTCGACGGAAATGCAAATGCCATTCCTGCCTGCTCTCCGTCATTTGGACATGGGCAGCATTTATTCGTGATTATAAATGCATAGATTCCAAAGATTCCATCGCAGAAGGACCTCTCTCAAAGTCAGAATCACCCTGCTCAAACCGAAACCGTCAGGCCCCCTCAAATATTTGTTTTGTTTTGAGTTTTGGTGATTTTAGTCAGGAAGCAGTTTGCAGCATTTTTGCATGGCGGTATTACTCTATGATTTAAAATGCATGCATTTGTCTGATGTCTGAGAGTACGACAATATGGTTGCAATAATTGCAGCACACGGCATAATAAACTGAACCATTCCAACGTTACGTTTTAAAAAGTACACACGCAAAAAACACCCAATGTGATTAAAAACACCAGTGTCATTTCTTGTTACTCTCCACCATGGAGTCGGTATTCAAATTGGATTTTGCCTTTTAATGAGTATCCGGTCAAGGCCATTCTGCTGTGTGTTATCCAAGCATAAATGCTGTTGATTGTTTGTGTCTGTGTGATTTCAGGCTAGCTAGCAGTTGTTTGTTTGGATCTCGTTCTTGTTGTAAGAACACTTAAAGTGATATACAAAAATTTTGCAAACTGCTTACTGACTAAAATTACCAAAATGCATTTTTCTAAATTTAGTGGGCCTGACGATTCGATCCTAGCAGGACCTTTCTCAAAGGCAGAGTGACAAGGACAAAACAGATACATGTACACTTCGTGTACATGTATCTGTCTTGTAAGAATACTGTTTGCATAGTCTATTTTTTTTTTACAACAATGACTAAGGCCCTGAGCTGACTTCTATACACAGTCCATGGGTTAAATCCTGAATGATATCAGCCTCCCAAAACAGGCACAGATGGCGGGGAATTATTTATGACATTCCTATTTGTATTTTTGGTCTCCATTCCTTTGCGTTTTTTTCCCCCTCCGGACCCCCCTGGCTGTCTGGTAATAATGATACAGCTTCATTTTTTTTTTGTATTACCCGACCAGGCTTCAGCTTTGAATAAAGGCCAGCCTGCAATTACCTGATCCAATGCTAGGAACACCATAAAAATTACCCGGCAAGTCCAAGATGGCGTCTTTTTGTCCCCCCAAATGTTTAGGGCCTGACATTTTGATCCTAGCAGGACCTTTCTCAGAAGACGGATTCTACTGAGATTGAGAACAGGGTTCCCCTGCACATCCAACCATCAGGCGGTACACCTCACACATTACATGAGCCGCCTCAGGTGTTTGTCTCCAAACTGTTTGAATCATTTTAGAATTAATAGATAAATAAATCTTCCAAAGCATTGCTTATTTTTTCCACAGTTGGACTTTCTTTTTCTTTCTTTGGAAATGAATCAGTAATTATGATAATGATGAAATGCGTTTTGAGGTTCATATAAATCCGTAACCTTCCCAAATCCTGCAGAATCCTATTTGCCTTTTGCAGGATTCTGCAGGATTCAGGGCACATGAGAGTTGACACATTGCAGGATTTTGCAGGATTGAGGGCATTAGGGATTTATGTCACTGCAGGAAAATGCAGGATACAGGCTACTAGTATCAAAGTGCTGGAGAAGGATTTTGCAGGATTGAGGGCACATGAGAGTCGACACACTGTAGGAATGTGCAGGATTGAGGGCATAAGGCGATTTCGTCTGTAGGAAAATGCAGGATGCTGGTAACAATTCGGATGTTGTTGTGGCTTTTGTCAAGAGATTATCCATTCGAAAAAGGGCCCATTGTGCGTCGTCAATGGAGCTTAACAGACTTGTGCTTGTGTCTGCATGTATGGTGCTGTCAATCCCTGACTGCAGACTCCAGCCTCCACTCCAGGCAGTCAAATCTTCAAGTTGGTCGGCCACAACTGAGCGTACAGATTGTGATGAAGAATGTGGGGGGGGGGGGGGGGATTCCAATGCTTGACCGACGACCGTTGGGCTGTGTGGCATGGAAACACAATGTCCCCGCGTGCTTTCAGCGGCAGCGCGGTATCCCTTGATAATCCACTGTGAAAGTCCCACAATTGTACAATTACTGCTGCTAATCTTGCAATTCATGTGGCAACTTGCGTCAAAAAGGGTCTTACTGATTCGTGTTGCTTTGTTCTAAGCTGAAAAGAGTCTCTGTTTAGAATGTGGACTAAAACTCCATTTTATAACCGTAGTGTAGGATTTTGCAGGATTCAGACAATGGTCCACAGCAACCAATACTGCAGGATTTTGCAGGATTCAGGTTATATCTTACAGGTCGGCCGTGTCCACTCACTGACCTTGATCACCCTGATCAGCTGCTGTACAGTACCTCACGAACTGCCAGTTGTTTTGTGATGTTGTGGTTTACATACAAATGGGTATTTGTAAAGCACCAAGCCCATCAAACAGGGTGCATGAGGTGCCACATCTTCTCACAGCTCAACATAAAGTGTACATGTATATAAAATGCAGTAAATGCAAGCAACTAAAGGAGACTGTGATGAAGGCAAGGGACATTGTGGGGCTCCATTTTTTCCCTGGTAGTCTGCCCTCCTGCACGGCTGTAGAGATGCGATTATCCAGCCCCCCAATATAGCTGGCATTATGCCGGTCCGTTAACGGTCAATTTGAAGTATGTGTATATGTTCATGCGGCATTCCCATGGGATGGTTGGTGGGGGGGGGGGTGGGGGGGGGGACACTGCGATGCTGTGGGATAGACAGGCAAGTTTAGAGAAGGATTCGGCAATTGCTCTAATAACAGATCGGTGTGAGAGGGGAATTCCTCTGGCGATAGCATGTAAAAGAGCATCGCGCTGTAAACACTGTTGAGCCAAACAGAGGGCTGGTCCCAAACTGTTTGCCCAGTGATTGGGCTAGTTTGATCAGAAATGTTTGGAGAAATGTACACAATGTTGCAAAGTGCTTCGGCCCCCCCCCCCAAAAAAAAAAACACCCCAAAATTATGCTGAGTCATCTACTGGCAAAGTGTTATATATATATACTCGAGCAAACATAAACATGATTTATATGTATGTAGGGTTGGTCGATTTATATATTGTTGATTTAAATCACTGGTCGCGCCTTCAAAATAGGGTTGTACTGACATGCTGTCAAAATAGGGTCGGTCAGAAAAAACGCTTTCCTTAATAAAACTTTAGGGTCGCACCATCAAGCCTTAATTACTGAAATGACCAAAGGCCAAATCTAAAAAAGATGGAGGGTTTGATGTTGCGATCCTAGCAGGATCTTTGGCAAAGGCAGAAATGTTGGAGTTTGTGATTCTTCCAATGTTGGGTAAAATGCCAGTTACATGTACATATTGCCTTTACTTTTTTTTTTTTTTTTTTGTACAATGTAGGGTTTAAAGTGTGGAAGTCTTGCTCTCTTTGAATTTTCTGCTTAATTTTCTTTTTCTTGGCAAAATTGACCATGACAACTCATTGGATTTTGTACACCGTTATGGTAGAACTTATGTATTGATGTTATTGAGAATCTGCTTGCATTTGGGGTCTTTTTGTCAGCACTAGAATGGTTGTAAGGCATAATGCAACCGTTCTACATTGTGTACGTATGGCATCATTTTATATGTGGTGCCACATACAAAATGTTGATTGATGATAGGCCTAAGTCCTTTTCCCTCTTCGGGAAGTGGTGTGTTTTGCAAGCTAGAAGTTTCCTTCTGTGACCTCAAAGATCATATATGCAGTGCCCTCATGAGTCGTCACTTTGCAAGCTCAATAATACTTTAACCACGATCCCAGTTAAATTTCCCCACTGAAAAAAAAAAAAAAAAAAAAAGATTAACCCATTTGAAATTCAGCCATCATACAACGGAGTCGAATTTCCCAGTTAGAATGTTACTTTAGTAGTTTGACTTTGCAAATTGGATTTCAGGCCGTCTGACTTCTAATGAAAGTCCTATCTGAAATAAATGACAGCATTGGTTGGCAATGGCATGAATCATCTGGTTCAACAGGCGTCTAGTTTCCAGCACTTTTTTGATCTGGCCAAACCATCCCCGGTGACCTTCAGTCTGTCAGTCTAGCAGACCAGATGTCGTTATTGCCACTTCAAATTATTTGGGCTGACCTTGTCAGCGAGCATTATAATTGGGGAACACTTATACGCTGAATTGATATCCAATATTTTTTTATACACTAGTCATGGTGCCATTTTTGACAGGCAGTCTTCATAAGCACAAATTTGGAATTGCAGGACATGGTTCATTGTTTCAGTTCAAGCTTGGACGTGTTGCTGAAAATGCTTGAAATCATAACAAAAGAGCATCTGGTTTTTATGTCATTTACTTCTTAAAGAGATTTTAGATATACACTTTACTATGAAGAAAGAGAGAGAGAGAGAGAGAGAGGAAGGGGGAGAGGGAGATAGAGGGCGGGGGGTGGAGAGAGGAAGAGAGAGAGGAGGGGGGAGAGAGGAGGGGAGAGAGAGGAGGGGAGAGAGAGGAGGGGAGAGAGAAGAGGGGGGAGAGAGGAGGGGAGAGAGAGGAGGGGAGAGAGAGGAGGGGAGAGAGAAGAGGGGAGAGAGAGGAGGGGAGAGAGAGGAGGGGAGAGAGAGGAGGGGAGAGAGAGGAGGGGAGAGAGAGAGGAGGGGAGAGAGAGGAGGGGAGAGAGAGGAGGGGAGAGAGAGGAGGGGAGAGAGAGAGGAGGGGAGAGAGAGGAGGGGAGAGAGAGGAGGGGAGAGAGAGGAGGGGAGAGAGAGGACTCTGTCAGAGCCATACTCCTTCTTGGAAGTGCTGCATGTTGTCACCACAAACCTTCCACTTTGTATTTCCACCATGCAAAGTTTGCAAACCTTCAAGTCTTTATCTATGCTACAGTGTTGTAGTAGGCAGAAAAGAGTCTTGGTTTCAAACTTGGACAATAGTGGTGCCTGGATTCTGAGGGCCCCGCACATAGCAACGCCACATGTTGGGTTCCCTCTCTCCATCACCCTTGCTTATGTTCAAGGTAAAAGAGCATCTGAATGGCTCCCTGTAATGATTCTTCAGACTGCCGTACCCTTCCCTAGCCAGCACATGCTCCGGGGCGACAATACCCGCTGGCTGTTGCAGTCTTCTCAGCCGGCGCGCCAGTCTCACGTGCACAAAGCATGCCGTTGTTCCGGGAGCGATGTTAATTGATGTGCGGGACGTGAAGTCATGCACGGTGAAGCCGATTATTGAGACCCGCAATGTTGCAGAAAACGTGCACTGAGCTATTCCCCATGAACTGAAGTCTTTTCTGTGCCTTTTTCTTCCTTATTATCTATTGGCCAGGGTGACAATGTGTGATGAGTAGACTCCTTATAATTACCCTGACATCCAAATATATGACCATTTATTATAATAAGCCAATCAAATTTAAAAATAGATCTGGATTTTAAACCCAGGCCTTTGATTGTACCAGCTCTCTTTTTGGCTATTTCTCCTGAAGAATGGCTAAGAATGTCCTTTTACTGTGTTTAACTGAGATGCAAATTAAAAAGCTGCGTCCACTTTGTGGGATTCCCGAATTGCCGTAGCCGGGTTTGCAAGTGATTGTTGTTCGTGTCTGAAAGAAAACAAGGTTGTGATCCTTGGAGATATATATGACAGTTAATGGTTGAATGCTTCCGACTGGGACCTGCCTCCCAGCAGAGTTAGTTGACTATCGGGAAAGGCCATCAAGGGCTGGATAGCTCAGATGATAAGAGCTTTGGTACGGTACGTAACAATCAGAGGACTCAGGTTCAAGTCCTACTCCAGTCAAGCTTCCTTTCCTACTCTCCTGACAATGTTTGCAAAGTCCCTGTGCGTCCTCCTTTCCTTTGTGATGTAAATAGACAGTCTACTTTGCTCTGCAAAAGTAACCTCTGGCATTGCTTAGCCCGCAGAACATCAATTTACACAGTGCCAATGGTTCATATCAGACTCAGTCTTTACTGGTTGGAGAGAACTTCTCATGGATTAGTCCCAGCACTTCTGGTTATCTGCCCACTGTGGTAAGCTACAAAATGTAGCAGATCATCTCCCTGTCTTTAAGTGTTTCACGTCTGGCTGCTCCCTGATTGCCGTCGTGCTTGCCAACGGAGAAAACAACTGGAAAAAAACGCGTCCCCCCCACAAAAAAAACCCCCAAAAACAAAAAAACCCTGCCATTTCAGGCATGAGCTCTCAATTAAATGCCCAGGAAAGGGAAGAAAATGTTCACGTTTCACCGGTTCACATCCGCTACATGTTAGCGGATGTCTGTGTACCAGTCAGGTCATGATTCACTGGTTCTCCTTCACATGTGCATGTATATGGTGTGGATGATTTTCCGGGGGGCCAGTTTCATAGCTTTGAGAAAGGTCCAGCCACATGTAGGATCGAAACACATCAGGCCCTCTACTTTTTGGATTATTTTTAGTCAGTAAGGAGTTTGCAAGAAACACATAGTAAGAGCAGGCTCCTGTATACATTTTTCACCATGGCCAAGGAGTGGGTCAAAAGACATGTAAGAGTGGTAGGCAAGTCCTTGAATGCCCGAACACCTGAGTTCAACATTGGTTGCCTTGGCAACGTCCACAAAGCAACGCATTGCAGCTGTCATTGACATTTCATGAAGCCCTTTGGCATGGTTCATTTCATCAGCATTTTCGCAAAGAGTAATGAACAAAAATCTTATCAACAAGACTATGCTCAGCCGGCGACAGAGCTTTCTCTGCCATTGCCCCTAGTCTTTGGAACCAGCTATACATGTCGACCTCAGAGAGGCAAATTCTCTCACCATTTTTAAATCTAGGCTTAAAACACATTTGTTCCGTAAAGCTTACACTATTTAGGTTTTTATCTATTCTATATTTTAACTATAACTTATACAATTGTGATGCTCTACTTGCCAAGAGTTTTACTGCTTTAGTCTGCAATGTCAATTGTTTGAGTTTATTGTGTTTATTGTTTACCATCCTATATTCATTGCACCACGTATTTTATAATCAACTAAATGACCCCGTATTGTATATGCTTACTATTTGTATTGTAATATATTGTATTGTAATGTTTATTTCTTAGTACTCAATAGTTTTACTGTAATATCTTGTATTTTAATGACAATTTACTGTTTCTTAATTTTAATATTAAGCACCTGGGAGCATTAACCACCCAAATGGCTTTGGCGCTATATAAATGTGCAATATTGTTATTATTATTATCAACTGCTCGCTGACTAAAAGAAACAAAATGCAAATCTCATAAGAAAAAGTAGATGGCCCGACCTTTCGATCCTAGCGGGACCTTTCAAACAGGAATCCTCTACCCGGCTAACAGAACAGAATGCTAACAGATTGGTTGTAATGACATTATGTGCAACATACATGTATGTGCATGCATTTGAAGGAGGCATACTTACACATGTATACTACATGTACAGTACATCCAGAACATTTTTTCATCTTTTGTATATGATTGAATGAGGAGATGAATATAATCAAAATATGCAGTCACTTTGTATCAGGACTTGTTAAGAATGAATTCTGTCTTCCCTTATGGGGGATGGGGGTCTGTTTTTGTGCCCTTGGAAAGGGGGGAGCGTTTGGAGGGGGGGGTGCTTTGTTCATAATGAGAGCTGGAGCCCGACCGTGTTTTGTAACGTCTCACAAACTACGCTAGAGCAATCATGTCCCTGTAAATGTCAAAGCTTCGCCGGTCTCTCTCTCCCTTTCCCTCTCAGAATGCCAAGAAAACAAGATGAGGAAAAGAAAGAGAAAAAATGCTAGCAAGCCAATGTTCAAGCAGTAGGGTATTAATGTGCGGCTGAATTCAGCTTTCTCTCTCTCTCTCTCTCTCTCTCTCTCTCTCTCTCTCTCTCTCTCTCTCTCTCTCTCTCTCTCTCTCTTTCTCTCTCTCTCTTTCTCTCTCTCTCTCACTCTCTATCTCTCTCTCTCACTCTCTATCTCGCTCTCTCTATCACACACACTCTCCTTTCCCCTCTCTCTCTGCGGATTTTGGGAAGTTCAATGGAGGAGAGTGAACTCAAGAGGGAAGTAGAGGGTTGTTCTAGGAATCCTGGGACAGGGAGTTGACAAAATGTTGAGTGCAGACCCTATTAAGTTGAATGTTTGGGTTTATACATGGTTGAGTTGGGACATATACTAGGGAAGCATTAGTGTGTGTATCTTTTTTGACTGGTGTAGTATTAGACAGCCATGAATACTCTTCACCACCCACAGCTTAGCTCGTGTCAATCCTAAATTCCATAACCACAGTATGTACACTTTATTTACAGCCCAACTCAAATCAATTCAATCGTCGTGAACCCATTTCCAAACTGGCTTGTTCCTAAAAAAGTCTTCAGTGCAGTCCTCCCCGCCACCACAACCTGTTGACCAAGCCTCTCTGTCCTCCATCTACATGTACCAAGGCTCGTTGTTGTAGGTGACCTACCCCTTGGACCCACAGCCCAAGTCATTTTGACGTTGTGTACTATATACCGGTACACGGAGAGCCCTTTTGCCAGAAGGGAGATCATGAGATGCTCACAAATGTTGCTTTCCCTCATCCCGAATCAATGATTGATATTATTTGCCAATCTGTGATCTGTGAGAGTGAGCTTAGTTCATAATGTACTGGCCCAAGTTGGCAATTTGAAATTGTGAACAAAGGTGAAATCCCAACGGCATGTTACAATCCCTATCCCACAGCTCAACCTTTTGACTGTGGATTTGTTTTTTGTCCCATGCTCAAAGGCAATGTTTAAGAAGACGAAAGCGTACCATGAAAACCTACTTTCTTCCAGTCTCCGTTCACTTTCTCAGTTTGCAGCAGTCGTGACAACGCTCTCTCTGTAGTCTGTAAACGCAGCGCAAGGCTGTGAATGTGCTTGCAGTATTGTACTAGTGCAGCCGACCGTAAGCTAAACATGATGGTAAGGTACCATCTATTGATTGAAGAGGTGCTTTAATTACTTTGTCCTCTTGCATTTTGCTTGCTGCACACCAATCAAAGAAGAGTAGTGGCCACCAAATCTTATACATGTATCAATGCTCTGTACAGCAAACAAGAACATTGGTGCTTGGGCACTGTGTGTACCTGTATTACCTGTGCATTTACCTTCAACTGTACAGTTGAAGGTTTGGGCTCACCAAGCGTCAACGTTGATTCCAGTTTGTGGAAAGCTGTCACTCTTAATCCCTAAAAAACAACAAAAACAAACCATGTTTCTCCCTAAATGTGGTGGATGTTTGCACTATGTGAATAGAAAATAGCAACCCGAAAATTTGGTCGGATCAGGATTTGAATCTCAGACCTCCGGTTCAACGTACCCAGCAATCCACCACCTGAGCTATCCAGGCCTTAGGTGGTGACCTTCACAAAATGGTCAACTATCTTTGCCTGGCTTGGGGCGCCAGTCAGTTAGCAATTAACCATCCAGTTGACTGCAGTTCGGCCTCCAGTTGACTGTAGTTGTGCCAAGCAAAGACAAAACATCTGGCCGTGGTTCCCTGGAGTGATTATGCAAATTGTGCCTCATTAACAACGTGAGCATTCGCAATGCACATGTGTACATGCACATTGAATGCATTCATACGTCATGATCATGCGTCCCCTTGTGTTTTATCCACATCAAGCTGAACTCATGGATGCTATTTTTTTTTTTGCCGTCAGTGAGAATTTGAGTCAGTGAGGATTTGCCCCACCCAGCATACAATTAGCGCTGTATGCTCAGCTCAGCTGGAGAGGAGAATACAAGCGGCTTGGGCGGGATTCGTCCCCGTGGATTGAACTTGGTATTTGCCGCTATACAGATTCAAATCGGTCACATTACCAGGGGCCGATTTCACCAAAATCGTCGTAACTTACGATCAGTCGCAAGACGATGAGCGATGCACAGAAACCATACGGCCTAACACAACTTACGACGAGTTATCCATCAAAAGTTGAGATACGATGGATCTGGGTTTGTGAAATCCAACTCTGGACCAACTCAGTGGTTAAGTGGTCAAGACGTTAGCACTGGAAATCAACCAGTCTACCAATAAATCTACAGGAAGATATTCCTCTCTGGCACTAAGGTGAAGCTTTGTGCTGAGAGGGAAAGTGAAGTCTTAGTTTACTCCGCACTATGGTCATGCAAACCCCAACTTACATTATGCACCTCAATCCATCAGTTTCAAATATTACTTATTCATTGATATCACAACAGAAGCAGAGGGCCTGACATTGGCCTGACATTTTGATCCTCGCAAGACCTTTCCCAAAGGCAGTATTGTGAGGCTGCCTTGCGGAAACAAATAAAGAGGGCCTCAAGACAAGTTTCAATTCCAGAAGGGAGGAGGAACTTCTTCTTTGTCCCTGCCTTTGAAAAAAAAGTCCCGCAGGGATCAAAGCATCGGGGGCCCCTCTACTCGCTTGATCATTTGAAGTCAAATTTGCAACATCAAGCAGTTTGCAACAAAGCAGTTTGCAACATCTCTGTCTATCTCTCTATTCATTTCTACATTCACAAACAGAGACAACTTTAAAAAGGTCCGATCACTGGGACAGGCCATGCATCATGATCTGGCATTGGCTAGTATTCATGTCCATGTCCCCATGACAAATGTGAGCACAGCATGCCCCAGAAAGAGATTCCAAGGTACGCGCATGTTAAGGGTGGGGGGGGGGTACCTGCGCCAATAGACAAAGAGCTTGAGAGGAAGATGTATGCGGGTAACAGATGGCTCACTGTCACTTGGCCTTTTCTCGGCGTATTCCATGCGTCAATGATGTCTGCATGCGTCGGACAGTGGCAGGGTATCTCTGATGCTACTCCTGTCCTGTCCTGTCCGCCTCCCCTTCACTCCTCCCTCGTAGTGTTGTCCTCGGATCAGTTAAAGCCTGCACACCTGATGTGCATGTACGCTGTGTGTGTCCTAGAAACTGTGAATGTTTGCTTATGGTACATCGGTAGCAGCTGGCATTTCCACCAGTGCCAGAATGAGCTGGAACAATTTGATTAGTGTTTGTCCTGCTGGACATTTAATCTGCACTGCTTGCTCAGGGCTTTGCTGATTGCATGCTGACCCCCCCCCCCCCACCCCCAAAAAAGTATACCAAGGTTGGGCGGTATTCGGACACGATATTGAGCAGTAAGCACTCGGCATGCACAGCCATGCAGTGCTTAGAATTTACATTCTCCTCGATGGCAAATCTTTGAGCACAAACAAACGCACCTCTGTGGTCAGCTCTGTAATTTAGAAATGCACACTATCATCCCCCTCTTCATCTATATGTGTATGTAATTGATATGAAGCATTCCAGAAACTCTTCGCAAAATTACTGACTTCAGTGACCAAAGAATGAGGTGAAGGAAAGGGGTGGCCATTTTGAAAAGATATATTACTGCATCAAGGAGAATGTAATTCAATGAGGTTTTGTCTGCACTAGAAAGCAGGAGTCGTAGGTTTGAATCCTTTATCTTTTTTTCAGCAGGCAATGGGGCAGAGCAGTGAACACGGTAGTGCCTAATTACACACCGAGTTGGGAACGCACCCTCATTGAGTTATTGTAGCCGAATCCTTACAGATGTTGGAATAAAGTGATAATCCTCATGAAGGGGCGGATCGCTCCACGAGACGCCGAGACCCATGAGGTTGAAAGACTTCAAGTGGATTAAGCTGAAGTAGTCTACGGCTTTATTACAAATGAATAGGCCTAGATGCAGACATATGTGCCCACAGGGTAGGTTATATCATGGAGGACCTCCTGGCTCCATGGTTACATCGAGTGTGAGTCCGAGGCGAATGAAGAAGAAGAAGAGGTATAGTGAGGTGACACTGTCTTATAAGAAAGAATGGGGTACTGTAGAGTAAGTTACATCTACATGTGCATAACACAGTTTGGGACCAACCTACAGAAGTCCTTTCCCTATTAATTTTGCCTATTCATTCTTTGTGATGTACATTCTGTGATATGTGCTTTGTTGGTTGATGCTGTGGAAAAGAAATAAACTAAACTAATCTAAAAAACAACAACACTAAACATTATTTGACAGAGGATTTCAATGAGTCCTTAGCAGTCAGTTTGCAAGGGAAACAAATCTGACAGTGGATTCTTTTAAGGGCCGTTCCCACTGCAAAATCATCACAATTTGATTGTAATTAAAGAACCAGGTTTTGGGGTTTTTTTCACACTCGTTCACACAAGCCAAACAATTGCAAGCCGATTGTGCTTAGCAGTTGTGGTCAAATGGTGGTGGGTGTGTCCTTGAGGGTGGCCCATGCAGGGAGACATAGAGGACCACGGCGCTTCCTGTCAATCAGAGTGCGAGCGGTGCATGCACTTTGTGGCAAATAAACGCGATTATTTAGAAAAGTCTGGCCAATAATGGAGTCTGAATCACGATTCAAATCCCACTAATAGTTTCACATCTAGGCCCTAATTGGGACAGTGGACACCCTATAGAAAGATTGCGTATTGGACCCAATCCCCCACAGCAGCCCCTGGTTTAATGCAAACAATTCGGCAAACTGTTTGGAAGTTTTGTAACAAGGGCCTTACATTTTGATCCTAGCAGGACATTTTTTTAGATAAAAGATGATGTTTGTGCCGAGGAGAATGTAATTCAGTGAAGGGTTTGCCCGACTAAGTTTTTTTCTTTCTCAAAGGCCAAGTGACCATGAGCCGGCTTTTAAGGAAGGTCCTACAAGGATCTCAATGCCGGCTCCTGCTAAATCGTTAAGATTATGTATTCGTCAGGCAGGCCACTGGCCGACCTAGGCCTAGTTTCTTGGAACCCCTTGTGGTGTTATTGTCGCCCACAGCACCATTTCTTGTTTTCAGCCGGTGTACCGGTAACCCAAGGTATGAGAGAACGACTGAGCAATTCTAAAGCAAAAACCAGGGGCCAAGTGCATCTTGTAAAAACCCAATGCTTCTCCAGAGAACTTCGGTTTCTAGGAATGGTTTTTCCTTAAAGATTTCGCAAAGGCAGCCAGCAGTTGTAGGTTGTTAACTCTGGCCAGTTCCACAAAATGGTTGTTTTCACGTCAGCAGTTTACATAATGTACTGTACATTGTACTCGTACATGGTCATGTACATCATTATAATACTGTACCGGTACATGTAGCATTGCATTGATACCATAATGTAAATGGTGTGTACCATTTTGTGCACGTAGTTGGGTATGTGCACATTATTGATGCCTTTGTGTACTACATTTGTGTACGTGCAAGCTTTGTGTAAGAATGGAGGGTTTCTTTTTTCATTCAACTGCATTTGTCTCCAAGTGGTTCCCAGGCACATGAATGTACATAAGGCTGCCTGTTCCAAATCCCTCGCGGGCGCTGTGTGTGCTCTTGTAATGAGTGGCAAACATGCGGCCGACGGCGTCCGCAGTCAAGAAGCTATTTCCACGTCAGTTTCGTCTTCACACATACCAGGAGGTCTTCCATCCATCTGGCCTCTGTACCTAATCAGCGACGCGGCCTTCATGTCACTATATCCAGCCAGTGCTCGCTTTCACGAAACCCGTCGTTACTTACGATCAATCGCAAGTGAATGGGCGATGCACAGAAACCGTACGGCTTATCTCAACTTACGAGCTGTTATCCATCGTGAGTTGAGTAATGATGTATCGTAAGGCTTTGTGGAATCCATCCCAGGTCTTGGAGTACCGGAAACAAACAGGGCAGTGACTCTTATCATCTCGGCCTCTCTTGGCCTTAAAAAGAAAAGAAAAAAATGCCCCCAAAAAAGAAGAAGCAAAAATGCGAACGAAATCATAGAACAAAAGTTCTCCAAAAATACAAAACACGTGGGGGAAAAAAAAATTTGCCTCCGGGTGTAAGAAAATATTCACGTGATTTATGAATGAAGAAGATCAAAACAAATGAGACTCCCTCCCACTCCCATGAGCTGAAAACCCAGGCTCAGTTTCTTTGTTGAAGTTGGAAGTCGTCTTCTTCTTTTTTCTTCAAACAAACCAAAGGCCTTCTGTTTTTGTTTTTTGTTTTTTTGTTCCTTTTGTAAAGTGGATAAGAGAATTTGAGACTAAGCGTGTTTTTTTTATTTATTTATGAAGGCCCAGGGATGGCAACTTTGGCATGAGGCTACCGCAAGAGTGTCCCATTAACCTACAGACTGAAACAAGGACCAGGCCATCCCTGGCCCCGTGCATGTTTACCGACACAGAGGTTAATGTCTTCTCAGGCTTGAAGTGCTAGCCATTAAGCGGAGATCACATAGAATAGGTGCATGGGGACGGAGCAATGCTGGGGACTGGGGAGGTTAGCACAGGGAGGGGTGGTGTCATTTCTTCATGGAGACTAAGACCGATGATGCAGGCCCGTGATCAGACTGATCTGTCTCTGTCTCTGTCTCTGTCTCTGTCTCTGTCTCTGTCTCTGTCTCTGTCTCTGTCTCTGTCTCTGTCTCTGTCTCTGTCTCTGTCTCTGTCTCTGTCTCTGTCTCTGTCTCTGTCTCTGTCTCTGTCTCTGTCTCTGTCTCTGTCTCTGTCTCTGTCTCTGTCTCTGTCTCTGTCTCTGTCTCTGTCTCTGTCTCCCTCTCTCCCTCTCTCTCTCTTTCTTTCTTTCTTTCTTTCTGTCTTTATCTCTCTCTCTGTTGCTCCCGCTCTCTTTATCTCTGTCTCCTCTCTGTCATTCTGTCTCCCTCTCTTCCTCTCTCATTCTCCCTCCCTTCCTTTCTCTCTCACCTTCCATTGCAAAGTGTTTCTTCCCTTGTTGAGGAGGGCCGATGAAAGGGACCATCCCTCCTCTCTCTCCCTCCCCCATCCCCCGCCAGCTTCCATTTAAACAGAGACACCTGTCCCTGTCAGTTTGACTTCCCCTCTTGCCCAAACTCTGAAATATATGTCCGGGCTGCGGCGAGGAAACGAGACGGCCCTCTCATCCGTTGCCAAGACAACTGCCTGCTGTATTGCCACCTTCCCTTGGCTGAGCTGTTGTGCATATATACCTCTCTCCTGCGGGTTATTATGGACCAGTTGTTGTGTGTTTCTAGGAATCCTGCCCATACAAGAGCACTTAGGACAGTAGATTTAAAAAAAAATCATTATAGTTAACAAAAGTGCAAATGGATGATAATAATTATCATTCTGAGCACCCCATTATTTTAGTGTATCATTAACTGAAAGAGATACAGAAATAATGCCTGCTGTGTATGGACTGATATGACAAAACGTGCGAAACTCAACAATTTAGTGGCTCGATTTTACAGTCCAACTCTAATCACATTCCGAAGCTTGATGTTTTTGAATCTCAATTCTAGCATTTTTTAGCAAGACCAAATTCCTTCTGCCTCCTTTGCCGGGGCGGGGGTGCCAGTCAGAAACATGTTAACCTTAAACCTCCGAGTATCTCCTGGAATCATACCTCCATGTTTTATTCACATGCAAAAAAACACTTAGTTGCATGGCTACAACAATTATGGGTTTGTCCAAAGCGGATGCGGCTTTTAAAAAAAAATCTGTCTATCTGTCTTTTCCTCTGTGCAGGAGGCCAGCTATTTGGGAAAGGTGAGCCCAATTCTGGATCCCTACGCCAAAGGCAATGTGGAAGATCGGACCATTACGGTCTGCAGCGGCCTGGATCTGGTCAACATCAACTACATGCACATGGTGGCCTCGTCGACTGAGCTGGCACAGGTAGGTGATGCACTGTTGTCTGCCCACCCAATACATCTGCGGATGGTGACATCAACTACAAGCACAAAGAGGTTTGCTCCCTCCTCATTCACACCGTGCACTTTTGATGAGCAGATGATGATGCGAATCCTGCTGCATTGCTCGTGTACAGGTGTGACGCGTGGGGCCAAGGACCAAGGAAGAGACTGGAGACATTGGGAGGGGAGACAGGGTCATTGAAAGATGAAGAGAAACTAGGAGTCGGTCGAAGGAAGGACACATGTAGATTTCTGACTCTAGACATGATGTCTGTGGGAACTTATCATGCACATGTTTTATGAGATGCATGCGCTCTGCATGTACATGTACAGCCCTACATTAGCGTCAGTCCCATTCAGTGTTTGGTTTGGGCTGCCAGCGGACGATTGCAGATTACCGGGCCGGCCATGGCGCTGACCCTGCCCTACCTCGTCTGAAGCGCCGAGGGAGCACGGTGCCGTCTCCTCAACGCAGATCCCTTTTGATCCCCCCCAACAAAAGGGCACCTTCCTATGGAGAGGGCAAGGATAGAAAGGGGTGGGTGGGTGGGGAGGGGGGGGGAAGAGAGAGAGAGAGAGAGAGGGGGGGGGGGGCTCGTTGTTTTCTTGACCGTGAAGCAGCCTCTTGGCGATGGATCTGACTCGGGCCTTTGATTGCTGGCTGCACTGGACGGAGCTCAGTGTTGGAATCCAGATTTGGGACTGAGGCCGAAAATAATCCATTGAGAGGCAATGATGGCATGTGCGCGGACGTCGTGGGTTCTTGAGGCATTGCGTTTGCCCGAGGTTCGTCGTGCCCCCCAAAAAAAAGAAAAAGAAAAAAAAAAGAAGAAGTGAAATGAGGAGAAATACATGTAGGTTCAGAGAAAGCCACAATCTTTGACCGATGGCTTGAACTGTATGATCCACAGGGAGGGGAGGTGTCGTCTTTCACAGATCAGACAAAATGTGTGATGCTTCATTGGGAATGGTTTCCGGGAGACGTATCTCCCTGTCTCTGTCTCGGTCTCTATCTCTGTCTTTCCTCCTCGATATTTCTCCGTCCCTTGTCACCCACAATGACTAGCCCAGCCCTCCTTGGCACAGATTCCTGTCAACGTTACCGTTCTTACCATCAGATACAGAAAGGAAAGAAAAGCAGTCTGGCTATTTAAAAAAATTATAATAATTTTTTTTTTTTTTTTTTTGGGGGGGTGGTTATTAAACAGGTAGTGAGGATAGCAAAGGAAAATTGACTGGGCCAGAGCTTGAACCCAAGACCTGTGGTTTAATGCATGGGGCCTCTAACCACTTGAGCTATCAAGCCCTTTAACTATTCAGCCCTTGGGCCTTCCCATACATAGTCAACTATCCTTGCGTTGGGTTTGAAGCACCATACAGAAGCGTGTAAGCATTAACTGCCCTATATCTCCAGCAATCACACCGACCCCCCCCTCCCCCATTTCAGGTCTAATGCAAACAATGTTGTAACCTGGCTGCAGCAGTTTGTGGATCACACCGGATGCAGCTTTTGAAAAAAAAAAATTGTTCTCAAACAAACACACAAGCAAGCAAGCAAGCAAGAAAAAAAAAAACCCAAATAAACAAACAAACAAACAAGAGGAACTGAAAAACTGAAAAACTGAAAAAACTGAAAAACTGAAAAACTGAAAAACTGAAAAAACTGAAAAACTGAAAAACTGAAAAACTGAAAGACTGAAAAACTGAAAACTGAAAAACTGAAAAACTGAAAAACTGAAAAACTGATTGAGATTCTCTACTATTACTGGCAGGGAAGCACTACCAATACATTAGAACCCACTTGCCCCAAAGTAGATGCATTTTGTGGTTGCTTTTGGGGGACAGATGTTGCACACGAAGATGGGAGGTCAAGCTGTGTTGCAGTCACATAGCGAGCTCATCTCCTGGTGCACTGCAGCTCGGGCATTAAAGTCAGGCCGTGTCATCAAAGCACAGCCTTGTCCTCACTCACCCGCAGGGAGCCTTTATTAAATTGCAGCCCATCCCCCCCCCTCTCCAGGGCAAAATCACTTGAGGGATCAGAGAGAGGGAGAGGGACAGGGAGAGGGACAGGGAGAGGGAGAGGGACAGGGACAGGGACAGGACAGGGACAGGGACAGGGGACAGGGACAGGGACAGGGACAGGGACAGGGACAGGGACAGGGACAGGGACAGGGACAGGGACAGGGACAGGGACAGGGACAGGGACAGGGACAGGGACAGGGACAGGG